>CAMZMU010000038.1:82329337-82716485 GCA_947311845.1 Poa pratensis | reverse complement strand
GGATGGGTGTTGCTGAGCGCCTCTCGTCCCTCCCGAGGGCACATCCATGTTCGGAGCGGCCGGCGACGCCCGACAATGTCCTTGCCTCCTCTGTTGTAGTCTGCACAACCTCTCCTTGTGATGTAGGAAATAGACTCACAAGCGCCAGTTAGCCCAGATTGCGTATCCGCACAACCGCCTCAACGCCATGACCACGAGTGGCACGCAGGATCAGGACACAACCTCCTCTCCTCCATCTTCCCCAAAATTTAAGTGCTCATAGTAGCACGCTATGAGATTGAATTCGGCAGTCATATCTACTCCTCCCACTCGCCGACTCTTACCCCCTCCCTTGTCGCACTCGCACTAGACTGGAGGCCATATGGTACACCACCCCCACCACAGACATAAGTTTGAGACGAGGAGGAACCATACACCTCCACAGAGGCAGCGAGGCCCGTTCACATCTGCGGGATGTGCGGCATTTTGTTACCGTGGGGCTCCTGGCGAGTAAACTTATAGGAAAGGTTTATCTAAAATTATCAACTCATTTAGGGATACTGACTATTCGAGTTAGGGATGTTAAAACCCACTCTAGATCATCTAGGCTAGAACAATTACGGTAGTGCTCTTTGGGTGTCGATCTAACACGGTGAGAGAGGGGGGACAGAGAGATGAGAGAGGAGGAGGAGACAAACCTTCTCCATGGCTCGAGGAGCCCGAGCCGGTGGCCATCGGGGAGGGCGACGGCGTGAGCGTGGGGTGTGTGGTGGCGGCGGTGCTTCCCGTCGGCTCGCGCTAACCCTAGATCGGTAGGGGTGTCGGTGGGGGTCTGGCACAACGACTAACCTCGTGACCCGTGCTGCCGGTCCCCCACCTCTTTATATAGCGCAGCGACAGGGGCCCACCAACCAGATAGAGGTTGTGCGCCCCCGATCAGGGCGCGGTCAAGGGATCGATCGAGCCGTTGGGCTCGACCGTATGGAGATCAACCTAACATTCTCCCCCTTGATCTCAACTTTACTTTTAACTTTACTTTATACTTTACTCGTTTCATCGCGGATCAGTACATAGAGCATGTTTCATCGTCGCAGCTCAATTGCCGATAGAATCAGACAGCCACTATATACTTTTCTGTTTTGAAACAAATCCTGTTACTTTTGGGCCTCTTATGATTTAGAAATCATAGGCTTTCTATTAAACCCATGCCGGCTACGTGTTCCATGAACACGCTGGGTGGTATGCCTTTCGTAAGCGGATCCGCAAGCATATTCTTTGTCTTTATATGCTCGAGACTTATAGTTTGATTCTGGATTTTATCTTTCACAACATAATACTTTATTTCTATTGGCTTTGTAGCATTACTCGACTTGTTGTTGTGAGCATAGAATACTGCGGGCTCGCTGTCACAGTACATCTTTAGTGGTCTGCTAATGCAGTCTACCACTTTCAAGTCGGGTATAAATTTCTTTAGCCATAGCGCCTGCCCCGTGGCCTCATAACATGCTATAAATTCTGCATACATCGTATATGATGCAACTATTGACTGTTTGGAACTTCTCCACGAAATAGCCCTCCTGCAGAGTGAACACATATCCTGTCGTGGACTTTCTATCATCTTTGTTCCGCAAAATCTACATCTGAATACCCTCTTATTTCTAGGGAATCAGATCTTTTATATGTTAGCATGAGGCCTTTTGTGCCTTTCACATAATGCAAGCTTTCTTTGCCATTTTCCAGTGCTCTGGGTCTGGATTCTCTTGATATCTACCGAGTACCCCGGTGATAAATGCTAAGTCAGGGCGAGTGCACACTTGTGCATACTGTAAGCTTCCAACAGCCGAAGCATATGGTATTCTTTCATTTGATCGATCTCGTACTGGTTCTTGGGACATTGGAATTTCCCAAAACTGTCGCCCTTGACTATAGGAACAGGTGTGGCACTGCACTTATGCATATTATACTTTTTAAGAACTTTTTCAAAATATGCCTTCTGCGATAGTCCTAACACTCCATTCTTTCTATCTCGGTGAATTTCTATGCCCAAAACATATGAAGCTTCACCAAGATCTTTCATATCAAAATTTGAGGACAAAAACTTCTTTGTTTCTAGTAGTAGACTGACATCACTGCTAGCAAGCAAGATATCATCCACATACTTTGCATAAATGCAGTTGTCCTCAATTCGTCTCTTAAATCCAAATCTTTTAATTGTTTCATTAAACTTTAGATACCACTGTCTAGAGGCTTGCTTTAATCCATAAATGGATTTCTTTAGACGGCATCCCATATGTTCCTTCCCCTCCATGAAAAAAACCCTTGGGTTGTTTCATGTAAACATTTTCTTTTAAATCTCCATTTAGAAATGCCGTCTTTACATCCATTTGATGCAACTCTAAATCAAAATGTGCAACTAATGCCATTATGATTCTGAAGGAATCCTAACATGAGACCGGAGAAAAAGTCTCATTGTAATCTACCCCTTCTCTTTGCGTAAAGCCTTTTGCCACAAGTCTTGCTTTATACTTTTCTATATTCCCATTGGAGTCATATTTAGTTTTGTAGACCATTTGCAGCCTACTGTTTTGGCTCCTTTAGGAATTTCCTCTAAGTCCCAAACATCGTTGGAACTCATCGATTTCATTTCATCTTCCATTGCCTCCACCCACTTCGATGAGTGAGGGCTTCTCATGGCTTCTTCATATGAGGTGGGATCACCTTCCATATGAGCTATTTCTGTATTGTAAACTTTATAATCAGTAGAAATAGCTGATTTTAGCTCTTTTAGACCTTCTAAGGGTCTCATTCTCTGGAAGTGGCTGCTGCACCTCCCTTTCATGCTCAACAACATGTTCAGTCGGCTCCTGACAGACGGTTCCGGATCTTCACCCATAGTTGTCACGGGTGGAGTTACAACAGGTGCTTGCACCACAATCTCAGGGATTGTCGGTGCAGCTACAACAGGTAGTGTGAAAAATGGCTCCTGAATCATCGGAAAAGGTGCACACACCCTCTTCTCCTCAAGATCATTTTCCGAGCTACCATGCTCCCCCTCATCATTTCGTCCTCTAAGAAGACTGCATGTCTCGTTTCTACAAACTTTGTGTATCTGTCTGGGCAGTAGAAACGATAACCTTTTGATCTATCAGGATAACCAATGAAGTGGCAAGTTACTGTTTTGGGGTCTAACTTTGCAATATTTGGATTAAATACTTTTGCCTCAGCTGGGCTCCCCCAGACCCTCAAGTGGCGCAGAGAGGGAACTCTCCCTGTACACAACTCGTACGGTGTTTTGGGCACCGACTTGCTTGGTACTCTGTTGAGAATGTGAATGGCGGTTTTAAGCGCCTCCATCCATAATCCCAATGGCAGGGTGGAATAACTCATCATGCTGCGCACCATATCCATAAGAGTACGGTTACGCCTTTCAGCTACTCCATTTTGCTGAGGTTCGCCCGGCATAGAATACTGGGCGACTATTCCATTTTCCTGTAAGAACCTTGCAAAAGGTCCAGGTACTTGACCATATGGAGTGTGTCGACCGTAGTACTCCCCCCCACGGTCGGACCTGACTATTTTAATTCTTTTATCATGCTGATTTTCAACTTCTGCTTTGAATATTTTAAATTTATCCAACGCTTCAGATCTTTCTTTAATTGGATAAATATAACCATATCGGGAGTAATCATCTGTGAATGTTATGAACGAGTCATAGCCATCCACACTTTTCACAGAAAACGGTCCACAAATATCATGTGAATGATTTCTAGTGTTGTTGTACTTCGGTTTGCACCCTTTTTAATTTGCTTTACATACTTTCCTTTTATGCAATCTATGCATTGTTCGATATCTGAGAACTCTAACGGAGGAAGAATATCATTTTTAACGAGACTTTCTAGTCTTCCCCTCGAAATATGGCCTAATCGACAGTGCCATAACTTCGACGAGTCATGGGTTCGCTTTCTTTTCTTTTGTTCTTTGTTTGATAAGGAAATTTGCTCACTCACATTACACACAGAATACACTTTTTCACGTAAGGATAACAAATAAAGCTCATCGTGAAGTAAGGCAATACCCACACAAGCATCTTTAAACCTTATGGCACACTTGCCATGTCCAAAACAACATTCATAACTGTCTTTATCCAAACGTGATACACTTATTAAATTTCTGTGAAGTGAAGGAACAAATAAGACATCTCTAAGCAAAATCGTGAAACCATCAGCCAACTCCAAGGAGATGTCGCCAACAGCTTCAACTTCTGCTTGAACTCCATTCGCGACTTCAATGCATCTTTCGCTTCTTTGCATAGTCCTTGTCGAATGGAATCCCTTTCTTTGCCATTATTGACTTGAGCCAATCTGGGCAATCTTTCTTGAAATGCCCAGTCTTCTTGCAGTGGAGACACTGATCTTTATCCACTGGAGACTCTGATAATGATACTGTTGGGGACCTTTGCCATATGGCTTGGAGGGGGAACCACCTTGGTTGCTGTTGTTGTAGTTTCTTTTCCTGTTTTCCTTCACGTAGTTCAGAGAACCTCCATGTGAGGATTTAAGTCTATCATCTTCTTGCACACACATGGCTATGGTTTTTTCAATGTCCCATTTTTCAGGCGACATGTTGTAGTTGACAACAAAAGTGTCAAACTGACTTGGCAGTGAAGCCATAACAAGGTGAACAAAGAGTGCAGGCTTGAGCTCCAAGTCATCGTCCATGGGCTTAAGTTTAGCTGCCATGTTGGACATCCTCAGAATGTGCTCTCTTATGCCATGTCCACCTCCTGTGTACTTTTCTGTCACAGATGCTTTCGCAGCTGGGTAGCATATATCTTTGAAGAACCAGTATACTGGCTCTTTATCTTTTCCAGGAACTGCCCAACGGAAGTGCACTCTGCGATTGAGCCCGCAATGGCGTTCTCAATCGTGTTCTTTATAAATTCCATGCATTTCTTGTTGGCATTCAGCCACTTTTGGTTATCCAGGGTGTAACTCATCTCCACTGGAGAATGATCCCTCAACTTTTTCTGCCAAGCAGATTCATCATCATTAGCCTCTCTTACTAGCTCTTTTAGCTTGACTGGCTGTGGAGTGTCCACAACCCAGTCAACCTCGGCACACACTAATGCCAGGTCCACTTTCTTCCTCCACTCAGTGTAGTTGTCACCCCTGAGCATTGGAACGTCCTTGAGGCAACTCATCAAATGGTAACCTCCTTCTCCATGAAGATGTGAGATAACAAAAACAATTGCATGCATTAATCCAATGTTGGTATAAATCAAAACATACAACTGTTTGTGCAATTAAAACTATATTACCATTGGGCAAAATAGAGATAAATGCACCTTTTATACACATAATAACAAATCATGATCATGTTATTAACAACGTTGGTCATAAAATAACAAAACCATAATTTTCACTTTAACATGCTCTTAAAAATTTGATTCTCACTTTAGTCCTATTTTCCTTTTATAAGAGCACTTTTATTTATTTGCAGCGGAAAACATGAATAAAAAATTCATAAACTTTATACTTTTCAGAAGCATTTCTGTTACTTTTCTATTTTCTAAAGCGAACATTTCATTGGATTTGTTTGAATAGAAAAAATTCTGAGCAAAATACTCTAAAACTGTATAGAAATTCATTAAAACTTGCTTCTGGGAAAAAATCAAGAAAAACCTTTTGCGCGCCCATTACTATGCGCCGCTCGCGCGCGCTGCTTGTGCGGCCTGTGACCCGGCCGTTTCGGCCCGCTGTGCTCTGTGGCCTGGTCGTTTCGGCCCAAGGCCCGCCATGCGCTCGGAGAGCTAGGGTTCACCGCCGCCAGCCTTCTCCTGACCGTCCATCAGATCGGACGTCCCTCCGCGCGACTCGGCAGAAGAAAACGGGCAGCCAGCACCCGAAGGAAACCTAGCGCCGCAATTTTCCCGTCGCTCTCGCCCCGCGCGCTCTGGCCTCCGTCTGTGCCCCGCCGGCCGCCTGCCGCCGGAAACGACGGCGTCGAGTACCACCACGGCGGCGCCAGCCTCTTTCACCTCCCTTCTTTTTTTCCCATCCTCCACCCACCTTCTTTCCGTGGCAGAGAGAGAGGGACGCTGCGCCCTCCTCTGATCCCGTGCTCGACTGCCGCGCTCGACGGCGCCCTTTTTCGATGGGTGGTGGTGCCCCTGTGTCCCCTTTGGCGGTGTGCGCGAGCTCCCGAAGGAGAGCGCGCCGCCGTCAAACGGCACAGCGGTGGTGCCTACTTTCTTTGCCCCCGAAGGGGTCACTCCCTTTCGGCCGTGGCTGAGGCGCCGAGCCCCCTCCACTGCCCATGTTCTTCGTCTAGTCCCTCGGCTTGCCGATGCGGACTTGGATCGAGAGGAACGGCGCGCTTTGCAGCGGTGCACTTTCTTCCGATTTGGGATTTTTCTTTTTCGATCTTTCTTTTGGGGATGAACTAGGGTTCTTTGATCTATTTGATTTCTTTTCTACCGAAAAATTCTAGCAACTAGATCTCACTCTGATACCAATGTTAAAACCCACTCTAGATCATCTAGGCTAGAACAATTACGGTAGTGCTCTTTGGGTGTCGATCTAATACGGTGAGAGAGGGGGGACAGAGAGATGAGAGAGGAGGAGGAGACAAACCTTCTCCATGGCTCGAGGAGCCCGAGCCGGTGGCCATCGGGGAGGGCGACGGCGTGAGCGTGGGGTGTGTGGTGGCGGCGGTGCTTCCCGTCGGCTCGCGCTAACCCTAGATCGGTAGCGGTGTCGGTGGGGGTCTGGCACATCGACTAACCTCGTGACTGATGTCTACGCACGCTTCTATTCTTGTAGACAGTGTTGGGCCTCCAAGTGCAGAGGTTTGTAGAACAGCAGCAAGTTTCCCTTAAGTGAATCACCCAAGGTTTATCGAACTCAGGGAGGTAGAGGTCAAAGATATCCCTCTCAAGCAACCCTGCAATTAAGATACAAGAAGTCTCTTGTGTCCCCAACACACCTAATACACTTGTCAGATGTATAGGTGCACTAGTTCGGCGAAGAGATATTAAAATACAAGTAATATGGATGATTATAAGTGGTAATTGCAATCTGAAATAAAAATGGCAGCAAGCAAACATGTAGCAGAACTGGTTGTAAACGGTGTTTCAATGCTTAGAAACAAGGCCTAGGGATCATACTTTCACTAGTGGTCACTCTCAACAATAATAATATAATTGAATACATAGATATTTCCTCTTCACTATGCTACTCTGAGTTATTCTCTCGTTGGATAACGAACACCAATCCACTGCGTAGGGCTATAAAAGCACACCTTAAAGTCGCATTCCCATCTAGGAACCCCACACTGTCAACTTGAGCGCCCTAAATAGTACTAGACAAACACCGCAATTTCATAGAGACATCCAACGCAAATAATAACTCATGATAAGTATTCCTGTTATCTTTAGCCTAAGAGCCACACACGGGGCGCACACTGTCAACTTCGCACCGTGGGACAAAGGTGACTCCGGAGATTACATTAATAAAACCACTTGAGTAGCATATAAGATAATGAAGAGTAACATCTATGGATTCAACTAGATTACAAAGCTCATGATCACATAAAGATCACACCATGGGAGAGAGAGATAAACCACATAGCTACCGGTAGAGCCCTCAGCCCCGATGAAGAACTACTCCCTCCTCATCATGGGAGGCAGCAGCGGCGATGATGGAGATGGCTCGGGGGCAATTCCCCGTCCCGGCAAGGTGCCGAAACAGACTTCTGACCCCCGAAAGGTTTTCGTGGCGGCGGAGCACGGAACTTTTCGGGATCGTCAATTTTTAGGGTTTTCGGGGTAGGAGCAATATATAGGCCAAAGGGCGTCGCGAGGCGGTGCACGAGGAGGCGACACCACCCCTGGGCGCCGGTGGGCCCTTGGCCGCGCCGAGCCCACGTGTGGGGCCCTCGTGGCTCCACTTCGCCTCTCCTTCGGACTCCAGGTGTCTTCTGATAAAATAGGGGCCTCCGTAAATTTTCGTCCAATTCCGAGAATATTTCCAGACTAGCTTTTCTGGAATACAAAAACAGCAGAAAACAGGAACTGGCGCTTCGGCATCTTGTTAATAGGTTAGTCCCAAAAATGTATAAAAGTGAATAAAGTAGATGCAAAACATGTAGCAATTGGTATAAAAGCATGGAACATCAAAAATTATAGATACGTTTGAGACGTATCAGCATCCCCAAGCTTAGTTCCTGCTCGTCCTCGAGTAGGTAAACGATAAAAACAAAATAATTTTTGAGGTGACATGCTACCATCATAATCTTGATCAATAATATTGTAAGGCACATGTAAATGAATGAAGTGATCCAAGTCAATGGTCTATAGTTTGCTACCAAATAGATAATGAGTAAACAATGAATCACACAAGCTAAACGTTTTCATGAATAGTACTTTCGAGACAAGCATCAAACAGTTTTGCATAAGAGTTAACTCATAAAGCAATAGTTCTAATAAAAGGTATTTAATCAACACAAAGGAAGAATTAAGTTTCAGCATTTGCTTCAACTTTCAACATATTTATCTCATGGATATCGTCAACACAAAGTAGTATAACAAGTCCAATACGTAGCATATAACGCATGTTGTAACAAAGTTGACACTAGTGTTTGCTTGTGGAAGACAGAAAGAATAGGAAAACTGACTCAACATAAAAGTAAAAGAAAGGCCCTTCGCAGAGGGAAGCAGGGATTAAGTCATGTGCTAGAGCTTTTAGGTTTTTGAAAGCATATAGAGATTGCATAAAATATTTGACACTCCTCCCAACCTTGCTAACACAAGCCATGGCTAACCGAATCCTCGGGTGCCTTCCATCAATCACATACCATGGAGGAGTATCTATTTTTGAGAGGTGTTTGTTAATTGTCAACGAATGGTAGCGGGTGAGAACAGTATTCTACCTGTCAAACGGACTTTTAAGAGCGGCTCCCATGAAGGACGTTATTTCTACCAGCAAGGCAGATCATCCCTCTTTCTCTTTGGTTTACACACATGCAGGTATTTCACTGTTTGTCATTGCTTACTGATGAATCAGGGCAAAAGTGTGAAGAGAATTAATGGTTAAAGTTGTAATTAATTGGGACTGGGCACCCCGTTGCCAGCTCTTTTTGCAAAATTAGGATAAGCGGATGTATATGCCACTAGTCCAGGTGTAAAAGTCCATTTGACAAATAGAATAAAGAATAACCACACTAATTCCTCATGAGCTAGTAAACATTGACACAAAAAGGGAATAATAACATTTTGAATAATTTAAAGGTAGCACATGAAAAATTTACTTGGAGTGGCAAGGAAATACCACATATAGGTAGTTATGGTGGACACAAATGGCATGGATTTTGGCTCAAGGATTTGGATGCACGAGAAGCATTCCCTCTCAGTACAGAGTTTAGGCTAGCAAGGTTTATGTAAGCAAACAAGAATATCAACCCGTACACCAAGTTTTATATGACAAACATATTGCAAACGTTATAAGACTTCATACCGTCTTCCTTGTTAACCAAACCCTGTTATTAGAAAATATCTAGACCTTAGAGATACCACCGATGCAAACCAAATTTTCAACAAGCTTTACGGTAGTTCTTCACTAATAGGCTTAACTCATGTGATGCACAAATTTAATCATGATCTACTTGTTAACTCAAAACAATTGACAAGCATCAAGTTATCCAAATTAGTGATCTACAAGATTAAGCAAGTTTTTCCTTATACCAATTACCACATGCAACATTTTCTGAACCAACCAAACACCAATCAATTTATTTCAACAACTCTCCAAACAATATAAGTGAAGCAAGAGAGTACTTTCTACAAAAGAAAGCTAATAGCTCTGACAAGAGATACATGAAAACAAGAGCTAAAAGCTGAACAGCGCTAGATATGAATACTCAACAAATATAAGTGAAGAATAGGAGTATTCTCATGAAAAAGCGGAGCGTGTCTCTCTCCCAATCAAGAATGCTAGGGTCCAGTCAAGCTTTATTGAAAATAAAAGTACAATACTGAAAATAAAAGCACACAGACGCTCCAAGAAAAGCACATATGATGTGAAAGAATTAAAATATAGTTTCACTAGAGATGACCTGATAATTTTGCCGATGAAGAAGGGGATGCCTTGGGCATCCCCAAGCTTAGACGCTTGAGTCTTCTTGAAATATGCTGGGGAGATCCATGGGAGCCTCCCCAAGCTTGAGCTCTTCACTCTTCTCCATCCTATTATATCACTCTTCCCTCTTGACCCTTGAAAACTTCCGTCACACCAAACTCAAAGCAAATCTCATTAGAGGGTTAGTGCACAATCAAAAACTCACATGTTCTATAAAGACGCAATATGACTTGTTACTTTAAACATTAGCTACTGCCACTGATGTTATGTGAAGCTCTTCCACCCAAAAAAGAATTTCACTCAACACTAGTAAAAGAGAGAATGCAAAATAAAAAGGCATAATCTGTCTAAAACAGAACAGTCCGCAAAGACGAATTTTTTCGAGGCACTTACGACGCTCAGATCGAAAAACTTTGAACTAACGAAAGATGCATACATATCTGAGGATCACGCACAAAAATTTTCAGATTTAAATAATTTTTCTGTGATTTTACAGAAGCAAAACGGTGAACAGCAGAAATCTGTTCCTGCGCAGAAATCCAAATCTAGCATCATCTTCCTATTAGAGGCCTTACTTGGCACAACAATGCAAGAAAATAAAGATACAAAGGCATTGATACATAAGTAAACAGCACCTTGACTCAAATAAAATAAAAATAGCAGAAAATAAAAATAATGGGTTGTCTCCCACAAGCGCTTTTCTTTAAAGCCTTTTAGCTAGGCATGATAATTTTGATGATGCTCTCATATGTATAAGAGTTGAATATGAAAGAGCATCGAGAAGCAAATATCAAACACATTTAAGTCTAACCCACTTCCTATGCAAAGGAATCTTGTAAGAAAATAAATCAATAAAGCACAAAGTGACTAGCATAGGAAGGCAAAACAAGTGGAGCTTCAAAAATTTCAACATAAAGAGAGAAGACTTAATATTATTGAGATATATGAAACCGTGTATCCCTCTCTCATAAGGACCAGTAGGTCTTAAAGTACCCAGCAAATAAAAGCAAATCAAGAGAAAGCTCAAAACCTTCATCATAAAGAGAAGAAATTTAGTAACATGAAGATTTCTATAACCATACTTTCCTCTCTCAAAATAATTTTCAGTGGCATCATGAATAAACTCAACAATATAGCTATCACATAAAGCATTCTTATCATGATCCACATGCATAAAAGTATCATTACTCTCCACATAAGCATAATTAATTATATTAGTAATAGTGGGAGTACAAGCATCATTGTAATCATCATAAATTGCAGGCATAGTATAATCATAATAAACTTTATCCTCCATAGTAGGTGGCACCAAAATACCACTATCATTATAATCATCATAAATTGGAGGCAAAGTATCATCAAAGAAAATTTTCTCCTCAAAACTTGGGGGACTAAAAATATCATATTCATCAAAACCAGCTTCCCCAAGCTTAGATTTTCCATAGCATTAGCAATAATGGTGTTCAAAATTTATAGTAATAACATTGCTACCATCATGCAAATAATTTCCATAGGTTTTTTAATTTTCTCTTCAAAAGCATCATGTCCTAACTCAAGATAAATTTCATAGATCTCTAATTTTTTGTTGTTTTCCATTAAGCCTAACTAGTGAAATAAAAACAAGAAAC
This sequence comes from Poa pratensis, assembly GCA_947311845.1. NCBI lineage: Eukaryota > Viridiplantae > Streptophyta > Magnoliopsida > Poales > Poaceae > Poa > Poa pratensis. The sequence goes on along the minus strand of CAMZMU010000038.1, from coordinate 82,704,745 downwards.
AAAAAGATATAATTGCAGAATCTAAAGGAAATACCTTCGAGCACTCACACGTCAGCAACAGTGCTAGAAAATAGCTAAGTAGCTGGAGGATGTGAGTACCTTTTACCTTACCTCCCCGGCAACGGCGCCAGAAAATAGCTTGATGTCTACGCACGCTTCTATTCTTGTAGACAGTGTTGGGCCTCCAAGTGCAGAGGTTTGTAGAACAGCAGCAAGTTTCCCTTAAGTGAATCACCCAAGGTTTATCGAACTCAGGGAGGTAGAGGTCAAAGATATCCCTCTCAAGCAACCCTGCAATTAAGATACAAGAAGTCTCTTGTGTCCCCAACACACCCAATACACTTGTCAGATGTATAGGTGCACTAGTTCGGCGAAGAGATATTAAAATACAAGTAATATGGATGATTATAAGTGGTAATTGCAATCTGAAATAAAAATGGCAGCAAGCAAACATGTAGCAGAACTGGTTGTAAACGGTGTTTCAATGCTTAGAAACAAGGCCTAGGGATCATACTTTCACTAGTGGACACTCTCAACAATAATAATATAATTGAATACATAGATATTTCCTCTTCACTATGCTACTCTGAGTTATTCTCTCGTTGGATAACGAACACCAATCCACTGCGTAGGGCTATAAAAGCACACCTTAAAGTCGCATTCCACATCTAGGGAACCCCACACTGTCAACTTGAGCGCCCTAAATAGTACTAGACAAACACCGCAATTTCATAGAGACATCCAACGCAAATAATAACTCATGATAAGTATTCCTGTTATCTTTAGCCTAAGAGCCACACACGGGGCGCACACTGTCAACTTCGCACCGTGGGACAAAGGTGACTCCGGAGATTACATTAATAAAACCACTTGAGTAGCATATAAGATAATGAAGAGTAACATCTATGGATTCAACTAGATTACAAAGCTCATGATCACATAAAGATCACACCATGGGAGAGAGAGATAAACCACATAGCTACCGGTAGAGCCCTCAGCCCCGATGAAGAACTACTCCCTCCTCATCATGGGAGGCAGCAGCGGCGATGATGGAGATGGCTCCGGGGGCAATTCCCCGTCCCGGCAAGGTACCGGAACAAGACCTTCTGACCCCCGAAACGGAGTTTCGTGGCGGCGGAGCACGGAGATGTATTCGGGAGTTTCGTCAATTGTGTTAGGGTTTTCGGGGTAGGAGCAATATATAGGCCAATGGGCGTCGCGAGGCGGTGCACGAGGAGGCGACACCACCCCTGGGCGCCGGTGGGCCCTTGGCCGCGCCGAGCCCACGTGTGGGGCCCTCGTGGCTCCACTTCGCCTCTCCTTCGGACTCCAGGTGTCTTCTGATAAAATAGGGGCCTCCGTAAATTTTCGTCCAATTCCGAGAATATTTCCAGACTAGCTATTCTGGAATACAAAAACAACAGAAAACAGGAACTGGCGCTTCGGCATCTTGTTAATAGGTTAGTCCCAAAAAATGTATAAAAGTGACATAAAGTAGATGCAAAACATGTAGCAATTGGTATAATATTAGCATGGAACATCAAAAATTATAGATACGTTTGAGACGTATCAGTGACCCGTGCTGCCGGTCCCCCACCTCTTTATATAGCGCGGCGACAGGGGCCCACCAACCAGATAGAGGTTGTGCGCCCCCGACAGGGCGCGGTCAAGGAATCGATCGAGCCGTTGGGCTCGACCGTATGGAGATCAACCTAACAAGGGATGTACATGCGTAAACATATTTTCGGGATGAGAGCTTTGCATGTGTCCCGTGTTGCGTTGAAATCGTCACGTCTGATACATAAATCACTGCAACATTAGAAATCCCACTATTTGAAGATTAAGTGTCGTTGTGCTCCTCCCTCTTTCACTCTCCTCCATGCAACACGAGCATTCTGTGCATGCTCTAATTTATCCACCTGACGAAAAATTACATTGTATTTTGGTACTTTACTTAGTTAATACTAGTACACTGGTGGGCCAATTATCCCGTCACTAGTGGGCTATACGTGAGTTATCTTCATGGAATCCGAGCCTCGAATTCTTCCATTGAGTATCCAAAATAAATATCCTAATTACACGATGCTGCTCTCCGGCGTAAGCGAACTTGATCTGATTCAAAGATTTTGTCAGCAACCGAACCACAAGAACACACATCAATTTTGATGCTGTCAAATAAAACAATATTCAACATTCTACAGTTCAGATGATTTGTTACCTTTGGGTGAAGCCGGATGTAGAAGACGGATAGCTCGACGGCAGCGAGTGCAACAAGGAAGGAGAGTTGGAAGGAGAGGACGGGTGGTACGGCCTTGGTGGCATGGGGAGCTCGTGGATGCTCCTCTCTAGCATCTCCAATACTCTACTCATCGACGGCCGATTCGTCGGGACTGTCTGTATGCACCATAGGCCCACCATCGCCATCTTCCTCGCGATCATCTCCTCCTCGCCGCCACCTCCATCACCCCGCGCCACCAGAACGCCCCCGTCCCCGACCATGTAATCGTAGATCCAGAGCGGGAAGAAGAGGTCGGCCTCTTTCTCGGCGGCGAAGGCCTTCACATTGCTCCGACCGCCGACCATCTCCAGCAGAAGCATTCCGTAGCTGTACACGTCCGACTTGGCGGACACTATCCCAAAACCCCTAGAAAACACCTCCGGCGCGATGAACCCCACGGTGCCCCTCGCGTCGGCCATTGTCAGGATGCTCTCCTTGGGGTCACACAGCTTCGCCATTCCAAAGTCAGACACCTTGGGCCGGAACCCCTCGTCAAGAAGCACGTTGTGGGGCTTCACGTCGAAGTGGATGATCCGTGTGTTGCACCCCTCATGCAGGTACTCCAGCCCCCTCGCCACGCCTGTGGCGATCTCCTCCAGCGTCTTCCACCCGAGGCTCACCGCCGCCGGTGCCGACGTTGTCGACGACGGTGAGGAGTATATGTACCTGTCGAGGGAGCCGTTGGGCATGTTCTCGTAGACCAGGGCGCGCTTGGATCCCTCTAGGCAGAACCCGAGCAAGGTGACGATGTTGACGTGGGATGTCCGGCCGATGCTGATCACCTCGTTCAGGAACTCCTCGCCCTTGGGTCCAGAGTGGTGCAAGAACTTCACGGCGACCCTCCGATGGTCCCTGGGAAGGGTGCCACTATACACCGTTCCATAGCCGCCTTCCCCGAGCTTGTTCTTGAAGGAGTTGGTTATTTTCTTTAGCTCCGAGTACCTGTACCTCCTAGGCGCTAGAGACCCATATTTTTTCAGAAGTTTTTCAACGTTTGCGTTGTCAGCAGCGGTGGTTTTTCTGTCCATGATGGTGGAATAACTGAAGCTTCGAATACGTCGGTGGAATTTCAAGGCGGTGACAAGGCATGCCAGCAGCAAGCCAAATATGATCGACAATGATACTGAAATTTACAAATAAAACTACATGAGTAGTTATTCGATATCGCCAAATTCGGCAACACGATTGCAGTATGGAAACATGTCGAAGCTAATCTAGTTGTCAAATCAACCATGAACAGCGAGAAATAGTATCCAATCCATTTCATATGTGTGTGGATCATGCATGCATGTGAATACATGATGGACAAATCAACATTGAACTGACTGATCAAAGCACAACATCCATGCGTATATACACAAGACGTACCTATCAAGATGACCTTCTTGCTAGATTTCTTGACATCTGCATATATGGAAGGAAACAGAAGTCAAGATACACAATGTCATATCAACATCAGATGATCAAGTTATTTGGCAAACCTATCAACGAGAGGCAGGTCCCGATGAAAGACTAGTTAAACCTGATAGTAACACAATTGAATTGAAGTCTGCTTAGAATGTGATGGGGCAATGCATATGGCCAAGTACTTGCGTCATTGGTTAGGTAACGCTAACGCGTATACATGCTGACTAATCATCTGAACTCTCATAATTTCTTATATATATTGGTTTATTAAGCATGGAGTAGGTTAGCTATTGTGTCTCATATATATTGGTTTATTAAGCATGGAGTAGGTTAGCTATTGTCTCATATAGTTGTACGTGTCGTATGTACCGTTGCCGCTAGATATCCCTTTGATATGTTCAAATGACGCATGCATGCACATGCACGGCAAGGAATTCCGGCTACTTGCAGGCTAAAGTATACAGTATTAGGCAGGACCTAAATGGAGTCCATTGGCTGCCACCAAAAAAAGTATCTGTGGATATTGATCAACAATGGTGAGGTCGTAACAGCCTCTCTGACCAAGTTGCCAAAGTCGTTCCAAGGGCGTGCAACACGTCATTTCAATAGTAACATCTACACTGTTGCTGGTCAACTGGACAAACCTAAAAGTTCAGCCACACCTAATATACTGTTTTTCTGTTTTAGGGTCACACGCCAAAAGCTAGGAATTGTTATGCATTATGATCATCTCAATGCACTCGAATCTAACGATATTTATGCCGTTTTATTGACGTTATTGTTTTACTTGATTTACGATCGTACGTGTTGGCAGCTATACATGCATGCGTGTATCTGCAAGAATATCCATCGTCGAAGTGTAAGCGTGTGCAGGTGTGCTTACCGCATCTCGCCGGGCGCGACGAGCCGTCGGCGCAGACGCACGCGAAGGCCTCCGAGCCGGAGTCGTACCCGCACCGGCCACCACTGTCGCTGCACGCTCCACAATCGCCGGCGGACGCCCTCCACTCCAGCAGGTACCCTTCCCTGAGCAGCCGCGGGTACTCCACGCCAGCACTCCCGCCCGGCGTCAACGACCCGACCACCGGCACCACTGCGTACGCACACTTCTCAGCCACGGCCCTCGACGCGGTCGTGTTGTACACCGCGTCGAGCCGCATCACGGCCGGCGTCCCCGGGCAGGTGACGTTCACGAACCCGGCGGCGGCCGGCGGCGTGCAGTTGAAGAGGAAGAGGAGCTGGCGGTTGGCGGCGCTGGCGGAGAAGGGCGCGAGGCTGAGGCTGGCGGAGACGTCGATGCTGGGGACAGGGCAGCCCGTGGCGTCGGTCTGGACGTTGTCGTTGGCGATCACCACGGTGCGGTTGGCGTAGGAGACGCGGAGGAGCTTGTACCCGCCGCGGAAGGAGCGTGCGAGAGCCGCGCGGCCGCCGGCGAGGCAGTCCACCTGGAACGCCGACGGGCCGCATGGTGTCGCCGGCTGGCTGGCGTCCGTGAGCCAGAACGGGTAGGCGAGGGTCACGTTCCCGCACGTCTTGGGCGCGCAGGTCGTAACGGCTGCCGCAGCCGGCGTTGTCCCGTGGTGCAGGAGCACCAAGCATGCTGTGATGAAGGAGAAGAGGACTAGCCGTCGCGGGATCGGGGGACGCATGGCGACGATCTGTGGGTGTCTTCTTAGACCGCGGTGAAGAAGGCTGAACGTACGGTTGATGTACACCTACCTAGGTACGGAGAGAAGGACTCTCATATAGATCGAGATGGATCGGGATGGAGAACAGTAAACGGTGACTATTTGACTCGTGTGTTCCTCATCGTGTCGCCTGGTCACTTTCTTGGACTTTGTCTCAACTTATTTTCTGTGTGTGAAATCGAGCTTGCATTTTAGTACGTGTGTGTTGAGAAACGGTATGCTTTACGTGATTCTTGCATCAGGAGATTGTAAATGAGTGAGCAACTTCCTCAAGATAAAGACTTCTAATTCTAAATATCACTGGCTTGATGTAGCTTCATTAAGTCATTATTAAGACAGCCATTAGACACTTGCTCTGCAACTCGTTGTTGATGATCTTAATAGGTGAGAAAACCCTTTCATGTGTGTTTGGTTTAGACTATTGCTACTAGCAAGTGGTACAAAATACCTTGTCAAATCTGCAATTACAAATTCATCAAATAGAACACAAGTGTTCTACCCATATGCAAAATTATTTCTGGTTTTGTACAAAATTTTCCAAAGCGTTTTGAACTTTAATTGGAAAATTGTGAATCTTTTTTTTTCATGGTGAAAACAAAAGAGAAAAAGGGAGTGACGAGTAAGAACGGGCACACGTTGCTGCTTGGCTGGTACGCGGCCCGCCATGTTGCTTTGGGTCGCTTCCGACGATGGCTTGACACACGCCGTTTGGGCTAGGTCCTTCGCGTCGATTCGCCTCACGCCGCCGCTGGCCGGCCGGTATTGCCCGTGGCCTCCCCGCCGTATCTACTGCCTCGCTCGTCCCCGCGCCGGGGGAGCCTGCCGTTGCCCTGGTGTCAACAAAGAATCGCTAACCTCTCAACGGCCGTTCCCCGCCACGGGGAATCGCCGAACCAGCTCGGCGGCGGCGGCGGGCGGCGGATAGGGCGGCGAGTGCTGGAAACCGGAGGTGAGGTTTCCCACAAACCGTCGTTCGAGTATGGCGCCTGCGAGGGGATGAGGCGGTGCTGTTTGCTTTGCTTGGGTGCGCCTGTGAGGAGGACCAAGTAAGTTTGTGCCTTCAGCTTTCTTCCACGATTATTTGTTGCCCACTAGGAATCTGCATATGTCTATGTAAACATGTTTAGATGGGTATACAGTTTGTGCATCCAGGTTCTTAGATTTGTTAGGGCCTGAATGACCCAAGCGATTCTGGTTCCTGTTTTGTTTATATGTAACTTTAAACAAAATGCAGTAATGTCAAAATAGCTTCAGTTATAACCATGTATTGGTCATATAGGTGTGGCAAGTGTTGCGACACACGTTAATCAGTGATCGTGTGACAAGTGTTAGAACCATAGATGATGTTCGATAATTCGACTCATCATGAGTGTCGGTGCCATAGTACTTCTGAACAAAAGCTAAATAGCTATTTTAATTTTTTACAGAACTGACTCGTATATGCAAGAGAATCGGCACCTTGCAATTTCACAATCAGTCCACCAGTACAACTATGATCCAATCTATGATGACCAAAAAGGTATCACCGCATGCCTCTTATTCTCTGCATCCCTTTCCCAATAAAAAGGGAGAGAATTCAGGATGTGCTAATATTTCTATGCTCCATCTGTTCAAGTAATATTTTTCTAACTTGGACAGTATTAATGGAACTTTCACAGTACATTTATCCAAGTCTGTTTATTCCACTTAGAACCACCCTTAAATTTTTCCGTACATACATGAGTTTGTTTTACGAGACAAGGTTGACTTTCATTACTTTTGTCTAATTTATGAATCTAGTACATAAAGCCAACCTTCTCAAAGACTTGGCAACTGCTGAAGGTTTTCTGAAGTCACAAGGCTTATGTCTTCAGGAATGGTAGAACTTGCACTTTGTACACTCATATTGTGAGCTGAATCTCCACTGGAATAAGAATAAAGGTGTAGGTCAAGTTATTAACAATATCCTTGCAGAATAACTTACTGAAAAATTAATGAACTTAAATATGTGCATTCATATCTTACAGTGGACCGCAAAAGTTTTGCTTCGGTGGCATATCTATTTCATCTAAGCTTCTCTCGAACATTTCTAGAACTCTGGCTATAGTAGGGCGATAAATAGGTAATATTTGTATGCACCACAAGCCAATGAAGGTCATCTTTCTTGCCATTTCCTCAGTTTCACTTGTGACATCACATGCTTGCAATCCATCATCTCGTGCAAAGTGGTCATAAATCCAGTCTGGAAAATATTGTTCACTGGATTTTTCAGCCACCGAATTCACATTTTTCCTTCCCCCAACCATCTCTAACAACATCATTCCATAACTATAAACATCTGACTTTGTTGAAACAACTCCGAACGTTCGAGAGTGAACTTCTGGAGCAATGAAACCAATTGTTCCTCTAGCACCAGTCATTGAAAGCTTGCTCTCCTTTGTACGGCTCAATTTAGCTAGACCGAAATCGGCAATCTTTGGAGAGAAATCCTTGTCTAGAAGGATATTTTGAGGCTTGATGTCGAAGTGAACAATCCGTGTATTACAGCTATGTTGCAAGTATTCTAGGCCACGAGCAATGCCGATTGCTATTGCATAGAGCCTCTCCCATCCTAAAATTTCTTTGGGTTCTCTGAGTAAATGTACTTATCCAAGGAACCATTGGGCATGTACTCATATATAAGAACTCGTTTTGATCCCTCCAAACAAAATCCGAATAAGCTAACAACATTAACATGAGAGGTCCTGCCAATGCTCATAACCTCATTCACAAACTCATCCCCATTTCCTTTGCAGTCATGCAAGAATTTCACAGCAACCAAACGACCATCATGTAGTCTTCCTTTGAAAACCACACCATAACCACCTTTTCCAAGCTGATCACTGCGAGAAGATGTTATCTTCATTACCTCTGAGTACATGTATCTTTTTGGAGCAAGGGATCCATATGATACTATCATGGCTTCGTAATTCCTTTCAGTGCTGCTGCTAGTCTTTTTACAAAAGACAAACCATAGTCGTTTCCCCTTTCTATGCCATATCAACACATAAATGCATGGAAAGAGCAAGGCTGCAGCTGCTGATGTCAAAACTAAGATAGAAAAAATGTTACTTTTTTTTTAATATAAGAACTTATAATATGGTCATTTAAATCTTTAGACTATCAATAGTTTAAACCTATCTCTGTGAAAAGTTGTAACAAGCTAAAGTCCATAAATATTTGCTTCGAAGTGACAAGCTTTTTATTCTGCTCATGCTAAGAGTTTGCTTGTTTGAAATTTATATATAAATCAGAGCCTAATCATTGTAAACTTTAATTTTTAATACTGTTATTATGATAGAAATTCACAAGTGATTAACTACTGAGCCTTAAATTATCATACATGAATAGTTTTGGCATACCTATTAGTATTATCTTCCTGCCAGTCGTGTTGCTACCTGGAATTGGAATATCACATCATATTTAGTTCGAAAATAAGTACGGTGTGGTAGTCCAATATTGGTTGTTTTCTCCAAAAGAAAGAAGCACGCACACCATATTTGAATCTTGAATATTTACCAATAATATATTCAAAAGAAAATTGATGGGTCACAAGATAGTGAAGACCTTGGATTACATGTCTGTCATTGTTTTGATTGAATTCCTATATAATATAGTGCAGGTTTTATGTGATAGTAGGAGTTATAGGCCATGTAGATTATTGTGGGAAAAGTACCATGTTATATTTACCAGACTGCATATCATACTCGTTATAATGAACTAGTGCGAGGATGAAGTAATATTGTTTTGTACTATTGTTGAATAACTAGCAAGGTGGCCCTCGGCAAATGCGAGGGCATCATTTTCAGCGTATTGAATATGTCTGTGTACTAAATTTGCGCTTTTATCGAAATCTAAATAAGAGCATCCTATGACTATCATATAATTATGGTAGACAACTCTATTCTATCTATACGGAATGCAGGAACGCTTCGAGAGGTTTCTCGAAAAAAAATTATGGTAGATAAAATGACACATGCGTGTTACTTTTGAATTCATGGAGAGTAGCTGTTCTTATATTTTGAAAAATAAATACCATGTCGCAGATTTTAGAAGCTCGTTTACTTTAACCCTAGGAAGTGCCATATTAATATATACTTTTATTCTCTTCCTGCAATCACCCATTCTTTCATTGTACTCACTCAATGATACATATTTGTGTGTCATGTAAGAGTGACTACACGAACTTACATGGCACATAGTTTCCTGTAACATACTAAATTTTAAAATATATACTCGGAGGGTACATGGTTTCAAGATTTTCAACTGACTTTAAATCATCTCACAATTAATGCTTTTAATTGCACCACAAAATTCTAGCAATCATGTTATTATCCTTTTTGCAGCATCCCAGTAATACCCAATACTTTTTGTCAATTGTTTTATTTTCATGATTTAACTCTCTCCTGTCAAACTTACTTCTACAACTTTTGCAAATCTTGGTGATGTCTCCTACTATATTTTAAGAATAGTAAACAAAATAAAGTTCCTAGCAAAATAAAAAAACCCAAACAAACTGACATAAAAATGTATTTAATCACACCATACGAATACAATGATATGAATTGAACTCATAAAAATTTCGGCTGAGAAGTGATTAAGTTATATTCCCTCCGATCGGATTAAACTTCGCTGGAAAAGAGCTCACGTTGTACAACTCGGTAGTATAGCTGGCGACAATTTTTTCGGATCGGAGGGAGTAGTTTTATACATTATATACTTTAGGAAAATCTAGGAGCCGGTGTATTTACCATGGTCATTAATCGTGATTTTCTTAATACAACTATGAAAAGTTGTTATATATGATGTACCAATGAAAAGAGGGTATGCTAGATTGATACCAAATGTTATCTTTTTCAGGGAACTTCTCACATGTCTCATATTGTGCTTATCTAGCATTTTCTTATTTTCATGTAGATTTTGTTTATGATATGAATAGTTAAAATTATGACGACGCATTATAAAGTAGACGTCTCTTTAGCTTAAGAATTTCCTTTGCCTCGCACCTAATCTCTGATTTTTTTTCATTGAAACATAAATGGTTTCAGTCTACGAAATAAAAGTATATTGGCTTAGTCTAATTCTTGTGTTTTCTAGTGGATCAACGCTCGTCGAGCAGTGGTCCGATACCAATGGTTGTTGTGGCTTGTATTTTTATTATTTTAATCAAACCTCGCATTTTTTATTAAAGACAAAGCACTTTTGATTATGAGTCGATGTTTTGGTCCAATAGTGGTAGCTTTTTAAATATCGAGATTGCTCGACTCAAGTCGTCAATGAAAAATGTAGTGTAAGTATGTCTATATGGTTTAGCTAAAAAACAATGTCTATATATATGGTCGTAGTGTGCTCATGAGTATATATACATTGTGTATTTGTCTCATGATTACTCTTTTATTCTCAACCATGCATGTATATACTCCCTCCGTCCCAAAATACTTTAGTCGGATTTATCTACATTTGGATTTCAGATTTATATATCTAACATCTGTATTGGAAAAATAAGCGTCAAATATTTTGGAATCCGTGACTATAAAATACTCCCTCCGTCCCAAAATAAGTATCTCAATTTTGCTCAAAAATGTATGTATCTAGACATGTTTCATGTATAGATACATTTACTTTTCGGCAAACTTGAGACAGTTATTGTTGGACCGAGGGAGTAGTACATTTTGTCACCAAGTTCAACCTAGGTGCGCATTTCTGGTTTCTGTAGGGGTCAGGAAGGAGAAGAGTCACGCCTTGACACGATTAGGCTGAGTAGGAACGATCTTCTTTTCAAACTGACCTATCCGGTTGTTTTCCACATGGCATTAAATACGTGACAACACAATCGTGTTGGATCATCTTTTTCTTTTTCTTTTTTTAGGTACGCATATTTCTTAATCAAGGAAGGCACGTTCCATGTAAAAAAAGCGTCACATCCGAGAGATGCGTCTTATCAATAAATCGTGTCAAACACGTTACGTAACTCTTTTCATTAAATCTCAGCCACATATTTTAGATCTAACCGCTAAAATTAATTATGATGATGTGGATTAACGTGGTGGCTTGAAAAACTCACTCATTTTGCTTTTAGTATATAATAGATACTAACCAATAATTGTGTAAACTGTGATATAAGCATGGGTTTAATGAATCTCACTACAAAACATTTCAGTCTGCATGACAGCAAAACATGACAGCTGCAGCCTGCAGGGACATCAACCGTAGTCATTTTCTTGCAATGTAACAGCAGAGTAGAACAAAGTGTTTAAACTAGAGCGTCTGAATCACGGAAATACAAATTGAAGGCCTTACTGTTTCAGTTGGAATCTCTCTCACATATCACTCAGTTTGTTAAGACGCTAGTTTAACACTAAGAAGCGACTGGTCATATTTCTGTATGGAGTGCAGAGATCAAAGGAGGGTTATTTGCCCGTGGCATTGACCAATGATGACAGACGCCACATCTCACTTGTCCATTTAGATGCTCCCATCCACCGTTAGGATTTTATGCATGTTGATTTTAAAGTTTCTGATGCCTTTGAATGCTGGACTGGTCATATTTTTGAGTATCAATGTCTTTTTGTGAAAGTGTTGGCATGCTCGGTTGTTTTTTGTGGTTTTCTGGAATCCTGGTGAGTTTTTAAAAAACATTTAAGCCTGAATTGTGGTGGTTTGTTTTTGTTTTTGTGGAAGTGGGCAAAACTGTCGCCGCTGATGCGTCTATCCTAGGCGACGAGCCTGGCATAGTAGCTACCTAATCTTTGACGAGTGAGCTTACCACTACTACCAGTGGCAGGCGGTGGCTGCCATGTCAGGAGGAAGCCATCTCTGATGAGCTGTGCATAGTTGCTCGCATCCACCTCCAGCACTGGCACGGCCGCAGCGCTGCATCCCGGTAAAACGTACCCGCTGTTGATGCTGCCTGTTTCACCGTACCACCCTCCCGTGTGGACAAAGGTGTTCTTGCGGCATACTGTCTCCACTAGCCCCTGGTTCAGCAGTGTGGCTGGCGCCTTGGTGCAGTTGTAGAAGATGAGGTTCCGGTTCAACCGGCTGATGGAGAACGGATGGCCGATTTTGGAGGTGGTATTGGCTGTCGGAACATGGCAACCTTGGCCGCTTGAACCATTGAAGTCTGCGAGCTTGTGGACATCGGAAACGAGCTGGGAGGCGTTGGCGTAGAAGATGTTGAGAATCCGGAGGCCGGAGGAGGGCTCGTAGTACCCGAGGTATGGAATATCGCCGGTGCAGTGGACGCGGAACCCGAGCCGTGCGCACGTGTTCTCAGGTGAGCCCGAAACGATGCCGAACGGAGTGGAGACGGTTAGGTTGCCGCATCGCTCAGGTGAGCAGCCTTCTTCTGATTGCAGGCCCGGTTTGATACGAGCGAAATATATACATAGAAACAGCAGCAAACTGGTTTTTGACATCGGAGTAGAGGTAGAAAATCTGGTGATGAATTGTGCGTATAGGATGTATGCAAGCACAAATAGATGAAAGTGGGAGACTGAGTCCAAAGGTATTGCCTCGTCGATCAATGTCTTTTGAGAGGAAGATACATAGTCAACAGAACCCAAGGGACAAGTTTTGACAAATGAGGTAGAAGCGATACGATGTGACCGCCAACAATGGACTCAAGATTGACTGAAGTGTGCTGCGTAGACCTTAGGAACATGGTACGTTCATGCAAACCATGAGTATTGGTAATTTGTCGTAGTTTAGCTATTACGCTGAAAATTAGTTCAGCACTTGAAAAAGTGGTGTTAGCCGATAACTATTCTGTCGACCGGTATAACTTCTCCACACCCACTATAGAGAGTCAACATACGAATGTTTTGATTCATATTTAGTTGGTGTTGTTGCAGTAGAAGATGTCGATGATCTGGACCCCCCTATCAGGTCCGGGTACTGGATTTTTCTGAAGTACGTAGAGCACTGCTCGCTTCTGGTACCGATTTACATTTCTCAGCTAGCAGGTTTGGTGTCTTATCTTGTGAGTTTAACAGGAATTTGAACTCGGACGCAACAAATCTGGAACATCAACAAGAGCAAGCTGGTTGGAGACATCGGAACCGTAGGAGGGATGTGTTGGTGAATTGTGTGTTCGCTTTGCATGTTGAAAGAAGTAAGAAGTAACTAGGGAACTAAATTCAATGTGCAAAGTTAATTTCCTCGACTCACCGCACTCGTCAGGGTACACCGCGCCGGAGCAATTGCAGGAAAAACCGGTGCCATCGTTTCGGTACCTGCACTGGCCGCCGCTGGCCATGCATCTGGGGCAATTGTCCGACGGCACCGTCCACTCGAGCAGGAACCCTCCCTCCATGCTCCCGACGTACTCGTCGCCGGCAGGAAACCCAAGGACCGGCACGATGGAGAGGCAGCAGGTAGGGGGGAGAGCCCCTCGGCCCTCGCCGCCGTACTCCTCGCCGAGGCGGAAGAAGGAGGAGTAGAACCCATTGCGGCACGGCGTACGAAGAAACCCCGGTGGCTGGTACGTGCAGTTGTAGAGGACAAGCAGCTCCCTGTTCTTGCTGCTGATGGTGTACGGTGCAAGCCCGGTACTGGCTGACACGTTGAACCACCGCTTCGGGCAGCCGCCAGGGGCCGGGACGAGGAGGTTGTGGTCGACGGCGACGAAGGAGGAGTTCTCGGTGAAGATTGAGACGACCTGGTAGAGGCCGTATATGGAGTTGGTGAGGAACGCCTGTGTAGTGGTAGCGTTGCATCGTAGCTGGAAGGACGGGGAGCCGCACGGCAGATGGCCGTCACCCTCGTCCAGCCAGAACGGGTAAGCTATGGTCAGGTTGCCGCATGCCTTGGGGAAGCAGGTGGCGCAGGCCAGCGCTGGCAGCTGGAGGAAGAAAGCGAAGAGCAGCACCAAGAGAGGAATCATGGTATCGTGGACTGGGCATGGACCGGTTGAGTGGAATGAAGCGGGGGACTGGACGGTGATGACCTGAAGAACATTTGGTCAGTCCCGGGAAGAATCCAGGCAGCTGGTGCATCCTTGCATGGACCATTCATTCTAGCGGGACTAATTCCATCGGGCTAAGATTGACTGATTCCACGGCTGCAACTGTTTATCGGTGACCATTCCACAGAGGGAATAGTAGTGACCAAATAAGGTCTCACACGTCCTTGGTGCAGTTATTATTAGACCAATAATTTGCATTTCTTTGGACCAACTGTAATCTTGGGAAGGATTATTATTGAGGGAGCGATTTACCCTTACTCGAGGAGACCAAAACGAACTGTGCCTATGAATTCATAACTGCAATAATTTAGAAGTCACTTCGTTAATAGGTGCTGAAGTTCCAAATACTATTTTGTAACTTCGAGTATAGTATTTTCCAGCAGCTTGGTTTATGTTTTGTTTTGGTTCATGTACTTCGTGCATTAACTGTGAGAACTAATAGTTACACATAATTTTGTCAACATCTGTTTTGTCATCAGACGTCCAGCGCCCTGCATTTTGTGTATTTTAGTGGTCGTTTTTGGTGAACTTGCCTTCTGGAACTTGTTGATGTGCTGATTTTTATCTAGGGCTTGATTCCTATGGTGGTGGAGAGATGCACGCGGCAGCAACAACAAGCTGGTCAATGAATTAATTACGTTGACGGAAATGGAAGATGTAGTCGAAGGAATTGACTGTTTGAGCATCCATTTTCCAAAAGATTATATACTACTAGTAGTATAGATCGGCAATTATTCTACCCAAAGCACACAGATGCAGCGCTCCGTGTGGTATCACCCATCGGTACTCTAAAAAAAATTCAAGACGTGTGAAAGGGCTCGACGGCTAAGTAATCGCACATACTGCACACGATTAAAAGTACTAAGTTATCCGCTCACACGACTAAAAGATGGGGCTACAATCAGCTCCTGTCAGGATAAGTAGTCATGACAGGAGTATAGTACAAGAAGTCAAGAACACTGGTTAAGTAAGACAGCATGTCTTGACAGAGCGGAGCATCTAGAACGGGTCACTGATGGTCAGGTTGCCACATGTCTTGGCAGAGCGAGAGCAGCCCCCGCCTGTTCATCAGCCACCGTGACGACGAGCATCAGTGGTAACCCGAGCACTGAGCCATGGAAGCACAGGCTTTGGAATTTGTTGCCAGTGAGCGGGGTGCTGGGGCCTGGCCGCTTTGGGAGATAGAAGAGAGAATGCTCTGCTAGTGAGTGGGGGCACTGGGCTATCTTCGTCCACACGTCCTGGGAGACTGTCTTGACACGGTGGCCGAACAATGGACCAGTCTCCACCAATTGTTGACTGGTATTAGGGAAAAAAGTTCAAGAGTGTGACAGAATGTATAGTTCGGCAGAACCTGACTAGTCTCCACCAATAATTGACAAGTCACTCACTGAATAGGTGCTTAAGTTTGAAATAATATGTTGTAGCTATCAGTTTTTCCAATGAACTTGGTTTGTGGCCGTGGTCTACGTTTTGGTTTATGTGGTTCATGCATTCACTGTAACCATTTTTTTCGTTTCAATGAAGTGGAGATGGGGAGGTGCTACATGCTAATCTAAAAAGAAGACACTCCGTGTGCGAGTGTGGTGCGACCATGCAACCGTCTGGCAACAACAGTGGTAAGGACTAAGCACAAGCAATGTCACATAATTTCATCGCACGTTTTTGTTAGCAAGCGTTAGTCTCTCTGCATGTGGTGTCATCATTTTTGGGTGAACTTCCCTTCTGAAACTTGTTGCTATGGTGATTGTTATCTAGGACTTAATTCCTATGGTGATAGAGATCAGATGCACGCAGCAGCAAGAGCAAGCTGGTCAGGCCATCGGGGTGGTATATGAGATGTGGGGATGAATTCATTGCGTGGACGGAGATGGGAGACGGAGTCGATGGAGTGGATTGGCTGAGCAATGCTTTTTCAAAGGAAAATACTAAAGAGTTCAGCAAAAATTAATGTCTTGCTTTCATCGCAGCACCATAGTACGTACCTCTGTCTCAGCATTTCACTTGGCATTTGAAGTTACACGATAGATTGTTGAATTAATACAAACAAAAGAGATGGCATGAAGAGGGGAGAAAGAAGATGGCTCCTTTTTAAAGCCAAGAAGAATTGCACACTGATGATGCTCTCGTAAACCCATAAATATGTTTGATGGAATAAAAGAGAGCTGAACAATCGCATGAGTGAACTTACC
Source organism: Poa pratensis (assembly GCA_947311845.1). Classification (NCBI taxonomy): domain Eukaryota; kingdom Viridiplantae; phylum Streptophyta; class Magnoliopsida; order Poales; family Poaceae; genus Poa; species Poa pratensis. The sequence continues at coordinate 82,688,197 of CAMZMU010000038.1, read as the reverse complement.
ACTACCATGAGGAGGGCTGTCCCATCTCAAGATGAAGCCGTTTCTGATGAGTCGGTCGTAGTCGCTCGCGTTGACCTCACCGTCTGCACCACCCAACACCGGCAAGGCCACAACATCACATCCCTCTACAGCGCTCGTCTCATTGTACCTCCTTTCCACACCGACAAACACCCGACTCTCGTTCCCGCACCTCATCCTCGTCTCCACCAGCTCTCTGTCTTGAGCTGCTGCTGACGTCTTGGTGCAGTTATATATAGTCAGGTTTAGATTGACGGGGTCGATCGTAAACTGCCTGTGAATTTTCTCGGAGGTGTTCGAGGTCGTTTCGTTGCAGCTGTTGGAGGCTGCCAGCAGCCTCAGCTTGCCCAGATCGACGACACGCATACTCTTTTCCTCGTAATAGATTTCCATGATCGCGAACCCGTAGCGGACGGCCGTGGCGCTCGGTAGAACCAGGGCGTTGCCAAAGCAGGTGAGCTCGAAGTCTGGCAAACCGCACGATCTTCCCGTCTGCAAGTCGGTGAGCCAGAACGGGTCAGAGATGGTCAGGTTGCCGCAAGTGTTGTTGGCCGAAACCGTGCAGCTGCCGGCTTCCCCTTGCAGCTCCTCATCCTGAGCCCCAACAACCATCCGCGGCAGCTGCCAACAGCCGACGAAGAATAATAAAAGTAACAAGCAGCTCCGAGGCACCATCGCTCGAATGATATTTGAAAAGATAGCAGCGACCTGGCGCGCGGGGGGTTGTTGGGGGCGATTGGATCGGTGATTATGCTATATATGGCCTATGCATGGGAGATATATAGACTGGACGTAGGAGATCCAGAATGCCGTGCGTGGTTGCTGCAGGGCTAGCGTGCAGTACCAACGCTACTACCATGGACTGTAAATTTTGGGCAATCGACGAATTTCCAAACGACCACGTGGACGTGTAAGTCGTGACTTGTGAATTTCCACAGCTAATACCGCTGATGGGTAAGCCATGATGACCGTGACCTCCGTGAGGTGACTATAGAAGGCTTGGACGAAGGCTTGGTGACTAGGCCGTGTTGAATATAAATATATTGCATAGCCCTTCTCATCAGTTCGGAGTTCGGACTTTTCGTCTAGATGGCTAATGCAGCAATTCTATATGGTATCAGAGCCAAGAGGTCTGCTCACGCAGATTAAGAAATAAATAAATAAATCCTGCGGCCTGCACCGATCCCACGCTAAGGACTAAAATAGCCTAGACGTGAGTGGGAGTGTTGAATATAAATATATTGCATAGCCCTTTCCATCAGTTCAGTCTTTTGGTCTATAAGGATAGTGCAGCAATTCTATTGGCCGAAAGTTCAGGGACTACAATATAGGCCAATTAGCCCTTAGGCCATCTTCAACGGGGCTCGCCAAACGGAAGGGCTGTCCATTCGTCTCCGCGTGGACAGAGTACACAGCCCAAGAACGTATCCCAAACGGACAGGGTGCCGCGGACATCTCCATTTTGTCCTATTTCGAGCATAAATTTAGGCTAGCTATGGGGTCGAGCGGGCCGTCGGACAATGTCCGCGTCCGCCCTTGTCCTCCTCTTGTTCTCACCGGGTCCTTCCGTCAGTGATACGCGCCCAAACCCCCTAAGTCCGCCCCCTCCCTCTTCGCCGCAGTGCGCCGCCCGATTCGTTTCTCGCCCCCGCTACCGTCCCCACCAGCCTCCCGCATCTTCTTGCCGATGTTGCTTGGACGCATCTGGCACCATCCCCGCCTTCGTCCCTCGTCGCCACCAATGACTGGTATAAGAGAACGATTTTTGAAGAGTGTAATTCGGCAGAACCCAGTGGACCTGTCTCCACCAATAAATGAGAACTCACTCAGTGAATAGGGGCTGAAGTTTAAAATACTATGTTGTAGCTGTCAGTTTTTCCCATGAACTTGGTTTAGGTAATGTTTTGGTTTGTGTGATTCCCTGTTAACCTAAAAAGAAGACACTCTGTGACTTTTGTATGCGAGTGTGAGGCGACCACGTAACCATCTAGTGATGACAGCGGTAAGGGCTAGCACTGGCACAAGCACATTTTTGTTATCAAACGTAAAAAAAATTAGTCTATTTGAATGTGGTATGTTTTAGTGGTTATTTCTGGTGAACTTGACTTCTGAAACCTGTTGCTGTGCTGGTAGTTATGTAGGACTTAATTCGTGTGGCGATAGATAGATGCACGAACCAGCAACAGCAAGCTGGTCGGGGACATCGGAGCGGTATTAGGAGATCTGGTGATGAATTAATTGTGTGAACGGAGATGGGAGACAGATTCGAAGTAATAGACTAACTTACTAAATAATTCAGCAGAACTACTGATGGAGAGTCTTCTTAATTTGTTCGCAGCACCGTATTATGTACCTCTGCCTCCATAAATAAATTGTTAACATAAATTATTTCAACATTTTCCTTAGCATTTCAAGTTTATTTAAAAGATAAATTAATTGTCAAAGTAATGCAAACACAAGTAGCCGTAATTAGTTGTGGTTAAGCTAGAATTAGTCTATTAGTTCCACATTTCAAACCAAAAATATGGGATAAGAGCAGAGAAAGAAGAAGTATTTTTCTTAAAGCTAACAAATGGCTTAAAGATGTTGCAAGTTGAAGATGCTCTTCTCAATGCAAAAGTAAGTTTTTGATGGAAAAGAAAATGAATTGAACAATTCGATGAGTGAGCTTACCACTACTAGGAGTAATAGGAGGGCTCTCCCATGTCAAGAGGATGCCATCGTTGATGAGCTGCTCATAGTCGCTCGCGTTCGCCTTGCCAGAAATCTCAAGCACGGCAGGAAGGTGGAGAATCACCCCTTCAAATAGTAGCCCTCGAAGTTTTTAGAACCATCGTAACGCCCTCCGACTCGAACAAATGTGTTGCTTTCGCTAGTGCATTTCATCGCCACCAGCGCCTGGTCCCGAAGTGCCGCCGTCGCTGCTGCCACCGTCGTGCAGTTGTAAAAGACGAGGTTCATGTTAACGGGGCTGATCCGAAAGGGGGGAGCTAATTTGTCGGAGGTGTTCCAGCTCGAGACATGGCAGCTCTTGGAGGCGTGCAAGGATTCCCGTTTTCCTAGATCAATGACACGTAAACTTCCTTTCTCGTAAGAGATGTCAATGATTTCTAGGCCGAAGCCGAAGGGTAAAGAGCTCCGTAGAACTCGGGTGTTGTTATAACAAGTGACCTCAAAATCCGAAGGACCGCATGATCTTCCCGTCTCGGTGAGCCAGAATGGGTCGGAGATGGTGAGGTTGCCGCATCTCTTGGCCGAGCCCGAGCAACCTTCTACCTGTTGATCAGCTGCCGCGACAGCGAGGATCAGCGCTAACCACGAGGCCCAGAAGAACCAGCAGCTTGAAGCCATAGCGCAACACAGGATTAGGAATTTGTTGCTACTGAGCGTGGTGCTAGGGGCTGGCCTCCTGGGAGATACAAGAAAGAGACAATACTCTGCTAGTGAGCGGGGCCGCTGGGAGACGGTCTCCACACGATGACCAAATGAAATGACTGACTAGCTTGTTGACTGGTTTTGGGAACGAATTTTGTAGGCCATACAGTTCGGCAGATCCCAGTAGACAAGTCTCCAGCAATGCGGGGCGACAAGATGTGACTGACGATGGTGGACTTCGATTGACTGAGTGTGCTTATCCACAGCAGTACCAGTGTACCATGGTGTAGAAATAATTTGCGAAATCTTACTCAAGTGTTGTCGTGTCGACTTCGCCGAGGACGACTTTTACAGTTCCCTGAAGTGAATATAGACCTTCTATTAAAGCTAATCTAATGACCAGTGCTAGCCGGTACTCCGATTCGAGTGTCAAGAAGTACAGTCTCCAGAAGCCATGGAGTATATTGATGTTAGGATAAAATAGTAATCAACAACACACCGAGTGTTTCGCATGTCACCGCGTGCTGTTTGTTCGTCTGGCGCCAATGTCTCGCCGGAGGTGCTTACCGTCAATCTCCATCTTGCTTCGCTAAATGCACTATACTGTCCTCTCTTGGAGCATTATATTGCGGTGCTGCCCTAGGCCGTGCTTGAAGCTGCACAGGTAGCCCTAGCCCTCAACGTCGTATCGATCGAGTTTGTGTTTCACATTGGGCACCCTCATTATCGTCATGTCCCCGTCTAGATAAACATCCTTTTTACGAAATCTCACAGTATGTATTAAAGAAGTGCCCACAAATTCGTTCTCCGATTCTTCGGTAATTTGGCGCTACGAGCTAACTCCCGTGAAAAATTGAAGAGCAATTTTGAATCCTTGGCATAAATTGCGGTCGGCTATATGCTATTCACTAAAATCATGGACGAATTGAACATGAAAGTAAGGATGCATGCTCTTCTACGGAACTCCATGTGTTCTTGGTTAATTGATTCGCTATGATCATCACCATTTAATTCGGATCCATGCATAGCCAACATGGATGATGGATGCATTCGTTTTCAGTACAGCGAAATGACTGCAAAATTCTGGTCAAACAAGTTGTAAGATGAAGAGGTAGCGACGTAGCGTACGGACGAGAGGAGAAAGGGCGGCAGACTCGATCGGGAGATGCGGCGGCGTGGCAGAGTAGGAGAGGGCCAACAAAGGAGGCGATTGCACATGCCGTATTTGGTCGTCACTGTGCACCTAATAGATATTTGATAATAATGGTAGGAAGCCCTTTGCACATGCTCTATGCATATGTGTTCAAATACATACTAATTATCACACTCTTTTCATTGCACATCTACAAGTACATCCTCAACTATGAATGCACCTTTTGGCATCTTCTTTATTCCATGCCCTGTTGAGTCTCTGCTGCTATATATACTCTTCATGAAACCATATACAATAGTCAAGTGACAACAACTATAGAAAGCAACGAGGGGAGGAAATGGTGTAGTGAAGAGGTATCATACATGTTAAGAAATGATAAGCTAAATGGCAGAAGAAGAACATGTAGTTTTGAGAGGCGTTTTTTACTTACTTACGAATAGGATGCATTGGAAGAATTTTACGGGATAAGCTAGGGAAACGTATAGTTCCCATGCTCCAGCAAGTTTCCTATTCATCAACCGAATGAGTGAGCGGCTGTCGTGGTTGATGTCAATGACCTTGATGTAGGAGCTGCTCACGACACCGTCTGACACGGTATCATTATTTGCACATGAGCAGCGGGCTGCAATATGACCATATGGGCTGGTCATCTTGAAAGGGTGTCGCTTGGGAGCATCCTGCTCTTCGGTCGTGACATTTGCGGCGGTTGTGAGTTGCTGCAAGGAGGCAAATATTTTACAGAGATTTTTGGAGGTGCCTGGGGATCACGCCTTTGAGCTCTCAATATGCCTCACTCTTTCATATTGTTCGGCACAAATCTATTAAAATTAAGGAGGTGTTGGGGACAGATCCACCTAACATTTCTTTCAGACGTGACTTGATAGGAAATAGGTTGATAGAATTGGATATCTGTTAGGGTGAATGTCCAATGTGATCTTAACACCTGGTCGTGATTGGTTCTGTTGGAATCTGCATTCCGATGGCATCTTTTGGATGTAATCCATGAGAAATTGAGCGGTTAGTCCACATTGATGCCTTGATCAATAAAAAGAAAATTGTAAAATGAAGGTCATATTAAAGATTTATATCTTTTTGTGGTCTCTAAGACGAGGAGTCATTTTAATAAAAGATAACATGGTGCACATAGGTAGACTCACATCTCAAAATAAAATTGTGTGTTAGCACCCTACTTTCATATTACATATTTGTGATAGAGTTCGAGTAGGTCTCCAATAGAATTTCAGTAGAATTGAAATGCAAATGCACAAAAGGAAAAGAGTACCATGTAGTAGAGGATTTCAGATAGGTAATTAATTCGCCACCAATGTCAAAAGATTCCAAATACTTGAAGCAACTTTTCCTTGTTCTGATGGAATAAAATGAACTCTGAAACTCATATGACTAAATCATCAGAAAAATACGTTATAATATTACAAAATGGAAATCTTGACCTGCATCTTATTTCATCGACAAAGTCTACCAAAGATGGTGAACAATTCTTCCTTGTTTGGGTTGAAGAAATGAACCAAGCGATTTTGGAACTCATATCATTGGCTACGGATGCTTTGCTTTAGCGTTATCCCACTCTCTTCTGCACTAGCGTTATCTCAGAAAATAGGCTTTGAATTTTTCTCTCAAAAAATGCTTGAATTTAGAACTGGCTTGTTGCACTTTGTTATGTGTGTGTGCTTCCATTGGTAAACTGTGTGTCCCACGGTCCTTGAGGAGAGTGATTTTTTTATTGAGAAAAGGTGAGTTTTTTATGGGAATTGAGAAAAGGTGAGTGATGAGTATAAGAACGGGCTGCCAGAACAAACTGGGTTAGGTGGTTGCTTACTGGGTGGTATGCGGCCCGCAATGCTGATTTAGGTCTTGGACGATGGGCCTTCGCCAGGGCCTATGGTCCAAGCCTGCAGACATTCATCGGCGCCGAGTCGCGTCACGCCCCGCTTGGCCGGCCGATGTGCCCCCGATTCCCGCTCCATCTCCCGCCGCGCTCGTCCCTGTGCCGGCGCCGCTGCAGCTTCCCGTTGCGATGGACCCGTCTTGACCCCGCGCAACGCAGATCCGCTAGCCTCTGCACGGCAGTCTCCCGCCACAGGGGCAAATCGCCGACCAACCGCTAGCCTCCAGCCCCACACCCGCTCGGCGGCGGCTAGGGCGCCGAACGTGGGACCCCGGTAGTGATGTTTCTTACGGAGTGGCGCAAGGGCGAGGCCGCCGGCACGGCTGCGTGCCCGTGAGGGCAAAATGAGGTGCTGTTTACTTCCAGAGTCTGATATTTTAGGGTCGTTGTTAGAGCTTAAATTGCGTTTGTAGAAGTTTTGGTCCACATTTCTGTCAGTTAAAGTGTCGGTAGCTGTCTACTTCTGGCAGAAGGATCTGACTACGTTGCCTGTTGGAACTTAGCACGCCGAACTCACCAGAACACCCGAGCGATTTTTATTCCTGTTTTTTGATCCGTTACTTCGAACAAGATGCAGTAATCTTAAACAGCTGCAGTTTTCACTTATCAAGTGTGGCAAGTACAAACATGGTTAGTGTTTTAGCGTTTTAAACAAGTCTAGTATCAGTTTTCCTTCTAATTTGAAAAGGCTTTGGGGATTGCCCACGGGAATTAGTGCTCGTGTGACAAGTGTTAGAACCATAGCTGGTGTTCGATAAATCGAAGCATCATTTACTATCAGCTACTTCCCCCTTTTCAGTTTACGCTTGAGTCGTTGCCACGCTACTTATGAACGGAAGCTAATTTTAATTTATTTTTTGACAGAACTAACTCGTATATGCAAGAGAATCAGCAAGCAGGTTCAGAGGAGGACCAAGTAACAAGTAAGTACGCGCCTTCAGCTTCCACGATTATTTTGGCCACTAGGGATTTACACGTATGTAACAAGGTTTAACTGGGTACACTTTGTGCATCCAGAATCCTAAATTTCAGTGTCTTAATTAGAGCTGGTGTTAGACGAAATTTGTAGTCCTCAAGGTCTTGGTAGGTAGCTATCTAAATATGCCCCTGGCATTAGATACAATGCCTTTTTTGGTCCTTAACTTATGGATGCTTGGACACAGTTGCTCTTGGAATATGTTCTGTGATACAATGCTGAATTTCGATGTACTTCTTATACTCTGAGTGTACTGTTGTACATGCCACCTTCTCAAAGAATTTGTAATCACCGTATGATTTTGGATTCACAAGGACTTATCAGCCCTAAGAGTTGGTGCTCGTTGTAGGATCTTTTGAATCCACAAGGCTTATCTCCTCCGATCTGGTAGAACTTGCACTTTGTACATCCATATTGTGAGGAGAACTTTCACTGGAATGAGAGATAAGCGCGTAGGTCAAGTTATTGCGAAATAAAAAAATCACAGCAAAATGAAGGTACAGAAAATATGGGATCTTACATTAGTTCACAGAAGTTCTGCTTCGGCGGCATGTCTAGATCATCTAAGCTTCTCTCAAACATTTCTAGAACTTTTGTTATGGTGGGGCGATACACAGGTATCACTTGTATGCACCACAAGCCAATTAGGATCATCTTTCTCGCGATTTCCTCAATTTCGCATGTGACTTCACATGCTTGTAGTCCATCCTCTTGTGCAAGGTGGTCGTAGATCCAATCTGGAAAATACTTTTCGCTGGATTTTTCAACAATTGATTTTACGTTTCTCCTGCCACCAACCATCTCCAACAGCATCATTCCATAACTATAAACATCTGACTTTGTTGAAACCACTCCAAAGGTTCGAGAGTGAACTTCCGGGGCGATGAATCCAATTGTCCCTCTAGCACCAGTCATTGAAAGCTTGCTCTCCTTTGTATGACACAATTTAGCTAGCCCAAAATCAGCAATCTTTGGGCTAAAATCGTTATCTAGAAGGATATTTTGTGGCTTGATATCAAAATGAACAATCCGTGTATTACATCTATGGTGCAAGTATTCTAGGCCACGAGCAATCCCAATTGCTATCGCAAAGAGCCTCTCCCATCCTAAAATTTCTTTCGGGTTCTCTGAGTATATGTACTTATCCAAGGAACCATTGGACATGTACTCGTATATGAGCGCTCGTTTGGATCCTTCCAAACAAAACCCATGTAAGCTAACAACATTAACATGAGAGGTCATGCCGATGCTCATAACCTCATTCACAAACTCATCTCCATTTCCTTTGCAGTCATGTAAGAATTTCACAGCAACCAGACGATCATCATGCAGTCTTCCTTTGAAAACCACGCCATAACCACCTCTTCCAAGCTGATCATTACGAGAGGACGTTATTTTCATTACCTCTGAGTACATGTATCTTTTTGGAGCTAGGGATCCATAAGATGCTATCTTGGCCTCGTAATTCCTTTCAGTGCTACTGCTTGTATTTCTGCACAGGTGAAACCATAGTCTTTTCCCCCTTCTATGCTGTATCAGCACATAAATACATGGAAAGAGCAACGCTGCAGCTGCTGATATCAAAACTGCAATTGAAGATGTTATTTTTCTTCATACAAGGTATCTTTAGACCATCATTAATTTTAATTTTTCTTTCTAAAACAATGCAAGGGGAAAAGGTAAAAACAAGTTAGAGATCGTAGTTTTTTTTTGCTCCAAATTGACTTATATTATTCACAACTTTGGTAATTGTTTCAATTTAGTATAGTTAAAAAGTCATTCGTACAAAATCACGTTGAGGAACTACTGACATTTGATTATTTCAATGATGCATGTGGAAAGATGGTGGAAATTTAGCATACCTATCATTAGTATCTTTGGGCCAGTCTTCTTGCTTCCTGGAATATCACATAGTATTGAGTTATAAAATCAATACTGTCAAATAGTACTATATTGTTTATGTCTTTCCAGAAAAATTAACAGGCACCATATAGGATCTTTAGTATTTTGCTGAATAAATATATAAAAAGGTACATTACAATACTGTGAAGAGCACGTGCTAGCATATCTGACTTTGAAATAGTTGTTTGATACAATAATTTAAGTTGGATGCCCATATAATTGTGGAAAACCTACTCTGCTAGTGTTTACCGGACTGTATATGAAACTCATTATCATGAACGCATTCTGAGTTCTGAAAATACTGCCATGGCTAACCGCAGTTAAGAGGAAGAATGGTTCCTATGTTTGGGGCTAATGGTGAACCCGACAGGTCAGGTGATTGATTAATTTTTTTGGGTACACTAAGTCTAGGATCTGGTACTTCCAGGAGTACCTAAGTGAACCTTGCCTCGTCAAATGGGATTTGGAAGGCGTGCATGCCTCGGAGCCAAAATGGGTAAGTGATCCGGAGTTTCCCACACACACCGCAGTCTTGCAGGACAGCAGGAGTACATTGTTCTGTTTATGACCCGAGTGGTGGAGATAGCTGCTACCTGCCAGGACTAAAGAATGAGCAGTTGCATGGCAACTGAGCAGAGCACGACGGCTGCAGGTACATGAAATTGATTCATCTTCTTGCTACAGAATAGCAGAGTATTGGAATTTGGAAGTGTGCAAACGAGAGTGGGGTGTAAAGGGACTGCAGTCAGAGTAAACGGGGATCACAATTTACAGTACTGTTTTATGTGGAGTACCATCACTCACATAGAAGCCAATTTCGAAGGACACAATTTGATGCACCTGTAGAATGTCTTTGTCGGTGTTTTATGCTTTTGTCTCTGCCTTCTAAATCTTGATTGGTGCCGACGAGGAAAAGTATCCCATTTCCTCTCACTAGTCCATTCCAGTTTTTAGGGTTTAATAATCATATAGTAGATCTCCAAAAAAAAATTGCACTTACATGCTGACTTGAAAGGAGCACCGAGAGCTGAACAAATTGTTCCCATCCAGGTTAGCACCTTGTAAATAAACTAACTACATGGACCGTTCTCTAATTTGATTCGATTTGGAGGGTTACTGGTGCATGTTGACCCGTTCTGCCTGCTGCCGGGGCAGAGAGACACGTTGATGTACTGGCACTGCTCACTGCTCGCGCTGCAGGCGGAGCAGGCGGAGCAGTTCCCGACAACAGTGTCTGACCATTCAAGGATAAAAAGGCCCTTCGACCCCGTGGAGTCATCCTGTGTATGCGTTAATGGAGGAGTTACATTGAGAGTAAGATGGCGCGCCATAAGTTTGTATACATGCCAAAAATCTGATTTGAGGAGACAGATCTGTTAACCGGAATGGATGGATCAAGAGATTGGGGGAAGATAATGGAGAAGATGAAATATGGGTGGTGCTAGGCTGTTAGCCAATGACTTTGTCATCCACTAGAGAGAGTCAACATCCGAATGTCTTGATCCATATTTAATTGGTGTTGTTGCCTTAATATGTCGATTATCTGGAACTTCCGTGCCAGGGCTGGTGGTACTGGATTTTTTTGAAGCCGGAGACGAAAGCCAAGAGCATCAAAAGCGGATCATGGTATCGTGGATGGGGACATGCACAGCAGCGGGCCGGCGCCATCCACCAGCCAGAATGGGTAGGTTATGGTCAGGCTGCGACATGTCTTCGGCGAGCACGCCACACCAGCTGGCGGCAACAACCGTAGGAAGCGGCATGACGACGGGGTAGAGGTCGAAAATCTGGTGATGAATTGCGTGTGGAGGATGTATGCAAGCACAACTTTAATGCTACACTTACGGACAAAACTCTTATGAAATTGTGTTACGGGCTGATGTGTCGACCCGAGAGCTGCCGTAACACAATGATTTAATTCCAAGATGCGTCCATAACACAATTCCATAACAGAAACAGAATGTCCGTAAGTGTAGCATTGTTTGTAAGCACGAATAGATGAAAGTGGGAATCGAGTCCAAAGGAATTGTCTCGTTGATCAATGATTTTTCAAACGAAGATAAATAGTCAACATAACCAAGGGACAAGTCTTGACAAATGAGGTACAAGCGATTCGATGTAACTGCCAGTGGAGTAATCATTGACTTGAAGTGTCCTATATAGATGACAGCACCATAGTACGTTCATGTTCTATATATATAAATATGTATTTCTCAGCATTTTACTATTTTTACTCAGTATTTCAGAGTACGTGATAGATTGTTAACCATAAGTGTAGGTAGTTAGTTGTAGTTAGCTCTAGTCAGTCTGTGGCTCCTACACTTAATCGATGACAGTATGCGACATTTTTTATTTCATTTGAGGTTACATAAGTTGTTGCTGGGCCACTGAATTTGCTTTCCACCACTAGGCAAGCATTTGGGGCACAACTGTCTGACGCAAGATAGCCTTGTCTCATGTTGTCGATGTAGTCGTTCGTGTAGCCAAGAACTGGCACCGCGCGGGGGGGGGGGGGGGGCGTTCGCCCTAGCTTCCGTACGATGATGTACGGACAAACAGCTCCCTGTTCTTCTTGCTGATGGCAAATTGGCACAAGCTGGAGGGTTGTTTGGGGCAGTTGTAGAGGACGAGCAGCTCCTGGCCCCAGCCCAATTTCGGGCAGCCTCCAGGGAGCAGGACGAGGAGGTTGTGGTCCACGGTGACGGAGGATAAGTTCCGGTGAAAATTGAGACGACCTAGGAGAGGCCTGAGACGGAGAGGCGAGGAGTGCTTGGGTGATCTGTTTCCTCTAGCCACACCGGACAGGCTATGGTCAGATCACCACATGCCTTGGGGGAGCAGGTTGCATTAGGATGACTACAATGGGCCGACGCATCGCGTCCGCGCGTGTCCGTCCCTGTCCGCTGGAGCTAAAAACACGGCCCAACGGAGCGACGCAAACGGATCCAGGTCCGTTTTTCTGTCCGCCGCGACGCATTGCTGGCCCAAATTTGGGCCACCGATGCGTCGACCACGGACGCGCAGCGGACCGCTTTTGTGTCCTCCTCCAGTCCGCTCTCTCATGGGTAAAATTCACACCCCGGCCTCTCCTCTCCCAAAACACCAGTCCACACTCCAGCCCTAGCCATAGCCGACGCTGCCTCCGCCGCCGCCGCCGCCGCTGAGTTTGGACCAGACGCCGCCGGCACCGCCGCTGGACCTGCGCCCCAAGCTAAAAAGAAAATAAAGAAGGAACTCACGCCAGAGTAGAGGGCCGCAGAGACCAAGAAGCGGGGAGCCCGGAGGAAGAGGTTGAAGCAGGACCAGCTCGACGCCGCCAAGAAGGCCGTCGCCGAGCAGCAGGGCAAGGATGACACCTCTGACCTCGTGTCCAGGGCCGCCACCGCTGCCCTCCTCCTGAGGCCGCGGTCGGGGTCGCGACTGCGCCGGCCAGCTCCAACGCCTCGGCGGCCCGACCGCCACGGTCGAGATCTTCCGCGAAGGCACCATCGCCTGCGTACGGGTACCTCCCTGGAACCATGCCGCCGCGGGTTTCCCCTACCTCAGCCGATTCCGCGGTCGAGGTACCTACCCTTGATCTCAACGCGGCCGCTACACCATTGGTCGCACACTCGCCCGCGCCGCAGACTGTGGCAGCGCGTGCAGCTGCCCCGGCAGTGGTCGCCGCCCAGGCCGCACGTAACCTGTTCGGCGATTTGCCCAGGCCGTCGCCGGGTGACCCTAGGTACTATGAGGAGGAGGAGGACGGCTACGACGGGGAGGACGTCCTCCAGGACATGGTCAGGGACAACACTCAGTACGACGACGACGACGACTACAATGCCGGAGAAGATGAAGTTCCGTCGACCGGCCCCGATGTGCAACATCGAGGTTGAGCCGGTTTTCCTAGACGAGCTCGACACCCAATCCCTGGCCATGAAGAGGAAGATCAGCCAAAGGGGCGCCTCATTCACGTCCGAGAAGACGTGCTCATTTGCGAGCCCTGGATCGAGGTTGGAACCAACCAAATTCTCGGGGCCGAGCAAAGAGGGTCGACATATTGGGGCCGGTTCACCAAGCGCTACAATGAATGCAGAATCCTTCCACCCCATAACATTCAAACACTGCGGACCGAGACATCTATCTCCAAGAGGTGGCTCCACATACAAGGGGAGATGAGCAAGTTTTGCGGCTTCGTTGAAAACGTTGAAGCCCGGCCGCAAAGTGGGTATGGAGTGAAGGAAGCTACCGGGCACTCAATGAACAGCAGAAGTGGAAGGACCTCTACGCCTCCCTCAAGCAAGGTGGACAGCCAGTTGATAAGGAAGAGGCCACAACGGAGAAGGAGGGGAGGCCAAGGGGGAAGAACAACTCGAAGGCCGAGTTGAAACGCGATGCAACAACCCTTGCGTTGCAAGAGACATTGAACAGGTTCCTATCCCAAAAGGACAAGACATGTGACAAGAAGGAGAGGAGAGAAAAGGAACGCCTAGAGATAGAGGTGTCTTCCAAGCTCTTCTTCGAATTGCAAAAGAAGAGGCTCGATATAAAAGAGTAAAATGCTCGGACTAGAGCACGGGAAGCCGAGGCAAGGGCCAAGGAGGCCGAGGCTAGGGCCAAGGAGGTCGAGGTAAAAGCAAGGGAGGTCGACCTGAAGGTCAAGGACCTTGATCTCGCCTTACGCGCCAAGGAGGCCAGGATCATGGACATGGATATCTCGGCCTTCACCCCTAGGAAGAAGGCCTACTATCTCAAGAAGCAAAGGAACTACATGGACCAAGATTGATCAAATCTCGGTCCTTCTATTTATTATGTTGCATGCCGGTGTTGAACTATGGCCGATGGCCGGGATTTGTAATATTTTGGGTATGTACCCAGACATGGTCTGTATGAGGCCGGGATTATGTTTTATACTTGTTTTGTTGCAATGTGATCGAAAACCCTGGCCGAAATTGATCAAAATGATCAAAAATCCTGGCCGGACGGACTCAATGCGTCGGCCCCGTTGGGCGCAGTGGCCGGAAAGGGGCTGACCTGGCCGGACGCGCGTCCTGTTGCCGACGCAAACGGACCAAACGCAGACCAAACACGCGTCCGTTTGCGTCGGCCCGTTGGAGTCATCCTTACTATCTCTCGATCAGAATGTGCAAACGGACAAGCGCCGAATCACGTGGAGGCAAAAGCAGACGCATTCGCTGGGCCGACCCAAGGTGAGCGACGCCATGCTAAGGCTCGCTTTTGTTTATTTATTTGTTTATGGCTTTAAAAATCTTGACTGATACCAACTAAGACAAGCATCCCATTTCTTCTGGCTTGTCCATTTAAATCTTTGGGTTTAACAATCATATACGAGATGATATAATGGTGTTGGCCGGCAAGTTTGACTGGTTCATATTTTAGCCAACACCACAACTTTTTCACACCCACTTGAGAGTCAACATCTGAAAGCCTTGGTCCATATTTAGGGAATTATCTGCAACTAGTTGCACCCGCAACTAGTTTTCGGATACCCTACTTCCGAGTGTCCAAAAATCGCGAAAAAAATCATGGACATGGGTTATGTTGAACCTTGGACACACACAAAATTTCATCCAAAAATATGAACATATGTGGCCTGTGCAAAAAAGACAAATGAAGTTTGAATAGTACTGATACTATTCAAACTTCATTTGTCTTTTTTGCATAGGCCACATATGTTCATATTTTTGGATGAAATTTTGTGGGTGTCGAAGATTCGACATAACCCATGTCCATGATTTTTTTCGCGTTTTTTGGAAACTCGGAAGTGGGGTATCCGGCAACTAGTTGCGGTGTAACTAGTTGCGGATTTTCATTTCCGGGTGATGTTGCTGTAGAAGATGTCGATGATCTGGACCCCCATGACAGGAGCCTAGTAGTACTCGATTTGTTTTGAAGGAAGTGGAGCCCAGCTAATTCCGGGTCCACTAGATTACTTTTCAGCTAGCAGCCTTGTTGTCTCTAATGTTGTGATTTTAATTGGTATGTGAATTTGTAAGCAAGAAATCTGGAATAGCAACCACAAGAAGCTGGTTGGGGACATTGTAACCATAGGGGAGAGGTCGTGAGAATTGCGTGTTTGCTTTGCGTGTTGAAAGAAGTAAGAATTAACTGGGAATGAAACTCAATGTGCAGATAAGCTGATATGCTGGACTCACCACATTTGTCGGGGTACACGGCGTCGGAGCAGTTGCAGGAAAACCCTGTGCCGTCGTTGGCGTAGCTGCACTTGCCGCCACTAGCCACACATTTTGGGCAACTGTCTGACACCACCATCCATTCGAGAAGAAACCCTTGTCTCATGCTCCCGATGTACTCGTCGCCGCCCGGAAACCCAAGGACTGGCACGAGAGAGAGTCTGCAGGCTGGGGGCGAGGGATGCCTCCCCATTCACGATGGCTGCTGTACTCCTCGCCGAGACGGTAGAAGGACTCGTCGCGGCACGGCGTACGGAGGAACCCTGGCGGCGTTGACTGCTGCAGGTTGCTACAGTTGTAGAGAACGAGCAGCTCCCTGTTCTTCCTACTGATGGTGTACGGTGCGAGCCCGGTGCTGGCTGACACGTTGAACCACCTCTTCGGGCAGCCGCCGGGGAGCGAGACGAGGAGGTTGTGGTCCACGGCGACGAAGGAGGAGTTCTCGGTGAAGATTGAGACGACCTGGTAGAGGCCGGCGATGGAGTTGGCGAGGAACGCCTGGGCAGTGGTACCGCTAGCTTTGCATCGGAGCTGGAAGGACGGGGAGCCGCACGGCTGGTGGCCGTCGCCCTCGTCCAGCCAGAACGGGTAGGATATGTTCAGGCCGCCGCACGTCTTGGGCGAGCATGTGGCGCTGGCTGGCAGTGTCAGCCGGAGGAAGGAAGCGAAGAGCAGCACCAAGAGAGGGATCATGGTATTCGTGGACTTGGATGGACCGGTTGAGTGGAATGAGGCGGGGGGATGACCTGAAAAAGAGTATACGCTACAGGGGAGAATGCAGGCAGGTGCATGCACCAAGAGAGGCAGGTCCAACTGACATGGCGGGGGACCGCGTACAGCTGCCGTGAGCGTCCGGGCAGGCAGGTGCATTCTTGGACTGGGAGACGGTCTTCACACGTCCTGTGCTTGTTGACTGGTTTAGGGAATGATTTTCCAAGACCACACTGTTGGGCAGTGCCCAGTGCTGAGTGGGCCAGAGTCTCCACCAACGGATGGCAACGGTGGACCTCGGTTGACTGAGTGCTTCTCCCCAGCGCGGTCACGTAATGTTAGAAACAATTTAAAAAATGTTACTGTAAATTTGGGATGCTTAACAATGCACGTACACTCGTCCAAGATCGCTTGTGGCGTGTCCCGGACGTAGCTCCCACCGAGGTACACATGGATGGGTCTATCACAGCTGGTGGTGACGTTCACGTACTAAATTTGTAAGTTTAACAGGTATGTCAATTTGGAGGCAAGTACTCTAGAACGGCAACAACAACACGCTGGTTGGGGACATCGGAACCATAGGAGATATCTGGTGGTGGCAATTGCGTGCTTGTTTTGCATGTTGAAAGAAGTAAGAATTAACTAGGGAATGAATTCAATATGCAGAATATTAAAAAAAAATCTATATGCAGATAAGTTTTTTTTTTGCGAGTCAATGTGCACATAAGTAGTGGATTTCCTAGACTCACCACACTTGTTGGGGTACACGGTGTCGGAGCAATTGCAGGAAAACCCCGTGCTATCATTGACGTAGCTGCACTGGCCGCCGCTCGCCACACACCTTGGGCAATTGTCCGACGGCACCGTCCACTCGAGCAGGAACCCTCCCTTCATGCTCCCGACGTACTCGTTGCTGGCAGGAAACCCAAGAACTGGCACGACGGAGAGACGGCATGCTGGGGGCAGATCCCCGGGGTAGTCATGGTGGGTGCCATACTCCCTGCCTAGGTGGATGAACGACTGGTTGCGGCAAGGCGTGGGGAGGAACCCCGGCGGCGTTGCCTGCGTCAGCTCCGTGCAGTTGTAAAGAATGAGCAGCTCCCTGTTCTTCCTGCTGATGACGAACGGGCTGAGCCCAAGATCTAGCGAGATGTTGAACCACCGCGGCAGACAGCCGTCAGCGATCGGGAGGTTGTGGTCGACGGCGACGAAGGATGAATTCTCGGTGAAGATTGAGACGACCTGGTAGAGCCCGTAGCTGGAGTGGGCGAGGAACGCTTGGGTGCCGCTGGAGCATGTGAGCTGGAAGGATGAGGACCCGCACGGTGGCTGATCTGTTTCCTCCAGCCAGAACGGGTAGTCTATGGTCAGGTCGCCACATGCCTTGGGGGAGCAGGTAGCGCTGGCCGGCGGCGGCAGCCGGAGGAAGGAAGCGCAGAGCAGCACCAAGAGAGGGATCATGGTATACGTGGACTGGGGATGGACCGGTTGAGTGGAATGAGGCGGGGGATGACGTGAAGAAGAATATGACAGTCCCGGGAAGCAGGTGCATCCTTGCGAGGATCATTCCAACCGCCAGGATGGGGGGCGCGTACAGCTGCCGTGAACGTCCAGGCAGGTGCATTCTTGCATGCATGGACCATTCCACGCAGAGAATTGCTAGCGATGAATTAATTGCCTTGGGAGTAGAAGAGAGAATACCCTGCTAGTGAGACGGTCCAGCTGGGTTATCTATTTATCTTCATCCACACGTCCAGCTGGGAGACGGTCTTCACACGGTGGCAAATGACTAGTTTTTTGAATGATTTTTCTGCAGTTGGGTTAAACTTGATGCGATCGCCGAGGGTGGATCTCGATTGACTGACTGTGCTTCTCCGTAGCAGTGCCATGGCACGTAATGTTACAGAAACAATTTGCAAAATCTTAGTAATGTAATGTTGTGGAAGGGTGGGTCTGGCGCAATGGTAGTATCCCCACTTGTGTCCTGGGGGTCCTAGGTTTGAATCAGCGTCGCAGCCCTCGACAGCGTAGCCGGCCTAGTCGCTCCTCTCATCATAGAGCCCCCCCGCGCGGACAAACGCGTTGCTCTTGTTGCTGCATCTCATCTCCACCAGCGCGCTGTCTCTCCGCGCCTCCGCCGTTTTCGTGCAGTAGAAGACTAGGTTCAGGTTGGCGGGGCTGAATTTAAACGGGGAGCTCAGCTTGACGGAGGTGTTCCACATCGGGACATGGCAGCTGTTGGAGTCGCGTAAATCCTTCAGCCTGTACAGATCAACGACCCGCAGACTCCGGTCCTCGTAAGAGATGATTTTGACGATTTCAAACCCCGTTCCGATTAGAACCGGAGTGGCACCGTTAAGGCAATCGATCTTGAAATCCAAGGGACCACACGGTCTGCCCGTCTGCCGGTCAGTGAACCAGAACGGGTGGGAGATGTTCAGATTGCCGCATCTCTTGGCCGAGCAGCCTTCCGCTTGCTCCTCAGCCGCCACGACGACAAGCATCAGCGGTAACCACAAGGCCCAGAAGAACCAGCATCTCGGAGCCATGGCAGCACAGGATTTGAAAGTTGTTGCTAGTGAGCGGGGGTGCTCAGGTGCTGGGGGCCTGGCCGCCTGGGGAGATACAAGTAAGAGAGAATATACATTCTGCTAGTGAGCGGGGGCGCTGGGCATATCTTGTCCACACGTCCAGCTGGGAGACGGTCTTTACACGGTGGGCAAATGACTATTTTTTTTTTGAAACTGGGCAAATGACTAGCTAATTGACTGGTTTTGGGAATAATTTTTCAGGACCATACAGTTCGGCAGAAAGCCTAACCCACCGCCTACTGCTAATGGCGGGCAGAAAGATAAAATGCACAACATTAAAGGACCGGTGGTATCAAACAAGCAGCGACAGAGCACATGGGGAAACTCTTCTACAGACATTAAGCAACCATGCATCTTTTTTTTTAGAAATGGGGGTGCGGATCCCTGACCTCTGCATCAAAATGATGCACACAGAACCAACTTCGTCATGATCGAAGGAAGCTATCACCAGCTTCTTGCCGAAAACCCATTCACAGTGACAGTCAGCATCAGGAAAGTCCCAGTTGCGCATATCTTTTCTTCCCGTTTCAACTGCGGCTCGATCTCTAGACATCATCTTGATCTTGCAAGTCATCATCATCATCAGCGTCAGCGTTTACATGTTATGTCGGGACAAAATCTCACCTTGTCGTACTCTATCTTAATCTCTAATGTAGGAAGATGCTTTTGAGTACCTAATGCAGGGAACTTCAGCTTCCCGAAGTATATCATTCCAAGTAGGATTTTGTTGTATCTGGCTTTGGTTCCATGGCTGTGCTTGACAGCACCTCTCATCAGGCATTAGAGTTTCAGCCCCAAATACCACGTGCCAGAACTTATATTTCTGTGCGTTCTTCTCAGCTGTGACTTGAAAAGCACGTCATCGCCGCCGATCTAATGTGGTCGTCTACTAAGTGCTTTTTTTTCGTTTCTTGAGATTAATAGCGGGCAACCGTTGGGCGGACCGAAACTGCAGTGCAGGGTTGTAAACTAGCTGAATGCCAAGACATTGCTCTATACTATGGAACATAATTACACCCAATCTGCATCTGTTCGTTCGATCCAATGGCTTCATGCTATATAATCTCGCCTATCCGAACGACTGAATCCTGGTTTCAGTCTACAGGTTAGGCTTACATGTCTGTACAGATTGGGACGCAAAGGCAGACTGACCGAGGTCGTGACTGCTGTCCGCTAGTATGTAATGGTTCATATCTATCCACCAGAGCCAGAGGGCTTCGTCGTTCTCGCGGCCACTTACTGCTGATGGTACGGGACCGGACGGCAGCGAGTCTCCGGTCACACTCACAACCACAAGAACACGGCAGCAGAGTAGCATCCCCAGTTGGAAACTCTGAAATTCCTCCACGACAGTGACTGCTCCCTACAGACTCTTCTTCAGGCCGTGGAAAACTGTCTGAGACGGTACAAAACCTGACAGCACAAAATGTTACAGTGGACGGTAATGGCAGGAACGGTAATGGCAGGAAACTGGAGTACTGGACACCGCCACGCAGCTCCTGAAGAAGACTTGTCTGTATTTCTGCGATAATTCTTTTTTCCCTTTTAGTAGAAACACCAGAAATACTAATGCTTTACTTAGACTGCAATATTCATGCTATCTCTGCAGCAGGTGAATATATAAATCCAGCTTACACAAGCTATATATTACTCACCTATAATAATACATGTCTTCCAGGAAGACGATTACAGTTTAGCACTTCAGAACGGATATAGCAGTAGGAGGGACTGCTCCGGCTATTACATGTTTCCGCATAAAGATCGCACGAGATGGAAACAATATTTCATACTCGGTACAACTACAACCACAACTTGTGCTCTTCATGAACTAAGTGCACCAGCTCCTGCAATTACATCACACGTAAATATATTCACTCATGCTCTTCAGAGATTGTGTTCAACTCGGATGACAAATGGTAAGAATCCTCGACATGGGTGTTCCCTTCGTCACAGAAGAATGGCCTAGAAGGCATTTGGAGACTCTCAGCGCCACCTTCCAGAATCTCTATCACCTCGCTCATAGTCGGACGATCTTGAGACCTCATCTGGATGCACCATAGTCCAACGATGCACAGCTTCTTCTCCAACTCATGCATATCGTCAATGGGATATATCTCACACACTTCTTGTTCAGTCAGTCGGTCATATACTCAAGACGGGTAGTAAGATTGGCTTGAGTTTGCTGCATTCCGGTCAGCATTCCTTCTCCCTCCGGCCATCTCCAGCAAAAGCATCCCGAAGTTGTAAACGTCAGACTTGCTAGTTATGGCGCCAAAGCTACGAGATATTATCTCAGGAGCTATGTACCCAATAGTACCTCGCAAGGCACTCAATGGCACAAAACTATTTCCCCTTGGGTACAGTTTGGCGAGACCGAAATCAGCAACTTTGGGGACAAAATTGCTATCAAGAAGGATGTTGTGGGGCTTGATGTCAAAGTGTAGAATCTGCATCTCACACCCTTGATGAAGGTAGTCGATCCCCCTGGCAATGCCCAATGCAATCTCGTTGAGCTTATCCCAGGAGAAGGTCTTCTCTTTCTCTGACGAGAAGATATACTTGTCAAGAAAACCTCCAGGCATGTATTCATAAACCAGAGCCCTTCTCATTTCCTCTGAGCAGAACCCCATGAGACGGACCACGTTGACATGGTGGATCCTACCGATGGTGGCGACCTCACTGATGAAATCTTCTCCGTTACAGTTGGAACTACCCTCTAGCATCTTGACGGCCACATGGAGAGCACCTGGGAGTAGCACACCCTTGTACACGGAGTCGTAGCCACCTTGGCCCAGCTTGTTTCTGAAATGGCTTGCGATTGCGGTGATGTCACTATAGGCGTACCTTATTGGGCCGAGCATTTGCTGCATTCGGAGGAACTTCTCGACTGAATCGATTGTTATTCTTGTTTTCCGGTACTTGTAGGCGAGGAAAATCAACACAGCCAGCGGCGCCAACACGAACCTGCATAGCACTACATAAACAAGTTTATATAGAGTTTGGTGGGTATACACATGCGCAGATGCGATGATTAAGAAACTGCAGCTACGAGCACAAAGTTCTAAATTACCAGCAATCATCTTCACAGCCCAGATGGCGATTAGTATGCATACAGAGACAATATCAACATCAGTTACTCCCAGTCCCCATGCGCAGGCCCAAAAAGCTTCATCTAACACAAGAATGTAAACATATTCCCAGATGTCGCCTCGCAATTTACCGAACATGTTGCAATACCATCCGATGAGACAATAAAGTAATGAAAGAGGAGATCAGCGGTTTTGGATAAGACGCCAGGTATATACTCTTATTTACAGGCAACAAACAAAAGCACTCTATACAGATATCGAAATCCTTAACTTACCGGTAATCGAGTATTAGGCAATCTTTGATGCTCCTAGGACCTCCAAAAGGAAATTGAACAGCAAATCCACTCTTCATGGATTTCATAACATCCACATAACTTGCATTTTCTAGCACATAAGCATCACTGTGCCAAGGTTTGAGCCAAGGTCGAGGAGTCATGGCCAAGTAACCACAAGAAGGCTCGAGAAACTCCACAGAAATAGAAAAAAGCACAAGCTTCAGTGCAAATGAATGCTCTATATATAGTGGTATACATGTATATCAACACACTTGTGTATTGCAACAAAGGGGAAAACGTCCAAGTAAATAAAACATGAGAAAATATCAGTCTCTACATGTGAAGGCTGAAAGATAATTCTGGTATGTCCTCATAGCTAGGGGTGGGCATAAAAACCGAAAACCGAAAACCGAAACCGAAAAGACCGAGACCGAAACCGAAATGACCGAGACCGAAAAGACCGTTAGAAATTTGGGTAGCAAATTAGAAAAGACCGAAGTTAGATCAGAAATTCGGTTATCACTTATACATAACCCGAATAGACCGAAAGACCGATTTTATTTTATTTTGAGTGAATTACATACGGAAGCAGCCAAATTTGTGTGCCAGCCCAGCTTATGTGTCATCTAGTATATAGGCCCAACTACTAAACCAACCATACCACCTAGTCTCTAGACTCAACAACTGGGTATCTCAGCCCAGCGTACTGTAGATTCTCCCATGCATGAGAGACCAGTCGATCGCTTCCCACTTTCCCAGTCCCGGGCACCGATTCCCCTTCTTGCGCCCTATATTTTGGTCTATTTGGTCATGACCGAAGACCGGACCGAATAGACTGAAGACCGAAAAACATAAAACCGAAAAGACCGAATTTATTACGGGTATCATTTCTGGATGACCGAAATTGTTAAAAACCGGAAAGACCGAACCGAACTAACCGAAAAGACCGAACGCCCACCCCTACTCATAGCCAATCAATTAATCATCATAGCAAATTACAATTTTTACGATAACAAAAAAAAACACGTGTATGCTGCAACGAGGACACACTTCATTTTTTTATCCGGAATCAAACACCTTTACATCAGTGGCGGAGCTGGGACTAGTAGCTAGTGATGTCAAAACTCAAAATACACTGCAGTGATGTCAATAATTAGGATTTATGGGGTCAATTATGGTGTATTTAAATCTGGGACTTCATTGCTTACAATTTTTTTGTGTTGTCGCTTGACCACACAATCTGTGCGCAGCTCCGCCACTGCTTTACATCACAGCTAGAGTTTTTGCTGCTGATTTGTTGCCTAATCCAAGTAATCATCAGGCCATGGATACATGCATCAGGACCTAATCCTAACCCTACAACGCCATGGTACAATGACCATACCTTGGATGAGAAACGAAAAGCTGGAGCTCACCTGAGATGGATAGTAGCCCATGCTGATCTAAGTGAGCAGAGAGGCGCCGACCAGTCATGGGTCCAGAGAGACCCCGGCAGCAACTCGGGCTGGTCGCCAGCAGTAGCAGCAGCAACATCCTGGGAAGGTGACCACCAGCAAGAGATGGAGAGATCAAATGAGAGGAGTTCAATTAGCATCTTGACCAGACGATGATACTTCCTGATGTACTGGTTACTTAATAATTCCTACACCACGCATGGTTCCCTAGTTTATTCATTGGAGCAAAACAGGTAATGGCAACAACATAATATAGATTACTGGTTCAGAGGAAACAAATGAAGACCCAACTGTTAAATGTGGCAAATGGTTTTTTACCACCATTCTTAAAACGTTCATACATAAATCGCTAGGATGCAACGGCCAGGAAAGAGTAACTAGTAGCCTACAACAGCGACACACACAGAATAGTCCCATCTGATAGGAGTCCAGCTATCGATTCAACACAAACACCCTCGGTTAATTAGTTCAATTCTAGAAATGCTGTTGAGACACGGAACACCATCTCGAATATCTATTGCATCAGGAAAGCAAACGATTGGAGCGGGGTCAGTGGAAAGAATAGACCTTTGGGTGACGATGCCGACGAGGTCGAGAACGAGGTCGGCGCGGTGGGCCTTGAGGGCGAGCAGGTCGACCTCCGTCAGGTCTTGGGTCGTCGGCGCTGAGCTGCAGCTCCAGAGAGGCCTGTGCATCAGGAGTTGGGTGAGGCCGTGCTTGGTCTCCTCGTCGTCCTCCTCGGGCCCCAGGAGCAGGATCTGGGGGGAGGCCGGGCTTGATCTCCACCTCCTCAGTCCCCATGGGCAGGATGGGGCTTGCCCGTGCAGCATATGGTGGGGGAGAAAGGTGAGTGTGCGGCGAGAGAGGGGAGGTCGACGGCGGCGAGCAGCTATAGAGGAGAGGAGGGGCGGCGGTGGTGGATCGGTGAGGATTGATGAGGGGAATGAGCGGCGGCGGCGGCTGGGAGAGATGGGATCGATGGAATGAGAGCGAGGAGATGCGTCTGGGCGATCCGCTGGCCTTTTGGTTTTCCCGGACTCGACCAAGTGCGTTGGATGGGAGAGAGATGGACGTTGGGGATCAGAGCTGTAGGGGGCGATCGGCGACGAGCTCTATGCAGCCATCTCATTAGCTCCGGGAGGCGGAGAGACATCACCCGCGTGCGTTTGTTCTGCCATAAATTGCGCCTCGTGACTTTATTACGTCACCGTTTACCTAGGGGCTAGGGAGTATGATTTCGCCACCGTCAATCAAAAAAGTAAAAATCTCTTGGCAAATTCACCAGCTCCATTTACCTAGGAGGGAAATATACGTACGTGTGTCATACTCCCATCTAACCTAGCCTCTATCTACTACTAATAATATATCGCTAGCTTGTTTTATATTCACCCGCCGCTATCTGCACCTTACAGCCCATCCTCCATTGTAGGGGTGGGCGTTCGGTCTTTTCGGTTAGTTCGGTTTGGTTTTTCCGGTCTTTAACAATTTCGGTCATCTAGAAATGATACCCGTAATAAATTCGGTCTTTTCGGTTTTCTGTTCTTCGGTCTTCGGTCTATTCGGTCCGGTCTTTGGTCATGACCAAATAGACCGAAATATAGGGCGCACGAAGGGGAATCGGCGCCCGGGACTGGGAAAGTGCGAAGCGATCGACAGGTCTATCGCGCACAGGAGAATTTACAGTACGCTGGGCTGGGATACTCAGTTGTTGTGCCTAGAGTATGCTTGGTTCAGTAGTTGAGCCTATAGACAACTAGGCTGGCACACAAATTCGGCTGCTTCCGTACGTAATTCACTCAAAATAAAATAAAATCGGTCCTTCGGTCTATTCAGTCTTTTCTAATTTGCTACCCAAATTTCTAATTTAATTTCGGTCTTTTCTAATTCGCCACCCAAATTTCTAACGGTCTTTTCGGTCTCGGTCATTTCGGTTTCGGTCTCGGTCTTTTCGGTTTCGGTTTTCGGTCTTCGGTTTTTATGCCCACCCCTACTCCATTGCGAGCCCGGTGTCGTGTCCTAGGTGGAGCCCGAGTACATCCATGTCGCCATCCGTTCATCTCCAAATGTGACTCAACTGTAGTTCGTCGTCAATCCGCTCGTGGTATATATTGGCCGGGACCTGACGACATAGCAGAGCCGTGGGAGTGGACCATGCGGCGTCACTGCTCGACTTCACCGGCACAATGACGTTGGGCCCCCTAGAGCTACGTTATCGATGTGCGGTCCAAAACTCGAGAACGTGTCTGTGGCGCGGGCGCATCGAGGGAGAGGGGGTGTGCGTTTCGGGAACAGAGACGGTGGGCATGTGGATGGTTAAATCCGCGATTCGGAACATGTGAGGCAATCCGCGGGGAGGTTGTTTATGTCATCAATGAGATAGTTGCCTTCCTAAACTCGAGGACCTAACTACTAGCTTCCCTACCCTTGGTCGTAAGAAAGATAGCAAGATCGGCCGCACAATGCACATACCACAACGATGGGACACCCCATTGTGTACATGTGATAATGTTCATATTCAAGCCCCTTTTGGGTAAATCAACGATAACTTTTCACTCCTAGAGTCTGTGCTTTTGCGTTCGACCCCTCCAAACATGCAAAAGAAATTAGGCGCACATGAAACAAATGTAAAAAAGCGCTCTGTATGTCATCTGTACCTTTGAATTAATTTTCACGGTCAAAGCATTCATTAGTGTTTCTTTGACAACTTTGCAATTTCCTTTACGCTCATCCGACCTTTGAATTGAGTGTTTTTTGTAGGTCGAAAAGCACAACAAAAGGGTTTGTACAAAAAATACATGAAAAAAAGAATAATATTGGAAAAAATAGAAGGGAGAGAAGCTTTAACGATGACATGGTAAATGTAACTATGTTTCTTCAACACTCTTTATTCTCGTACCGTTGAAACATATGACATGCATGTTTATCATTTCATGTGTATTGTAGTCTTTGGCATGCACGTAGTTTGAGTGGATGTTGTTGTGTGAGACGCTGCGTGTTCTCTCTCGTGAGTGATAATGCAACTCCATTATCAGTTGTCCAGTCTAGTTTTGTGTGGATTTCATTAAAACGTCGATAACCTTTTGATCTCCAGTCTATTTTCGGCATTGAACGCTCAATTCTGCGAAAAAAGTAGGATGGTAATAAAAATGCCGTTTGTTTCTATAATTTACAATGATTTGGTTGTGGATTGATCGAAAATGTGAACTTACCATGGGTGGTCTCGTGGGAGGTCTGACCCAATAACGCCGCCACCACCTCCGGCTTTCTCGTATTCATGCTCCTCGTGGTGCCTGAAGGTCGAGAACATGGCGATCATTGATTGTAACGTCATTTTTCTTAGACATGCTAGCTAGCTTATTATGACATTAACACGGCTTATATTTGTTGACTCTTTGCATATTTCTTGCCCTAATTAATTAGAGATGATCGATGTTCTTCCTGATTGCACGAGATCGACTTGATGAATAAATCAACGTTAACCATAAAAATACTTCATCTCTTTTCTCCAAGCCAAAAATCTATGCAAGTGATTTTCTTTCCAAAATCCCTGATATTGATAAAAGAGTAAACTTTTTGAACAAAACAAATTATTAAAATTCATTTATGATATTATAAATTACATCTTTCTACACAGAAAATATATTTATAGAAGTATTTAGTTAATTAGTTTTCTTTATTTTCAAATATAGTATAAGTAGGAAATTGACGATTCTATGTGTAACTTATTATGTAAAAATCCAAAGCATGTGTATCTTATTATCTATACCATTTATTCTCTCATTGAAGCGCCTCAACCACTCTTCCTTCTAATTAAGGAGCTATATATTGATGGGTGTCCAGTTCACCATGGGATTATTGTGGATATATATGCGGGAGCACACTGACGCATAGCTCTCGCGTGTCGCATCCCTCGCCAACGTTAGCCCCTCTCCACGGTAATATCTCGCCAACATAGTGCTCATTGCCAAACGGGTCATAGCTCGCTGGCATAGACCACGGTCGTCGTCGTCCATGGTTACCGGTTGTTGCCTTCACTACCGGCATGCATGGTTACCGGTTGTTGCCTTCACTACCGGTTGGTGCCTCCATGAGAACTAGCTAATCGGTCGTCTACAAGTCCATGCATGGGCCATGCACGTACGCAAGCCGGCCAGCTGACAAAAATGCGTGCGATCAAGCTACTTATTTCAAAAATCATCAGCTACGCACGCATCGACCCCTAGCATGCATGTAGCCATGGTGCGATTCACAAAAATCGATTGCTAGCAAAACTCGCTCAAAAGAAGAAGAAGAAAACGCTAGCTTTTGGTAGCCTGAATTGAATTGTTTGGCCCTTCTGCCTTAATTGGATGGTACACTCTCAATGCTGGCATGATATGGGAGTACATGCACGAATGGCTAGCTGGCACATACGCATGCATGAAGCTTAGTTATACGTGAAAAATATAGGAAAATAATTTGGATTTTTATTCGAGGCGAGAACTTTCAACTACTTTTATGATCGAGCTTTCGGAAAGTTAAGATGAGCTTTCGGAAAGTTAAGATGAGAAGTTACCCGTAAACGTTTGACCAAATCATCAAAACAATATATTTGATCATGTAATATGAGGGTAACCCTAAAATATTTTACCCATTTTTTGGGCAAAAAACCTATGTAAGTGATTTCTTTCTGAAAACCCTAATACAACCAAAGTATGAAACGCAATAAATCATTTAAAAAAATCCGATTTCTATATTATATATTACATCTTAACACCCCGAACATATATTTTATAAAAAATATAATCATTGTTTTGCTATTTTCAAATGCTACATTATATCATTTTTTTGTTTGTTTGTAAAAATTCTGTGAAAATGGCCCAATGTACATTTTCGTATTTTTTTTACCACACTTCACGAAAAGCCTCACATTATCATGTGATTTATGCGGAGTCGAACGATCAGGAGAGATGTATGTGATTCAGTTGAGCGAGCGGAGTTAAGACAACCTATAGAGCTATATGTAGGATCAAATGTCCAATAAAATTTTATGTGGTGTCGCATGACCGGGAGACTTGTAGGTGCGACCAGATGACCGTAACAGGTGTAGGTGGAACAAATGACAGATGAGTATGTGGGTTTAGACGAGCGAGGGAGGTGTGTGTGTGTCAAAACCATGAGACGAGTGGCAACCTAGCTATAGGTAGGACCAGTAGTGTGCATTTGTTGGGTTTGCTTGTTTTGGTGTGGTTGTGAAGGCCTAGTTGTATATACCATGGGTCGGTGGTGATAGTGTGAGGCTCGTAAAGGGGAGCTGAGCTGCACATCAAGTCGAGTCCGTCGCGGTTCGACACCTTTCTCTACCGTGTATTTGTCTCGATCTTTAACGCGGACGTTGGCGTGCATGATGTGGCAACACACCACTGGGCCGGCGGGAGGCGGTCTAGATGAGGATCACAATGTCGTGCAAGGCACATATGGTGTAGACCAGTGGCGGAATTGCTCATGGATTATGTTGTCAAGAGACAGCACAAGAAATTTATGCCGTTTTATTGGCGTTATTGTTTTACTTGATTTACGATCGTACGTGTTGCGCAGCTATACATGCATGCGTGTATCTGCAAGAATATCCATCGTCGAAGTGTAAGCGTGTGCAGGTGTGCTTACCGCATCTCGCCGGGCGCGACGAGCCGTCGGCGCAGACGCACGCGAAGGCCTCCGAGCCGGAGTCGTACCCGCACCGGCCACCACTGTCGCTGCACGCTCCACAATCGCCGGCGGACGCCCTCCACTCCAGCAGGTACCGTTCCCTGAGCAGCCGCGGGTACTCCACGCCAGCACTCCCGCCCGGCGTCAACGACCCGACCACCGGCACCACCGCGTACGCACACTTCCCAGCCACGGCCCTCGACGCGGTCGTGTTGTACACCGCGTCGAGCCGCACCACGGCCGGCGTCCCCGGGCAGGTGACGTTGACGAACCCGGCGGCGGGCGGGGGCGTGCAGTTGAAGAGGAAGAGGAGCTGGCGGTTGGCGGCACTGGCGGAGAAGGGCGCGAGGCTGAGGCTGGCGGAGACGTCGATGCTGGGGACCGGGTAGCCCGTGGCGTAGGTCTGGACGTTGTCGTTGGCGATCACCACGGTGCGGTCGGCGTAGGAGACGCGAGGAGCTTGTACCCGCCGCGGAAGGAGCGTGTGAGAGCCGCGCGACCGCCGGCGAGGCAGTCCACTTGGAACGCCGACGGGCCGCATGGTGTCGCCGGCTGGCTGGCGTCCGTGAGCCAGAACGGGTAGGCGAGGGTCACGTTCCCGCACGTCTTGGGCGCGCAGGTCGTAACGGCTGCCGCAGCCGGCGTTGTCCCGTGGTGCAGGAGCACCAAGCATGCTGTGATGAAGGAGAAGAGGACTAGCCGTCGCGGGATCGGGGGACGCATGGCGACGATCTGTGGGTGTCTTCTTAGACCGCGGTGAAGAAGGCTGAACCTACGTACGGTGAGAAGGACGGCCTACCTATATAAAGATGGATGGAGAACAGTAAACGGTGACTATTTGACTCGTGTGCTCCTCATCGTGTCGCCTGGTCACTTTCTTGGACTTTGTCTCTCTGTTATCTGTGTGTGAAATCGAGCTTGAATTTGAGTACGTGTGTGTTGAGAAACGGTATGCTTTAGGTGATGCTTGCATCAGGAGATCGTAAACGAGTGTTAGGGCCGGGCCGGCAAAATCCGGGGCCCTGTGCGAAAATTTAAAACGGGTCCTATCTCACATGAAATGTTGAACTAATAAATATTTCTAATGTGCTAAAATATCCTTAGCACCTTTCTTAATTGATAAGTCTCTTCTTGGATCCTTTTGTGCTAAAATATCAATGTGTTTGGTATCAAGAGAATCCTAGTTTCTTGGATCAAATATATCAGACCGAAAAGAATCATCAACATCCGCATAAGGTGAATTATTCAATTTAACATCAATATGATCTTCCTCTACCTAAATATTATATGTCTCTGTGCGGCCATCTCTAGAATGATTGTAAGGAACAATTACAAGTGCAAGGATAGAAGGATCAACAGACTGATTACCAGATGACACTTGTGATGATTCCTTTTTATAAACTTGTCCATAGCAACCTTTTGAGATTTAATTTAATTTTGTTTCTTTTCTTTTCTCTTACGCTTCTAAGAACCAGACTGATATTTCCCATGTTGACTGAAATATATATTATTGAAAAACAAGATACAAGTACAAGAGGTGAATAAAATAAAATTGAATGGGGATGCGACCAGAAATTTGAAGCGTGTATACAAAGATTAACCGGAATTGTCACGCGGTCAGCCGATGAAGAGGGATTATCGCGTGGTCCCCCGCGGGCGCGGTGTCGCCCGTCACCGGGGCAGCGGCGCTGTGGATGCGATCGCCGATCGATCGACCGATGTGGCGATGTGTGTCGGATTGTCGGTTCGTGTTCGTGGCTGACTGGCTTCGTATGTGCGTTCGCGGGGCCTGAGAATCGTGAGCAGAGGAGCAGATCGAGCGATTGCCATTCCGTATTCACCACGCAGCCGCACACAATGCTTGCACGATGCACATGAGCCCACGCGACTCACGAAAGATGGACACGCCACGAGACGAGCCCACGGCCTGCTTCCTATCTGACGCTGTTACGCGGAGATGGACCAGCGGCGCAGCGCGCCATGCGGCCCAACGCCCACAATACAGCCCAATTCCCTTCCGATGCTATACAAATTTACATAGACATACATAAAAATTTAGGGCCCCAAAATTCGTGGGCCCTGTGCCGATGGCACAGTTGGCACCACTGTGGGCCCAGCCCTGACGAGTGTGCAACTTCCTCAAGATAAAGACTTCTAAATATCACTGGCTTGATATAGCATTCATTAAGTCATTATTAAGACAGTCATTAGACACATGCTCTGCAACTCGTTGTTGATGATCTTAATAGGTGAGAAAACCCTTTCATGTGTGCTTAGTTTAGACTATTGCTATTATCAAGTGGTACAAAATACCTTGTCAAATCTGCAATTACAAATTTATCACATAGAACACAAGTGTTCTACCCATATGCAAAAAATATTTCTGGTTTTTTACAAAACGTCCAAAGCGTTTTGAACTTTAATTGGAAAATTGTGAATCTTTTTTTTTTGCATGGCGAAAAAAAAAGAGAGAAAAAGGGAGTGACGAAAAAGAACGGGCACACGTTGCTGCTTGGCTGGTACGCGGCCCGCCATGTTGCTTTGGGTCGCTTCCGACGATGAGCTTGACACACGCCGTTTGGGCCCGGTCCTTCGCGTCGATTCGCCTCACGCCGCCGCTGGCCGGCCGGTATTGCCCGTGGCCTCCCCGCCGTATCTACTGCCTCGCTCGTCCCCGCGCCGGGGGAGCCTGCCGTTGCCCTGGTGTCAACAAAGAATCGCTAACCTCTCAACGGCCGTTCCCCGCCACGGGGGAATCGCCGAGCAATTCCTACTCTCGAGGCCCACGAACCAGCTCGGCGGCGGCGGCTGGCGGCGGATAGGGCGGCGAGTGCTGGAAACCGGAAGTGAGGTTTCCCACAAACCGTCGTTCGAGTATGGCGCCTGCGAGGGGAAGAGGCGGTGCTGTTTGCTTTGCTTGGGTGCGCCTGTGAGGAGGACCAAGTAAGTTTGTGCCTTCAGCTTTCTTCCACGATTATTTGTTGCCCACTAGGAATCTGCATATGTCTATGTAAACATGTTTAGATGGGTATACAGTTTGTGCATCCAGGTTCTTAGATTTGTTAGGGCCTGAATGAATTAGATCCTGAATGGTGTTTCTGAAGTATTGGGCCAGATTTCTATGAGTGAAAAGTCTTTGGTAGCTGTCTGCCTGTGGCATAAGAATCTCAAGAAGTTGCCTGTTGGAACTTAGACAATCAAAATCACTGGAACACCCAAGCGATTCTGGTTCCTGTTTTGTTTATATGTAACTTTAAACAAAATGCAGTAATGTCAAAATAGCTTCAGTTATAACCATGTATTGGTCAGATAGGTGTGGCAAGTGTTGCGACACACGTTAATCAGTGATCGTGTGACAAGTGTTAGAACCATAGATGATGTTCGATAATTCGACTCATCATGAGTGTCGGTGCCATAGTACTTCTGAACAAAAGCTAAATAGCTATTTTAATTTTTTACAGAACTGACTCGTATATGCAAGAGAATCGGCACCTTGCAACTTCACAATCAGTCCACCAGAACAACTATGATCCAATCTATGATGAGCAAAAAGGTATCACCGCATGCCTCTTATTCTCTGCATCCCTTTCCCAATAACAAGGGTGGGAATTCAGGATGTGTTAATATTTCTATGCTCCATCTGTTCAAGTAATATTTTTCTAACTTGGACAGTATTAATGGAACTTTCACAGTACATTTATCCAAGTCTGTTTGTTCCACTTAGAGCCACCCTTAAATTTTTCCGTACATACATGGAGTTTGTTTTACGAGACAAGGTTGACTTTCATTACTTTTGTCTAATTTATGAATCTAGTACATAAAGCCAACCTTCTCAAAGACTTGGCAACTGTTGAAGGTTTTCTGAAGTCACAAGGCTTATGTCTTCAGGAATGGTAGAACTTGCACTTTGTACACTCATATTGTGAGCTGAATCTCCACTGGAATAAGAATAAAGGTGTAGGTCAAGTTATTAACAATATCCTTGCAGAATAACTTACTAAAAAATTAAAGAACTTAAATATGTGCATTCATATCTTACAGTGGACCGCAAAAGTTTTGCTTCGGTGGCATATCTATTTCATCTAAGCTTCTCTCGAACATTTCTAGAACTCTGGCTATACTAGGGCGATAAATAGGTAATATTTGTATGCACCACAAGCCAATGAAGGTCATCTTTCTTGCCATTTCCTCAGTTTCACTTGTGACATCACATGCTTGCAATCCATCATCTCGTGCAAAGTGGTCATAAATCCAGTCTGGAAAATATTGTTCACTGGATTTTTCAGTCACCGAATTCACATTTTTCCTTCCCCCAACCATCTCTAACAACATCATTCCATAACTATAAACATCTGACTTTGTTGAAACAACTCCGAACGTTCGAGAGTGAACTTCTGGAGCAATGAAACCAATTGTTCCTCTAGCACCAGTCATTGAAAGCTTGCTCTCCTTTGTACGGCTCAATTTAGCTAGACCGAAATCGGCAATCTTTGGACAGAAATCCTTGTC
The DNA here is from genome assembly GCA_947311845.1 of Poa pratensis. Lineage (NCBI taxonomy): Eukaryota > Viridiplantae > Streptophyta > Magnoliopsida > Poales > Poaceae > Poa > Poa pratensis. Next base: position 82,654,356 of record CAMZMU010000038.1, on the reverse strand, counting down.
TAGAAGGATATTTTGAGGCTTGATGTCGAAGTGAACAATCCGTGTATTACAGCTATGGTGCAAATATTCTAGGCCACGAGCAATGCCGATTGCTATTACATAGAGCCTCTCCCATCCTAAAATTTCTTTGGGGTTCTCTGAGTAAATGTACTTATCCAAGGAACCATTGGGCATGTACTCATATATAAGAGCTCGTTTTGATCCCTCCAAACAAAATCCGAATAAGCTAACAACATTAACATGAGAGGTCCTGCCAATGCTCATAACCTCATTCACAAACTCATCCCCATTTCCTTTGCAGTCATGCAAGAATTTCACAGCAACCAAACGACCATCATGTAGTCTTCCTTTGAAAACCACACCATAACCACCTCTTCCAAGCTGATCACTGCGAGAAGACGTTATCTTCATTACCTCTGAGTACATGTATCTTGTTGGAGCAAGGGATCCATATGATACTATCATGGCCTCGTAATTCCTTTCAGTGCTGCTGCTAGTCTTTTTACAAAAGACAAACCATAGTCGTTTCCCCTTTCTATGCCATATCAACACATAAATGCATGGAAAGAGCAAGGCTGCAGCTGCTGATGTCAAAACTAAGATAGAAAAAATGTTACTTTTTTTTATATAAGAAGTTATAATATGGTCATTTAAATCTTTAGACTATCAATAGTTTAAACCTATCTCTGTGAAAAGTTCTAACAAGCTAAAGTCCATAAATATTTGATTCGAAGTGACAAGCTTTTTATTCTGCTCATGCTAAGAGTTTGCTTGTTTGAAATTTATATATAAATCAGAGCCTAATCATTGTAAACTTTAATTTTTAATACTGTTATTATGATAGAAATTCACAAGTGATTAACTACTGAGCCTTAAATTATCATACATGAATAGTTTTGGCATACCTATTAGTATTATCTTCCTGCCAGTCCTGTTGCTACCTGGAATTGGAATATCACATCATATTTAGTTCAAAAATAAGTACGGTGTGGTAGTCCAATATTGGTTGTTTTCTCCAAAAGAAAGAAACACGCACTCCATATTTGAATCTTGAATATTTAACAATAATATATTCAAAAGAAAATTGATGGGTCACAAGATAGTGAAGACCTTGGATTACATGTCTGTCATTGTTTTGATTGAATTCCTGTATAGTGCAGGTTTTATGTGATAGTAGGAGTTATAGGCCATGTAGATTATTGTGGGAAAAGTACCATGTTATATTTTACCAGACTGCATATCATACTCGTTATAATGAACTAGTGCGAGGACGAAGTAATATTGTTTTGTGCTATTGTTGAATAATACTAACCAATAATTGTGTAAACTGTGATATAAGCATGGGTTTAATGAATCTCACTACAAAACATTTCAGTCTGCATGACACAGCAAAACATGACAGCTGCAGCCTGCAGGGACATCAACCGTAGTCATTTTCTTGCAACGTAACAGCAGAGTAGAACAAAGTGTTTAAACTAGAGCGTCTGAATCACGGAAATACAAATTGAAGGCCTTACTGTTTCAGTTGGAATCTCACTCACATATCACTCAGTTTGTTAAGACGCTAGTGTCACAGTAAGAAGCTTGACTGGTCATATTTCTGTATGGAGTGCAGAGATCAAAGGAGGGTTATTTGCCCGTGGCATTGACCAATGATGACAGACGCCACATCTCACTTGTCCATTTAGATGCTCCCATCCACCGTTAGGATTTTATGCATGTTGATTTTAAATTTTCTGATGCCTTTGAATGATGGACTGGTCATATTTTTTAGTATCAATGTCTTTTTGTGAAAGTGTTGGCATGCTCGGTTGTTTTTTGTGGTTTTCTGGAATCCTGGTGAGTTTTAAAAAAACATTTAAGCCTGAATTGTGGTGGTTTGTTTTTGTTTTTGTTTTTGTGGAAGTGGGAAAAACTGTCGCCGCTGATGCGTCTATCCTAGGCGACGAGCCTGGCACAGTAGCTACCTAATCTTTGACGAGTGAGCTTACCACTACTACCAGTGGCAGGCGGTGGCTGCCATGTCAAGAGGAAGCCATCTCTGATGAGCTGTGCATAGTTGCTCGCATCCACCCCCAGCACTGGCACGGCCGCAGCGCTGCATCCCAGTAAAGCGTACCCGCTGTTGATGCTGCCTGTTTCACCGTACCACCCTCCCGTGCGGGCAAAGGTGTTCTTGCGGCATACTGTGTCCACTAGCCCCTGGTCCAGCAGCGTGGCTGGCGCCTTGGTGCAATTGTAGAAGATGATGTTCCGGTTCAACCGGCTGATGGAGAACAGATGGCCGATTTTGGAGGCGGTATTGGCTGTCGGAACTTGGAACATGGCAACCTTGGCCGCTTGAACCTTTGAAGTCTGCGAGCTTGTCGACATCAAAAACGAGCAGGGAGGCGTTGGTGTAGAAGATGTTGAGGATCCGGAGGCCGGAGGAGGACTCGTAGTACCCGAGGTATGACATATCGCCGGTGGTGGACCTGGAACACGAGCTGCGCGCACATGTTCTAAGATGAGCCCGAGACAATGCTGAACGGGGTGGAGACACTTAGGTTGCCGCATTGCTGAGGTGAGCAGCCTTCTCCTGATTGCGCTCCTGGTTTGATACGAGCGAAAGATATACATAGAAACAGTAGCAAACTGGGTTTGACATCGGAGTAGAGGTCAAAAATCGGGTGATGAATTGCGCGTGGAGGATGTATGCAAGCACAAATAGATGAAAATGGGAGACGGAGTAGAGGTCGAAAATCGGGTGATGACTTGCGCTTGGAGCTCGTGCAGTCGTAGAGGACGAGCAGCTCCCGGTTTTTCCTGCTGATGGTGTACAGCCTCAGCCTGATGCCGTTGGACACGTTGAACCACCATGCCTGGCAGCCACCTGGGAGCGGGACAAGGAGAGTATGGTCCATGGCGATGAATGATGAGTTTTCGACTACGCCCACGACCTTGCCCACGATCAGCCGAACGAGCGTGCGCTCGTCTCGCGGACGTCTTTGCCGGCCGCCTATATAAAGAGCAGTACAGATCGCTGAACTGCTAGGGGCTCTCCACGAAAAGCGACCGGCATGCCCTCAGCTGGCCACCCCTGCCGCTGCCGTCGCCGGCCCCGGCCGCGGCAGTGGCGGCGCCCCTCCGCTGCCAAAAGGTGGCTGGGGGGAGGCTCTCACGCAGGTGGTTGACCGGCCGGGGGGGCGGCGGTCCGGGGCGGTGGAAGCCGAGCCGGCGGGCTCGGACGGAGGCAGCAGCCGGCGCGCGAGCTGCGGGAGGCGCTGGTGGCGGCGCCGCCTCCTGCGGCCTTGGTGAGGGGCGAGCGCCAGATGGGCTTGGCGGCCCCAGCCCGGATGGTGGTTGGACGCGCTGCGCGTCCTCGTCGTCTCTCCGTCGCCGGGTTCTCCGAGGGTTGTTGGTGGGCTTGCCGGCGTCGGTGCGAGATGAGGTGCGTTGGAGGTGGTGTGAGGCTAGGGTGAAGACCATGTCTCGGCCTTGTGCTGTGACTAGCGATGGCGGCGGCTGTGGCCGTCATTGACCTTCCTGGAGGCATCGCTGTCTAGCTGTGGACCACCTCCCGCACGGATCCGGCCATCTTGGCTCTCCGGGGGAAACTCATGATCTCGTGATCGGACGATGACGGCGACTTGGTGTCGTTTTCCCTCTTGGGGGCTTCGTCTTGGAGGCCGGCATCGGCAAGAGGGACCTGAGGTTGGCGGTGGGCGTCCCGTGTGGTGGTATGCGCGGTAACGACAATGTTGAAGAGCAATGGTTTGGTCGCGGCAATGGCTTCGTAGTCGGCTCCGTCCGGCGTGTCCGAGTGTCTTCGTGTTGATCTCTCCATGTTGTGAAGTCGAAGCTGCGGCGTACGATGACTTGCATGGGCGGTCCGGTGAAGATCCTTCTCGGCGCAGGTCTTGCGCATCTCCTTTTCGGAGCTCTCCATCAGAATCGGAGCTGCCTGCTCTTCGCGAAGAGCCATCTGTTTGGCATAGGCCGACGTGGGCTTCTCGGCACCGCTTCGGCGATGGTCTGCTTGGTGGTCTTCTTGTGAAGTCGGAGTCGATGACGATGACACGGGGCAACCTCGGCGACGACTCTAGCTTCAGTGGTGTGTGCGGCTTCTGTGGGTAGCCAGGGTGGCTGTGTGTGCCCTCGCGACGATCGTGTTTGACGGTCGTGGAGGGTGTTATTTTGGTTTTAGGCCGGTTTCCATCTAATTAACCGGCCAATTCCGACTTCTTCTTAATTAATGAAAATGGCAAGTCTTTTGCCTCGGTTCAAAAAATGATGAGTTTTCGGTGAAGACTTGCACGACCTGGGTGAGCCTGAAGACGGGGTTACTGAGTAATACTTTGCTGCTGTTGCATCTGAGCTGGAAGACGGGACCCCCACGGCGGCTGGTCAGCCTCCTCCAGCTAGAAAGGGTAGGCTATGGTCAGGTTGCCGCATGCCTTGGGGTAACGGGTGGCACTGGCGGGTAGTGGCAGCAGGAGGAAGGACCTGGGAGAGAGGTATCATGATACCGTGGACTGGGGATGGACTGGTTAAGTGGAATGAACTGAGGGACTGGATGGTGATGAACATGTGGCCGGTCCCGGCGAGAATCCATGCAGTTGCATCCTTGAATGGATCATAAATTCTACCAAGGACTAATGCCATCGGGCTAAGATTTACTGATTCCACGACTGCAACTGTTTTCTGTGACCATTCCACTGAGAGAATAGTAGTGACCAAATCAAGTCTTACTATCTTACCCAAATCCTTGTCGCAGTTATTATTAGACCAATATTTTGCACGTATTTGGATCAGCTGTAATCTTGGCAAGGCTTATTACCCCTATTTGAGGAGGAAAAAAACCTGCCAACACGATCTGTGCCTATGAATTCATAACTGCAAGAATTTAGAAGTCACTTGGTTTAGGTTATGTTTTGTTTTATGTACTTCATGCATTCAGTGTGAGAACTAACAGTTACACATAATTTTCACACATATTATTTTGTTATCAAACATGCAGGATCAGTCTATCTGCATGTGGTGTAATATAGTGGTCGTTTTTGGTGAACTTGCCTTCTGAAATTTGTTGATGTACTGATTCTTATGTAGGGGTTGATTCCTATGGTGATAGAGAGATGCACGCAGCAGCAACAACAAGCTGGTCAATGAATTAATTGCGTGGACGGAGATGGAAGATGGAGTCATAGGAATTGACAGTTTGAGCAACGATTTTTAAAAGAAAATACTATGCAGTTCAGCAGGACTGTTGGCTGAGTGTGCTCCTTTGATCGCAGCACCATAGTACGTCTCATTCATCCATACTATATTTAGCTGGCGCTGTTACCTTAAAAGATGTCTATGATCTGGATGGTACTGGATTTTTAATTGAAGTGGGGTACTGCTCGTGTCGGGTCCGTTAGATGTGCTTCATGTCAGGGTATGTGAGAGGGGGTAGTAGTATGGAATAGAGTATATGTTGGTAGTTGAGGGTATATTGGGTATTACACCTTTAGTGGCATCTAGTAGTTGGCTATGTCTTTATAAGCCACCATTGTATCCTGTGATTGCAACAATGAAATAAACCCTAGTTTTTATCTTCTTATTTCCTGCAATTTACTTTATTTTAGTTCAGCAATTTATTCAATTTATCTACCGATCTTCCCCAAATTACTCTTCTTCGTGATCCAATCCCGTCAGGATCCATCGGGGTCCTGACACTTCAGTTTGTTGATAAGAAGTTTTGTTGTCTAACCTTGTGAGTTTAACAGGTATTTGAATTTCGAGGCCAGAAATCTGGAACAGCAACAACAGCAAGCTGGATGGGAACATCGGACGTGTATTTGCTTTGCATGTTTTCAGGAGTAAGAATTAACTATCCAATGAAACTCAATGTGCAGATAAGTTGATTTCCTGAACTCATGGCACTCTCCGGGCCCAGCGCAAGTGCAGAAAAACCCAGTTCCATCGTTGGTGTAGCTGCACTGGCCGCTGCTAGGTGCTAGCGCACACATTTGGGGCAACTGTCTGATGCCACCATCCACACGAGAAGGTTCCGTTGTCTCATGCTGCCAATGTAGCGGCTGCATGCCGTCCGTGAAACCAAAAACCGGCACTTGATCTGGACCCCCGTGTCAGGAGCTCTGGATCGGTAGTACTTGATTTGTTTTGAAGTAAGTCGAGCCCAGCTCATTCTGGTTCCACTAGATTACTTTTCAGCTAGCAGCTTTGTTGTCTAATTTTGTGAGTTTAACTGGTATGTGAAATTTATAGGCAAGGAATCTGGAATAGCAACCACAACAATCTGGCTGGGGACATTGGAACCGTAGGAGAGCTTTGGTGGTGAGAATTATGTGTTTGCTTTGCATGTTAAAAGAAGTAAGAATTAACTGGGAATGAAACTCAATGTGCAGATAAGCTGATTTCCTAGACTCACCACACTTGTCGGGGTACACGGCGTGGGAGCAGTTGCAGGAAAACCCCCTGCCGTCGTTGGCGTAGCTGCACTCGCCACCACTAGCCACGCATTTGGGGCAAACGCCACCATCCATTAGAGGAGAAACCCTTGTCTCATGCTCCGGATGTACTCGTCGCCGACCGGAAACCCAAGAATCGGCACCATGGAGAGTCTACAGACAGGGGCGAGAGATACGGCTCTCCATTCTTGTTTGCTGCCGTACTCCTCGCCGAGGCGGAAGAAGGACTCATTGCGGCATGGCGTGCGGACGAACCCGACGGCGTTGCCTGCTGCTGGTTGCTACAGTTGGAGAACGAGCAGCTCCCTGTTCATCCTACTGATTGTGTACAGTGCGAGCCCAGAGTACTGGCTGACACGTTGAACCACCACATCGGGCAGCCGCCCGGAAAAGGGTCAAGGAGGTTGTGGTCCACAGCGACGAAGGAGGAGTTCTGGTTGTTAGGGTATAAGCACGACGGTAAGTCGTGGCATGCAAGGACTCTACCCTAGGTCCTATAAATACACATGTAAAACCCCCTGTAAACCCTAGTCTGATACAAAGCAATAACATATCCTGGTCCAACACGGACCAGTAGCAATCCAATCTGTGCCACGTGCGTGAGTAGTGTTCTGTGTGTTCTTGTTGCGAATTGTCCTGCACGTTTGATCTAGGAGCTATCAATTGGTATCAGAGCCTAGGGTTCCTGTCCGTGATCTTCAGAGAGAAAGAAGAAGGTCATGGCGTTGGTGAAGTACGAGGATCACGCAGGAACAGCAGCAGAGGCGCCGAAAGCAATGGCGACGGTGGGGGCGGCGCTGTACCCCCGCCTGGATCGTGAGGACTACGCCCTGTGGGCGATGAACATGGAGGTGGCCATGGAGGCACAAGAAAACTGGGAAGCAGTAGATCCCGGCGGCGCTGAATATCTGAAAGGAGGGGCAAAGTACACAAAGGATCGGCAAGCGGCGCTGACCGCCCTCTACTCCGTGGTACCAAAAGATGTTCTGCAACATCTTGCTGGAAAGAAAACAGCAAAGGAGGCATGGGCTACGATCAAGCTCCTCCATGAAGGGCATGATCGTGTTAAGGAGGCGATGCTCCAAACCCTAATGAAAGGCTACGAATATCTCAGCATGGGCGCCGATGAAACACTAGATCAATTCTCATCTCGCGCGGTGACTATGGTGAATTCAATTCGCAGCTATGGAGGGAAATTGGAGGATCTGTCAGTAGTAAGACCGTTTTTGCGTGCAGCACCTACACGCTACCTGCAAATCGTCACGTCAATTGAGCAGTGTATTGATCTAAAAACCCTCACGATTGAAGATCTGGTTGGTAGATTTAAAGCTCATGACGCCAGAGTTCGCATGGATACGTACTGGAAAATCTGAAGACAGCGAGCAACTGATGCTCACAAGGCAGCAATGGGAAGCACTGTCGAAAGAACAGCGGGGCGGCTCTAGTAAACCCTCAGGAGGCGATGGTAAGAAACAGTGGAAACCTAAACCACCCAAGAAAGGACAGGATGACGGCGAAGCACAGCCAAAGAAAAAGTTTGACATTAAAAAAGTGAGATGTCACAATTGTGGTTTATTCGGACACTTCAAATCCGATTGCCGCAAACCTGCCCAAGAAAAGCCAGCTCAGGAGAAGGCTTACATTGCTGTTGCACAGGAGGGTGATGAACCGACTGATCTGATGATGCTAGAACTATGTGAACTGCAAGAAGAGGGAGATATACCTCAGAAGAATCTGGCTACTGAAACGGTCACTCTTGTTGAAGAAAAAGTATATCTCCACGACAAGAAGAGGGGGCAAACCAGCAGCAGCATTTGGTACCTAGATACCGGTGCTAGTAACCACATGACCGGGGATAAAGCTCAATTTGTGGAGCTATATACCACGGTAGGAGGAACAGTACGCTTCGGAGATGGTACTACGGTGAAGATCGAAGGGCGTGGAACTACAATGTTTCAGTCAAGCCGTGGAAACCATAAGGTGTTATCCGATGTATACTACATACCTAAGCTCAAAAGCAACATAATTAGTCTTGGTCAGCTAGAAGAGCGAGGGTGTAAAATTGTGCTAGAGGATGGATACTTGTGGGGGTACGACAGACGGAAAAACTTGGTGATAAAAGTAAAGAGATCAAGCAATAGGATGTATATCCTTGATACAAATCATGCAGACCCAATTTGTCTCATGGCTAGCATGAAGGAGGAGGCATGGATGTGGCATGCTCGGTATGGGCATTTGAACTTTCGTGCATTGGCCCAACTCGGCCAGAAGAACATGGTGAGAGGACTGCCGAGTGTGGATCATGCGCAACAAGTGTGTGACGGATGTCTCACCGGAAAGCAAAAGAGAGCACCGTTTCCTCGAGAAGCCATATATAGGGCAAGCAAGGTGTTAGAACTCGTTCATGGTGATCTGTGTGCTCCAATCACACCCGCAACTCCAGCAGGAAACACGTACTTTCTACGAGTTGTTGATGACTTCAGTAGGTATATGTGGATTGTACTGATTAAAACAAAGGACCAAGCACTTGATGCATTCAAGAAAATTAGAGTTGCAGCGGAGGTCGAAGTAGAAGCAAAACTGAAGGCTTTCCGTACAGATAGGGGGTGAATTTACCTTAGACGAGTTCAATTCATATTTTGAAGCGCATGGCATCAAGCGGTATTTGACTGCACCATACTCTCCACAGCAAAACGGAGTGGTGGAGCGTAGGAACCAAAATGTTGTGGCTATGGCGCGGAGCATGATGAAGAGCAAAGGTATTCCTGGAAGGTTTTGGGGAGAAGCTGTGGTGACGACAGTGTATCTTCTCAATAGGGCGCCAACAAAAAGTGTTGAAGGCATGACTCCGTATGAAGCATGGTGCGGACACAAGCCCAATGTATCTCACATTCGCACGTTTGGTTGCATAGCACATGTAAAGACAGTGACAAGACATGTTGGAAAACTTACAGATCGCAGTACACCCACTAGTAGAAAAACCACCTTTCGTCCAGAGCCGGTGAAGCCATTAATCCCGGTTCAGAGAAAAACCGGGACCAATGCCTGGCATTGGTCCCGGTTCGAGCTGCCAGGGTCCGTGGAGCATTGGTCCCGGTTCGGTTGGGGACATTGGTCCCGGTTCGTGGCACGAACCGGGACCAATGCTCCAGTGCAGGACACGTGGCGTGCCGCGGAGCTTTGGTCCCGGTTCGTGGCACGAACCGGGACCAATACCCCTCCCCTGCCTATAAATAACCCACCCCCTCTCTTCTCTCCTCTTTTTTTTTCTGGTTGGATTGGTGGGAAGTGGGTGCTAGTTTTTTTTTCCTTTGCCACGCACAAGATGTGTTCGATGAAATGCCCGAGCCACACTTAAGTTCACACAAGATGATATCCTCGGCCGAGGTTAGCAACTTTATCCTTTTCATCTGTAATTGATACAGAAATATTGCACGTGTCGATGTACGGTGGTCATTTCACTATTCAAGATGTTATTGTAATGGTATTTGATAAACTTAATTATATGATGCAGATGGATGCACGGATGCGATGGATGTACGGCGAACGACGCAGTTCCGAGTTTATTGCAGGCCTGCATAAATTTCTCGAAGTGGCTGAGGCAAACAAAGTGGATAATTTTATGCCTTGTCCATGTGAGAAGTGTCGGAACGTCAGGGAGTACTCTGACCCGAGAACCATTCAAGACCACGTGATTCGGAGAGGTTTCATGCCCAGCTATAATTGTTGGACCAAGCACGGAGAAAGAGGGGTTAGGATGGAAGACAATGAAGAAGAGGAGGATGATGACAACTATCCTATGTTCCCTGAGGAATGCGGTGATACTGTAATGGAAGACGTTGAAGAAGAAGGAGGTGAACATCGGGCATCAGATGAGCCCGCTGATGGTCTTGGTGGGGTCATTTCTGATGCAAAGCGAGAATGCGATACAGAAAAGGAGAAGCTAAAGTTGGAGGCCATGCTAGAGGATCACAAAAAGTTGCTGTACCCAAATTGCGAAGATGGCAGCACAAAGCTCGGTACCACACTGGAACTGCTGAAATGGAAGGCAGAGACTGGTTGTTCTGACAAGGATTTAGTTACTGAAAATAATGAAGCCGAAGCTTCCAAAGGATAACGAATTGCCCGAGACTACATACGAAGCAAAGAAGGCTATCTGCCCTCTAGGATTAGATGTGCAGAAGATACATGCATGCATTAATGACTGCATCCTGTACCGCGGAGGAGTACGAGAATATGGATAAATGCCCGGTATGCAATGCACTGCGGTACAAGATCAGACAAGATGACCCTGGTGATGTTGAGGCGATGACGAGCCCCCCCGGAAGAGGGTTCCTGCTAAGGTGATGTGGTATGCTCCTATAATACCACGGTTGAAACGTCTGTTCAGAAACAAAGAGCATGCCAGGTTGTTGCGATGGCACAAAGAAGAGCGTAAGAAAGACGGGAAGTTGAGACACCCCGCCGATGGGTCCCAGTGGAGAAAAATCGACAGAGAGTTCCCGACATTTTCAGATGACGCAAGGAACTTAAGATTTGGTCTAAGTACAGATGGCTTTAATCCTTTTGGGGAGCAGAGCTCCAGTCATAGCACTTGGCCCGTGACTCTATGTATCTACAACCTTCCTCCTTGGTTGTGCATGAAGCGAAGTTCATTATGATGCCAGTGCTCATCCAAGGCCCGAAGCAACCCGGCAACGACATTGATGTGTACCTAAGGCCATTAGTTGATGAACTTTTGCAGTTGTGGTCCGAACCAGGTGTACGTGTGTGGGATGAGCACAAACAACAGGAATTTGACCTACGAGCGTTGTTGTTCGTAACCATCAATGATTGGCCTGCTCTTAGTAACATTTCAGGACAGTCAAACAAGGGATACAATGCATGCACGCACTGTTTAGATAAGACTGAAAGTATACATTTGGGAAACAAGAACGTGTACCTGGGGCATCGTCGATTTCTTCCGAACAGTCATGCCGTAAGAAAGAAAGGCAAGCATTTCAACGGTGAGGCAGATCGCCGGAAGAAGCCTAACCTCCCTGATGGTGATGTTATATATGACATGGTCAAGGATTTAGAAGTAATCTTTGGAAAGGGTCCTGGCAGTCTATCTGTTCCGAATGACGCTGACAACCACGTACCCATATGGAAGAAGAAATCTATATTTTGGGAGCTACCCTATTGGAAAGTCCTAGAGGTCCGGTCTTCAATCGACGTGATGCACGTGACGAAGAATCTTTGCGTGAACCTGCTAGGCTTCCTGGGCGTGTATGGGAAGACAAAAGATACACCAGAAGCACGGGAGGACCAGCAACGTATGAAAGACCCATACAACAAGCAGACGGATAAAGGGCGTCAATACTTAAGCAGCTACGCTCTTACCAAAGCAGAGAAGGAAATCTTTTTTGAATGCCTGAGCAGTATCAAGGTCCCGGCTGGCTTCTCGTCAAATATAAAGGGAATAATAAATATGGCAGAGAAAAAATTCCAGAACCTGAAGTCTCATGATTGCCACGTGATTATGACGCAGTTGCTTCCGGTTGCATTGAGGGGGCTTCTACCGGAAAATGTTCGAGTACCCATTGTGAAGCTATGTGCATTCCTCAATGCAATATCTCAGAAGGTCATCGATCCAGTAACTCTACCAAGTTTACAGAAGGCTGTGGTCCAATGTCTTGTCAGCTTCGAGTTGGTGTTCCCCCCATCATTCTTCAATATTATGACGCATCTCCTGGTTCACCTAGTCGACGAGATTGCCATTCTCGGTCCTGTATTTCTACACAATATGTTCCCCTTCGAGAGGTTCATGGGAGTCTTGAAGAAATATGTTCATAACCGTGCTAGGCCAGAAGGAAGCATCTCAAAGGGCTATGGAACAGAGGAGGTCATTGAGTTCTGTGTTGACTTTATTCCTGACCTTAAGCCGATTGGTGTTCCTGAATCGCGGCATGAGGGGAGACTGAGTGGAAAAGGCACGCTAGGAAAGAAAGCACTGATATGTAGGGACGGGCATTCTTTAACTCAAGCACACTACACAGTTCTACAAAGTTCCACCTTCGTGGCTCCGTATATCGAGGAACACAAGAATTATGTACGCTCCAAGAACCCGGGGAGGATGACTCCTGGATTAAAGAAAAACACATGGAGACTTTCGGCAGTTGGTTGCGATTACAGCTCATGAATGACACCACTGTCGGAGATCAGCTCTACTTGTTGGCCGCGTCACCATCTTCGACTGTATTGAATTTCCAAGGGTACGAGATAAATGGGAATACATTTTACACGATCGCCCAAGATAAAAAGAGCACCAACCAAAACAGTGGTGTCCGCTTTGATGCAACAGACGAGAATGGGCAAAAGGACACATACTATGGTTACATAGAGGAGATATGGGAACTTGACTATGGACCTACTTTTAAGGTCCCTTTGTTTCGGTGCAGTTGGGTCAACATGAAGGAGAAGGGATAAAGGTAGACCAGCTGTACGGAATGACAACAGTGGATCTCAAGAATCTTGGTTGTTACAGGAACGAACCATTCGTCCTAGCCAATGATGTGGCTCAGGTTTTCTATGTGAAGGACATGTCCTCCAGACCGAAAAAAAGAAAAAATAAGCAAACGAATACATCAGACGATGAGCCAAAGCGTCACATAGTTCTTTCAGGGAAAAGAAACATCGTGGGAGTCGAGGACAAGACAGACATGTCAGCAGATTATGATAAGTTTGATGAAATTCCGCCCTTCACAGTGAAAACTGACCCAAGCATCCCGTTAAATAATGAAGATGCTCCATGGTTACGGCCGAAGCGATCATAGGCCAGGGACATACGCGAAGAAGGGTTCATGGCATTTATGTAAATCAATGTAATGTATTAAACCTTTATGTGATGTGTAGTAATGTATTAAACCTTTATGTGGTGAAAACCATAATACACGAAATGGGAGTTTCCATCTAGAAGAAATGGGTTATATCACATGTTAATTAATTGCATGACGACCGGTGAAACACGCGTGGTAGGTGGTTGTCGGCTCCCACACCTCCCGTGGGAACCTCTCAAACCTCAGCTTCGACCGTCCAAACACGGTTCCCCCTGCATACAGCCCGACGGTGGCTCGTGAGTTTGAGCGCCACTTCGATCCAAGCAGCGGTAAGACGTCTCTGATGATCTACAACCGTCCGGCAAGACGTCTCTGATGATCTGCAACCGTTTGGAACGGTCGCAGGTCATCAGAGACGTCTTGCCACTGGTTGCCCAAAGATGCCTCTCCGAGTGACGCTGGAATGTTTTGTGTTTGAGCGCCACTTCGATCCAAGCAGCGGCAAGACGTCTCTGATGATCTACAACCGTCCGGCAACACATCTCTGATGATCTGCAACCGTTTGGAACGGTCGCAGGTCATCAGAGACGTCTTGCCGCTGGTTGCCCAAAGATGCCTCTCGAGTGACGCTGGAATGTTTTGTGTGTGAGTAACCTGTCTGAGGAGGGGGGCTATATATAGGGTACGTGTGCTTCTTTAGTCCCGGTTGGTAACACCAACCGGGACTAAAGGCGGGTTTTGCGGTCACGACACGTGTCCTCCCCCAGCGCTGCCCTGGGCACGTGTCCTCCCCCAGCGCTGCCCTGGAGGTCTTTATATATTGTCGCCGACGGGGTAAACCCTAATCCACCATTCCTAGCCACGAACGCATCGTCTCCACGAGATGGATCCGCCACGTCCGCCGCAGCGCCTTCTGGACGAGGTCGAGCGTGCTCGGCAGAGTGCGCTTGGGCGCAACCGTGGGAGCCTATCCCGCCGTATGCCCACGAGCCCGGCGTGGAGAGGAATGCCCAGCTACTGGCCTCCTGCTCCACCAGGTGCCGCCGCACCTCCACCTGGCGCCGCTGCACCTCCACCAGGCGCCACCGCTCCTCCCGCGGAGGAGGAGGAGGACGGCGACTTCGACTGGAGCGACGACGGGGAAGAGGGTTGTGGTTTGCAGATACAGGAGGCCATGGAAGCCTCCTTCCAGTCTGTCCGCGACTACCCTGTCCAGCGAGCCAAGACTTCCTACCAGCTCAAGGCGAAGGAGGCTTCCGAACTGGATTGGGCGCTGAAAGACTCATCTTTCATGGATCTTGCCCTCCGCCGCAAACGTGCGCGCGAGAACCGGGCGGCCGCCCACGGGGCTGGCTCCTCCCGCCGTTCCCCCTAATCCTACGGCCTTCGAGCTAGCAAGTCCGTTTATGTAGAATAATGTTGGTGATGTTGGATCAGGGGTGTGTTTCTTTCAAGCGCTTGTGAGACGCTGGATCATGTGTAATAATGTATTAAACCTTTTATGTAATGCATTCTATGGAATGTATTAAACCTTGATGTGGTTCACGAAGTGGTCGTGATACTACTGATCCAACAGCTCACAATCTCTCAAAAGAAACACACCCCTGATCCAACGTCTCACAAGCGCTTGAAAGAAACACACGATCCGTGTGCTTCTTCCTTATTGGTGGGATTCCCTTTAGTCCCGGGTGGTGGCTCACAAAGTGATATCCAACAGCTCACAAGCCTTCAAAAGAAACACACCCCTGATCCAACGGCTCACAAGCGCTCGAAAGAAACACACGATCCGTGTGCTTCTTCCTTATTGGTGGGATTCTCACTATATATATGTAGTCATGCATGGCCTCCATTGGCATAGCACATCTAAACTCATGTCTGCAACCTCATCACTCTCCCGTGGCTTCCACCGTACCCACTCTAACCCTTGACTCTAACCTACTCGGAGGCGGAGGCGCTTTGCGCCTCGAACTACCCCTGCCCGCCCGGCTACGACGTCCCCGCCGGCTGGAGGCTGAGCACCGGAGGCGTGCCGGTCCCTCCTGTCCCTCAAGGTTTGGCGCGCCGGGCGGCCATCACGAACCACTACTACCTCGAGCTCACTCCGGCGCAGCGGATGGATCCCCGCTGGCATCCCGACTACCGCCCGACTTGGGACGCCTTCTTCATCAATCGGCGTGAGAGGGCGCTCGCCAGGTACGAGGAGGACGGCCCGCCTCCTTCGAACTTCAACGAGGCCGGCCGTCGGCTGTGGTGGAGCGGCCGGACTCTCCAGAGCGTCATGAACTACATCACGGAAGGCGATAACCCCCGCCTGCGCTACCCTCGCTTCCAGTCCAGGCGAGCGCCGCCCGACGACAGCGACGACGATGGCGGCGACTACGACGACTACGAGGACGAGTATTATAGGCCTAGGCAGGAGTATGACTAACCTGAGCCACATCGTTGGTTAGGACAAATGGTTCGTCTATGTACGACGACGATCGTGTAAAATGTTTGTTTATCTACGACGACGATCGTGTAAAATGTATTATTTATCTCTACATTTCCAACTAATGATCTTTAGCATCTGAATTTCGACTTACGGATTTAAAGATATGAATTTATCCATATTAAATTGAAAATGACAATAATAATGTAAAATGGTTTTGAATTAGTTATTCAGATTCAAACACTTTTCATGTTGAAAGTTTTGTCAATTCAAAATATGCAATAAAGTTAATGCATTTTTAATTGAAAATGGCAAAATGGTTAATAGTTTGTATAGTTAGAATAATTATTTTAGAAAACAGAAAATGGTTTCGGATTATTTATTCAAATTTAAACACTTTTCATGTTGAAAGTCTTTTCAGATTCAAAACCATTTGAAATTCATATTCAAACACATAAATAAGAAAAAAAAAAGGCGGGAACAACATTTCAGAACTGAAAAGTTCGAAATAATTTTGAAAAAGGACTCTTTGGTCCCGGTTTCTACCAAGAACCGGAACCAATGAGTCCATCGAAGCCCACGGGATCTGGCATTAAATGACCCACTCATTGGTCCCGGTTGCTGGCAAGAACCGGGACCAAAGAGGCATTGGTCCCGGTTCTTGCCAGCAACCGGGACCAATGAGTGCTGCTATAACTGCCCGCGCCCTCTCTTCTTCCCCATTCAGGCAAAATCGACTATGGACCGAAGGCGCGACGCAGAGCGAAACGACGCAGGCAGGCTGCCCGACCTCCGCGCCCCGCCGCCGCCGTCGACGTCCGCCGCGCCCTGGACGGCCGCGCCACCTCCTCCACACGCGCCACCTCTCCTCCACGGCCGCGCCCTCCACGGCCGCCCCCACGCCGTCGACGCCGCCCCAACGCCGTCGACGCGTCTCGCGCCCCCGACGCCGGCCGCACGCCCACACCCCTGCCCTGCCCTGACGCCGCCTCGCCGTCCCTGCCGATCGATCCCCGGCCGCCGTCGCCGCTACGTACGTACTGTACACGTCCAAATGTTGGCAAAATTCGTCCAAATGTTGGCAAAATTCGTGTTTGCAAAGATTTTTTTTTGTACAATGTATATTTGTTGTTCACCAAAATGTTAGCCAATTTACAGTGTTTAAATATGTTTAAATGCTGCACTGGTTTAAATTATAGATTAAAAGTAATTAGATTAAATTAAAATTGTAGGTTAGAAGTAATTAGATTAAAATTGTAGGTTAGAATTTTAGTGTGATGTATATAGTGAATTACTTGCTGCATTCTACTAGGTTAGAAGTAATTAGATTAAAATTGTAGCAATTGTGATATATATAGAAATTGTTAGGTTAGAAGTAATATATTAGATTAAAATTGTAGGTTAGAATTTTAGTGTGATGTATATAGTGAATTACTTGCTGCATTATACTAGGTTAGAAGTAATTAGATTAAAATTGTAGCAATTGTGATGTATATAGAAATTGTTAGGTTAGAAGTAATTAGATTAAAATTGTAGGTTAGAATTTTAGTGTGATGTATATAGTGAATTACTTGCTGCATTAGGGAAAACATTCTGGATTTTTTGTGATGTAAAATTGTACACAAATGCTTAGGTTTAGAAATTCAAACCTAAAAGGATTTTTTGCTTAGGTTTAGAATTCAAACACTTAGAATTTTTTGTGTTAGGGAAAAAAATTTGTGTTAGGAAAAAAAAATTGTGTTAGAATTGTTAGTACTGTGTTAGGAAAAAATTGTGTCAGGAAAAAAATTGTGTTAGTAATTGTTAGTACTGTGTTAGGAAAAAATTGTGTTAGGAAAAAAAATTGTGTTAGGAATTGTTAGTACTGTGTTAGGAAAAATTAATAAATAGCTTGTTTAGAATATTTAAAGTGTTAGCAAAATTTATGTGTTAGCAAAATTAGCAAATTTAACTTTGTATTCACATTTGCATTCACATATCCGATTCACATTTGTATGCAAAGTTACCCAACTAAAGTTTTGTGCATTGTTCTTAATTTGCAGAAACTATGGAACGAGACGAAAATCAGGAAAACATCCTCGAGGATATAATCCGCGGGCCGGAAGATGTTGGCGATGTCACCTCGCAGTTTCTGAACAACTCCGGTGAGGGAGATGAGTCTCTCAACCGAAGAGACGGCTCCGGTGAGGTAGAACCCGACGGCTGGGGTGGGGGAGAAGCCGGCGAGGGAGAAGCCGACGAGGGAGAAGCCGAAGGCTCCGGTGGAACATTAAATGTTGCAAACTCCGGCGAGGTGCATATACATATATTAATGAAGCCGAAGATTGTATTAATTAAGCCTCTGTTGTCTATATACATATATTAACGCTCTTTCTTCTTTTAGCCCTCCGGATCGAGCAAAAATTCTGTAAGGACAAAACGAGGCCCAACCAAAACGTTGGGCGACCAAGAAAGGTACAGGATCGAAAAAGTCGCTGAAGACGGCACACCGACTGCTCCCCCTGGTGTTAAAAATAAAATGGTAAAGCAATGCGGAGTTCTTGTTAGGGACTACATCCCGATCACCGTTCGAGAATGGCATCAGCCAAAGGAGGGAGGAGTAAGATATGTCGGCGATGAGGGCAAAGAAAGACTTTGGAGAAAGCTCATGCTTAATTTCACCCTGGCGCCAGAGGTGGATCCAGATGAGGAGGATCCAAATGAGGCAGAAAAGATTGCCCGGAAAAACATGGAGCAAAAAGTCAGGGACTGGGCTTTTAAGAAGATGGCCGAGCTATTCAAGAACTGGAAGAAAAGATTGAACATCGAGTTTGTCCAGAAAAATAAGACTCCGGACTTCGATAAAGGGTATGAGAAGATAAGGACTACTGGGAAGAATTTGTGGCGTACAAGAAATCGGAGGAGCTCAGGAAAAGTCTGCAAAAAATAAGGCAAATGCTGCTAAAAAGATCTACCACCATACTATGGGGCTGGTGGCTACGCTTTTAGCATGCCTAAGTGGGAGAAACTTGAGGCGGACCTGCTGGCTAAAGGGATCACTCCAGAGCCACTCAAGTGGATCGAACGGGCAAGAAATTGGTTTTACGGGCATGGGGGCACGTTGGACGCAGAAGGGAAGTGCATATATAACAGAAGACACAAAGATAATCCCCTACTACCCATCCAAGAAATTAGAAATGCAGTAAAGGATGTTGAAGAGGGACGGTTCATTCCCGATAGAGAGGATGACGAGCTCACACGCGCCCTTGGGAATAAGGAACACGACGGACGGTTACGAGGCGTACCAGGCTCCAAGCCCAAGACAATTGCGATTCCCGAGCACAGGAAGAAATTTCCTGATAGAAGCCATCAGAGGAGAAAGGAAAGGGAGGCAATGGAAGCACGCGCTGCTGCAGACCGGCTGCGTAATATAGAAGAAGAATTAAAGCGGCAGAAGGATGAAATTGCCGGCTTAGCCAGCAAGGTACTAGCGGCCAATCTCAGCGGCACATGGTAGAAGCTGCATGCGATGGTACCGGCGGCCCATCGAATCGGAAAAGCAGCGTGGCTTCCACGGAGCTCCAGGATGGTACTGATGATGCAGTGACGGTGGCTCCACTTCGTCGCTACCCAGTGGATGATATCACGGAGAGCACACCTTGTGAGATGCATGTGAAAGTTTTTAACTTAACCGTGAAGGTGGCGGTCGGCTATGTCGTACCAATTGGACCTAATCCAACTTACCATTTCTCTCCGGTTCCAAATGGCTACGCTGTTGTCGCGGTGGATGAAGTGATGAAAGATTATGAGGAGCTGAAGCTGCAACACCCTGCAGGTGAAGATGGGGAGGTGCTTGAACTTGGAGAAGCCAAGAAAGCGACCATTCTATGGCCAAAGGAATTCATCGTGCTTCCGAACTGGCAGCCAAGGCCATCGACTCCTCACCAGTCTCCAGCGCAACAGTCCTCTTCACCGCCTCAGCATTCTCCAGCGCAACAGTCCTCTTCACCGCCTCACCAGTCTCCAGCGCAGCCGTCTCCGCCGCCGCGTCAGCCGTTCCGCCCACCGCTCGTACTATGAGGGGTAAGCGATCACCGAAACGTAAAAGGTCGCCCCTCCCAACAGTACCTCATAAGAATCTTCCCATTAGACCTTATGACAGGACTGTAGCGGAAAACGCCGCGGAGGTGGCTGCCTACAATAAGGCTTTTTTTGCACCAAAAAAGCCCGAGCAGAAGCCGGTATACGATGAAAAATCCAAAAAGTGGAGAAAGTCCTTCCTTGCGCAGCCATCCCAAATATCGATGAATCTGCAATCTGACTATGGTCGTGAACTTAGTAAGCTAGCACGTGCCCAGTCTGAGCAGGACAAGGAAAGAAGAGCAAAAAGCGGGAAACAAATTGCCCAGCTCGGACAGCAGAAAAATCAATCGGTCCCCCCGCTCATAGTGTGTTCCGATATCGACAAGGACTTCAGAGCCGATATGGATAAGGACCTGCAATTATTGGACCCCAGAGCCATACCTGCTGCTAGAGAACAGGGTATCACTGTATCGCAGGCCATGGAAAATGCTATCGCCATGGGTATGACTCTTGGTCAACTTTTAGGCTATGAAGATAGCCAATGTTAGAGATAGCACGGAAATATGTCACAGGGGAGTCTATGGTCAGTAATGAGGAGCTCACGCGTCTATCAACACATATGCGAAATCTGCACGACTGGTACATTGCACACTCAAAGAAGGGCGCGAAGGAGTGGATTGCGGTGGACGTTCGAGTGGAGCATTTCTTCAAACCTTACGGTATACAGGTTCAAATGACTGAACTGTTTCAGTTATTCAATCAGCGCGCCCTCGACAAATCTATCCTCAGTTGCTATTGTCTGTAAGTGATTTATTTTCGTAATTAAGTCTCTAGCTCAGCTCGTTCATTGCCTGTATTATATTATCCTGACTATATATATATCCTTTTGTACGCTATTATGTAGAATGAAGATGATGGAATGCAAACATCTAGACATTATGAGGTTGGGTTCGTTGACCCATATATCGTTAATGAAATACGTTACGCAATCACCCCAAAGACGTGGAGCATGACCTGACCACCTTTTTAATCAAGCAAAACTTCTGTACGGAAATACTATTTCCTTACAACTTCAAGTGAGTGTTTCTGTCTTGTACATATTTTTATTTGGCTTTCTCGATGTTAAGTGTAATTGATGAGCTATGCATGTCTGCTTTATGTAAACGTCCGCAGGTTCCACTGGATTCTGCTAAGCATTCAAGTTGACAAGTCCATAGTTGAAGCATACGACTCATTAAGTTGGGACCAAGCGACGTGGACCGAAATGAAAGAAATGCTCAATAAGTAATTTCAATCATTATCGCATTATATCGGCCTCTTTCGTTCGTTTCCTGATATCAAGTAATTAATAACTCCTTTGTTCATTTTTTTGGCCAAAGCAGGTGTTGGACACTATTCAAACAGAATGTAGAAGGTCCATTCAAAGATGAGCTAACTTTATATCGGTGAAAAGTCCGCAGCAGCCACCGGGGAGTAATTTATGTGGATTCTACGTTTGCGAGTTCATTCGCGAGTTGACCTCTGAGCGGAGAACAACTTCTTTGAGCAAAATGCGGGAGAAGCTCGCCCCAGAACAGCGCATACGAGCAATTCAAGAGGAATTGGCGGGATTTCTGCTTAGGGAGGTCATCGATGAAAGGGGAGAACATTATGCTGCGGACGATGAACTACATATGTGATCTATCTCCATGTAATTAAATAGTTGTATTCTCGCAAGAGATCGAATATTAATTATATATGCATCAACGTGTACTGTGTATATAGTAGAGCGTATAATATGCGTACGGAAACGATGGAGAGCACGTCGGCGATGCGAAGAAGGGGGAGACGACGGAGGCACCGGCGAGAGGGAGAGGGGCACCGGCGAGAGGGAGAGCGGGCACCGGCGAGAGGGGGCACCGACAAGAGGGAGACCCTAAACCCTAAATACAAAAAAAAAGCACTCATTGGTCCCGGTTCGTAACACGAACCGGGACCAATGAGTCTCCCCCCACGCCCAGCCAGAACTGGCCACGTGGAGCCGCATTGGTCCCGGTTCGTGTCTGAACCGGGACCAGCATTCGTCCCGATTGGCTGGTCCCGGTTCGGGAACCGGGACGGATGGCCCAACCGAACCGGGACCATAGGCCAGTTTTCTACCAGTGACCGATGATCATGATTGGATATGTGCCTGGCTCGAAAGTTTACCGTGCGTACAATCCTTCTACCAAGAGGGCATGCGTCACGCACAATGTGGTCTTCGAGGAGGACAAATCATGGAGTTGGGATGCATCCGAATCAAATTATCCAGTGTCTAATGAAATCTTTCATGTTATCTATAGCTATGTTGAGCAGGAAAATCGTGGAGGTGATCAAGATGAACCAGGAACACCAACTGGTCGTGGTGGTAATGGTGATGGGCCACAAGGCAGCACGGGAGCCTCTCCCAGCTCGCACAGCACGCCTGTCACCGAAGCAGCCTCGGCATAGAAATCACCAATCTCTGCCGGGAACGCTACCATGGCAGGAAAAACGGCAAACACGGTGCCACGGCATGCGAGTTCGTCAGAAGAAGCTACAGCAGAAAACTCTGCTGCAGCTGAAGATCAGCCCGAGAGCACCGATGTCTCCTCGGACACCCCTGGGACGGAGGGACCAGCAGCTCCTCGGTGAGAACACGGCCTCCTACACCTGTGAAGTTACGGCCAGTGTTGGATTTGTATCCAGAAGAAGCCCTTCGCATGATAAACCCTGTTCGAGTGATAGGACGAGGAAGAGGTCGTTGTCTTCTAACTGAAAATGAAGAGCCGACCAAATTTGAAGAAGCCAATACAGTGACATGTTGGCGTCATGCTATGGATGATGAGTTGGGATCTATAAGAGAAAATGAGACATGGAGTCTTGTTGATCTTCCAAAAGGGCAGAAGGCAATTGGACTCAAGTGGAATTTTAAGCTGAAAAAAGATGCAGAGGGAAAAATAGTGAAGCACAAAGCAAGGTTTGTGGCAAAGGGCTATGTACAAGAGCAAGGAATTGACTTCGAAGAGGTGTTTGCTCCAGTAGCACGTATGGAATCAGTGAGGCTGCTTATTGCACTCGCAGCACAAGAGGCATGGAAATTACACCACATAGATGTAAAGACTGCGTTTCTTAATGGCGAGTTAGAAGAGGAAGTGTATGTAAAACAGCCACCTGGGTACGTTGAAGAAGGAGCTGAACACAAGGTGTTGAAGTTGAAGAAAGCATTGTATGGCCTAAAGCAAGCCCCTCGGGCATGGAATATGAAGCTTGATAAAACCTTGATTATGCTTGGGTTCAGACGGTTCCACTTGAGCATGCAATGTATAAGCGAGGAAAAGGAGCTGATCATCTTCTAATTGGTGTCTATGTTGATGATTTATTAATTACAGGTGCTGATATAGGAGAAATTGCAAAATTCAAACTACAAATGAAAGATCTTTTCAAGAAGAGTGACTTGGGTATGCTCAGCTATTATCTTGGCATAGAAGTGCAGCAAAACCGGGTGTCATTACCTTGTGTCAAGAGGCTTATGCAAAGAAAATTCTTGAGAAGTGTAGTATGGAGGAATGCAATATATCACAGGTACCCATGGAACCTCGTTTGAAATTGAGTAAGAAGAGTGGATCACCAGAAGTAAATGCAACTGAATATAGAAGTGTTGTTGGGAGCTTGAGATACTTGGTGAATACAAGGCCTGACTTAGCATATTCAGTTGGAATTGTGAGCCGCTACATGGAGGCGCCCACAACTGAGCACTTGAGTGCAGTAAAGCATATACTTCGATATATTAAAGGTACCACAAATTTTGGCTGTGTGTATACAAGGGATGAAGGAGGCAAGGTAAAATTACAAGGCTTTAGTGACAGTGACATGGTTGGAGATATTGATCACCGTAAAAGTACTTCGGGTGTTGCATATTTCCATGGCAGCAACAGTCAGTTGGCTATCACAAAAGCAGAAGGTTATGGCTCAATCATCCTGTGAAGCGGAGTATATAGCAGCAGCTACCGCATCAAAGCAAGGTGTGTGGTTAGCTAGGCTACTTGGTGACTTGATCAACCAAGAGACAGAAGGAGTGGTGCTGAACATTGACAACAAATCCGCAATTTCTCTATGCAAGAATCCTATGCATCATGATAGAAGCAAGCACATTGATACCAAGTATCATTATATTAGAGAGTGTGTGGAGGAAAAGAGGATTGATGTCAAATATGTGTGCACCGGTGATCAGCTTGTAGATATTCTGACCAAGTCTTTGGGGAGGTTGAAGTTCCTGGAGATGAGAGACAGAATAGGTGTTCAAGCTGTGATATAAGCGTTCGTGCTTAGGGGGGTGATTGTTAGGGTATAAGCACGACGGTGGCGTGCAAGGACTCTACCCTAGGTTCTATAAATACACATGTAAAACCCCCTGTAAACCCTAGTCCGATACAAAGCAATAACATATCCTGGTCCAACACGGACCAGTAGCAATCCAATCTGTGCCACGTGCGTGAGTAGTGTTCTGCGTGTTCTTGTTGCGAATTGTCCTGCAGGTCTGATCTAGGAGCTGTCAGACCTGGTAGAGGCCGAAGATGGGGTGGGTGAGGAACGCCCGGGCAGTGGTACCGTCTTATCGGAGCTGGAAGGACGAGGAGCAGCACGGTTGCTGGCCGTCGCCCTCGTCCAGCCAGAACGGGAAGGCCATGGTCAGGTTGCCGCATGCCTTGCGGAAGCAGGTGGCGCTGGCTGGAGGCGGTGGCCGTCGGGGCAGGTACATTCTTGCATAACATGCATGGACCATTCGACGGAGAGAATTGCTGGAGAAGAATTAATTGCCTTGGGACGGTGATGGCTTATCAATCCGCAATTCAGTTGAGGTTTGACGATCTAAGGAGACTGATAAATAAATGATTAATCTGAAGATTGAGTTTACTTACCGCTTCTACCAGCCAATCCAGTAGCAGGCGGTGGCTGCCATGTGAGGAGGAAGCCATCGCTGATGAGCGCCTTGTAGTCACTGGCATTAACCAGGCCGGTCGGCGCCGCCAGCACTGGCACGGTGGTCGCGTCGCATCCCGGCAAACCATACCCTTCTTTCTACCTCGCCGAAACGGCCTCCCGCCCGGACAAACGTGCGGTTCGTGCATGCCATCCCCACGAGCCCCGCCTGCTCCAACACAGCCACCCCCGGATCCCTGGTGCAGTTGTAGAAGACGAGATTCCGGTTCAAGCCGCTGATGGAGAACGGGTGTCCGATCTTGGTGGCGGTGTTGGCCTTGGGGACACGGCAGCCGCCCTTGGAGCGGTTAGAGAAGTCGGCGAGCTTGTGGACGTCACAGACAAGCAGGGAGGCGTTGACGTAGAAGATGTCGAGAATCTGGAGGCCGTGTTCAGGTTCGTAGTACCCAAGGTACGGGATATCACCGGCGCAGTGCACCTGGAACCCGAGCTGCGCGCACCGGTTCTCCTTGGCGCCCGAGACGATGCCAAACGGAACAGAGATGGTCAGGTTGCCACATCGCTCGGGCTCGCAGGCTTCGCCTTGCTCCTCAGCCGCTGGCATCACTGGTAGACACCAGGCCCAGACCAAGATCAAGAGCCAGCAGGTCCGAACCATCACAGTGTGGGGATGTGTGACCGAATCAGTGATCATGAGCTGTGGCGAGACAGAAGTAAGCGAGAATACTGTGTTAGAGAGCGAAGTGCTAGGCCATCTTCTTCCACACGTCCTGAGACTGGGAGACGGTCTTCACACGGTGGCCGGAGGACTACTTGTTGACTGGTTTTGGGAATGATTTTTCAGGACTCGTTGCTGCACTCTGTATGGAGGAACAACCCAGACGGCGTCGCCTGTGGCTGCTCCAGGATAAGCCCGCACTTCAGGAGTTGACTGTCATTTTCTGCCGTTGAGGCCACAGCCTCCGACACCAGCACAGGCAGTCCACATGTATGCGTTGATGGAGGAGTTACTATGTGAGCAGCAGTGAGTTTGGAATTTGGAATTTGGATACATGCCAAAATCTGATTTATGGAGACAGATTTGTTAACTGGAAAGGATGGCTCAAGAGAATGGAGGAAGATAAGGGAGAACATGATGTGGGTGGTGCTAAGCTGTTAGGCAATGACTCTCAACGCTATAACTTTCGACACCCACTATAGAGGGTCAACGTCCGAATGTCTTGATCTACAGTTAGTTGCTGATGTTGGCCTAGAAGATGTCGATTATCTGGAAGCTCCGTGTCACCGCCGCACAGCCGCTGGCCGGCGCTCTCCTCCAGCCAGAACGAGTAGGCTATGGTCAGGCCGCTGTCATGTCTTCGTCAGCGCGCCGGCCAGCGGTGACAGACGAGGAAGGAGGCGAAGAGCAGCAGGAGGGAGAGGAGGAGCTAGGGCAGGCGATTGCTTATCAACCCGCAATCAAATTGAGGTTGACGTCTTATGAGCATGATAAATAAAAGATTAATCTTAGGACTGGGCTTACTTACCGGCTTACCGCTGCTACCAGCCGAGGAAGAAGCAGGCAGGGGCGGCTGCTGCCATGTCAGGAGGAACCCCTCGCCGATGAGCTCCAGGTACTCAGAGGGATTCACCTCGCCGTTCGCCCGGCCCCGCACCATCACGGCCGTTGGGTTGCAGCCATCGATAGCATAGTCCCAAGGGTCACGGTAACGCTCGCCCACGCAGACAAAGCTACTGTTCCGGCATACAGTCTCCACGAGCCCCGCCCGCTCTATCACTGCTGGCGCCGGCGGCTTAGTGCAGTTGAGAAGAAAAGGATGCGGTTGAGGGGGCTAATCGAGAACGGGTACCCGACCTTGGTGGCGGTGTTGGCCACGGGAACGCGGCAGTCGCCGCCGGAGCTGTTGAAATCGAAGAGCTGGTGGACGTCGGAGACGCGCAGGGAGGCGTTGGCGTAGAAGATGTCGAGGATCCGGAGGCCAAAGTCAGGCTCGTAGAACCCGAGATACGGGATGTCGCCGGCGCAGTGCATCTCGAACCCGAGCTGCGCGCACCCGTTCTCGGAGGCGCCATGGACGATGCCGAAAGGGGGAGAGATGTTCACAGGCTTCCCTTTGCTCCTCAGCCGCGGGCATCAGTGGTGAACACCAGGCCCAGACGAAGATCAAGAGCCAGCAGGTCCGAACCATCATAGTGTGAGGATGTGTGTGACCGAATCAGTGATCATGGGCTGTTGGGAGACAGAAGAGAGAATACTGTGCTAGAGAGCGAAGTGCTAGGCCATCTTCTTCCACACGTCTGGAACTGGGAGACGGTCTTCACACGGTGGCCGGAGGACTACTTGTTGACTGGTTTTGTGAATGATTTTTCAAGACCACATAGTTGGCAGTACCCAGTGGACCAGATCTCCACCAACGGGTGCCACTGGATGTGATCGTCGACGGTGGACCTCGGTTGACTGAGTGTGCTTCACCCCAGCGGTCATGTAATAACGTTACAGAAACAATTAAAAAATTGTTACTGTAAAATTGGGATGCTTAACAGTGCACGTAGACACACTCGGACTCGTTGATGTGCCGGCACTGCCGATCACTTGCGCTGCAGCCAGAGCAGGCCCTGACGCCAGTGCTTGACCACCCAGGATTACCCTGCCCCTGATGAGCCGGCTGTAGTTTTGCTCGTGCTGATCCTTTTGTGGGTGGCAACTAAGGAACTATTATGTCAAGGATGTGGATGGCACAGCCCCTCACAAGGGTGGTGTTAGGCGCAAAGTCGTTTTGTCACCCGGGCTACATGTAGCCCTGTTTTTTGAAATTTAAAAATCTGCAAATTCAAGTTGTAAAAAATTCTGAAAAAAATCCTAATCGTAGATAATGATGATTCCTGCCTGTGTGCAAAAACGAAATGCGAAACATTCAGTATTTTATCCTGTGTAAAAAAGACAAATTTCTAGATCTGGGTGGTGATTCAAAATCTCTGAAAATTGTCAGAATTTTTACATTTTCGTGTAGGGCGCAATATAAACTATTTCGCGTTGAAACTTTTCAGAAACATAGATCAAGTCGTGGTCAATATTCAGTATTTTTTCCGGATTTTTTAGAAACTTAAAATGGCGAGAAAAAAATAAATACAATACCGGGCTACATGTAGCCCGGGTGACAAATCACCGGTCCCGGTGTTAGGCTGTTAACCAATGACTTTGACTAGTTCTGTCAACGCTATAACTTTTCCACACCCACTAGAGCGAGTAAACATACAAATGTCTTGATGCATATTCACTTGGTGCTGTTACCGTAGAAAATGTTGATTATCTGGCACCTCTGTGCGATGGCCGCTGGTACTGGAATTTTTTTTTTCAAGCGGAGCGCTGCTCGTTTTTTGGTCCATTAGATGTACTTCAGTTGTTTGACTCGCAGTTTTGTGTTTTATTTTGTTAGTTTAACAGGAATGTCAATTTGGAGGCAAGGGTTCTAGAACGGAAACAACAACAAGCTGGTTGGGGATATTGGAGCCATAGAGGTGGCACACTAAAAGAATTGATGCTTAGTGTTATCATTTTTGGTTGGCTGATTTTCATTTCCACTTTATGTGATTCTTGAGTTGTAACCGATGAATACAGATACTTGCTACTTGTCACTTTTGAAACTATGCAATAAAAGGTTGTGTGCATCACTTTAATATGTTTGGTTAAACTTTGCAAAGTTTGACTTTACCAAGACTTAAGAGTAGTTTGAAATAGAGTGAGTACTAACACATTGACAAACTTTCACAATAGTTGCAGGTAGAAAATGCTCCGTACCTGGATGCCTTGTTGAGTTCAATTGGGTGGCATTGGGGCAGAGCCGCCCGTCGGGGCAGATGCACTGGAACGACTATTCTAATAACCTGCATTCCCCGCCCATTCGTCTGCAGCCATCGCAGTCTCCGGACGGCGGTGGCAGCTCCAGGTCCAGGAGAAACCGTCGGCGATCAGCTGGTCGTATTTGTGCCGACGATCCGGCTCTGTTCCTCCACTCACCGGCACGCTCGTTGACATTCAGCTCCTCGAAACCCCCGCTGGCGTCGGGTCGCCTTCGTCCCAGCAACCGGAGATGTACGCCCCCATGGTGCGGTTGCCGCACGTCTGCGTCAGCCGGAGCCCAGGAGGCACGACGCAGCCGTGGAAGAGCACGAGGCGCATGTTGGTGCGGCTGATATTGAATGGGAAGAGTGCGAGGCTAGCCGACACGTTGAAGTCGGGGACGAGGCAACCGCGGCCTTCATCGGCGACGGCGGCCACCATGGAGTTGTTGGCACAGGATATGTCATCGATGCGGAATAGGCGCTCCCTGAACGTGTTGCTGAGGTAGGCGCGTTCGTCACCGTCGCAGTTGAGGATTGAGGTCCAAGGGCGGGAAGCCGCAGTAGAGCGGTTGCGCGCCAGGGGGGCGGAGCCCAATGGGCTGACCCTGATGCACAGGAATGCGCGTCGGAAAAAAAATTTAGTAGTACTTACCATCTAATTTTGGCCCGTGCATCAGGGTGGGCTCCGATCAGTGCATCAGGCAGGCCCATGAAGCAGCATGCTTCACGACTTCTGGCCACACGCGGAGACAGACCTGCAGCGAGACGCTATTTTTTTTTACATAATACATTTTTTATTACAATTATCATAAATAATACGTGTTTTCAGAAAATTTCAGAAATAATACGCCCTCGTTGACGGGTGTAGCAGAGCAGGTGCAGTCGGTGACGCCGTAGCCGAGCAGTCCCTGTCGTTCACGCTATCGACGAGCAGGTGATGGACCCAGCGAGACAGCGACGGACTGCGGCGCTTGGTCACATGCAAGTACCTATCGTCGACGGTGCAGCCGATAAGCCTGATCGGCCGCGGCGCCACCGATAAGGAGTACAAGCAGTGCGCTTCCGGCCGTGCGTGCTAGCTTGTTCGGCTTCCGGCCGTGCGTGCAAGCAGTGTACTGTCGGGGCTTACTAGCTAACTAGCCGCGCGGATGCGCGTTCGCAGGTCGGCCGGGCGTTTGCGCATCGTCGCGTGCTAGCTAGCCGCGCGTGCGTGCCGGCCGGCCGGCCGTGCTAGCTAGCCGCACGGCGTGCTCGTTCGCCGATCTGTCGGGCGTTTGAGTATGCTAGCTAGCCAGCCGCGCGGATGCGCGTTCGCATGTCGGCCGGGCGTTTGCGCATCGGCGCGTGCGCCGTGCTAGCTAGCCGCGCGTGCGTGCCGGCCGGCCGTGCTAGCTAGCCGCGCGTGAGTATCCGCGCGTGCGCCGCCGGTCGGCCGGCCGTGCTAGTTAGCCGCGCGGCGTGCGTGTTCGCCGGTCTGCCGGCCGTCCTCTAGCTTGCTCGGCCGGGCATGCATCTGTCAGCTATGCTGTCGCCGAGCAGGCCTTATCGGCCAGGCCACGGCTGAGCAGGCCCTATCGGCCAGGCCGCTCACGAGCAGGTGCTCTGCTACGGCGGACCAGCTTGTCGTCGACGCCATGAACGATAGGGTCCTATCGGCTATGACATCAACGAGGGTGTGTTATTTCTGAAATTTTCTTAAAACGCGTATTACTTACGATAATTGTTATAAAAAATGTATTATTTTAAAAAAAATAGCCACCGAGATCAGCTCGTCTCGTACGCGAATGCTGTTCTCGCTCTGGACTCTGGTGTTTGATCGATCGATCATTACTTCAGCAGTAAAAACAATTAGGCGACGAACCGTCGCACCGCCAGGCGACCCGAGCAGGCGGGCCAAGCCGAAACAGAAACCTCACCAGGAAGTCTCGATCTGCCCAAGCGCGCAGGTCCAATTTCCTCGCCCGACGAGCCGACACAGCGCCGGCGGGCGCACACCTGCAACGGCTGCGATCTCCGGCCATTGCAATCGCCGCCCTCCGCGTTTGCAATTTAACTGAACTTTCCTCTTTCCTGTACCTATTCATCGTTTGCAATAACCGTGGCTACTAGCTAGTTCATGAAAATCTCATTGAAATATTTTGTTACATAATGGACAAGTATGCTAAGCTATATCACTACAGGAATGGGAGTCTATGCCGACGGCCAACCTCTATGCCGATAGACTCTGACGAGGCAAGCCCGTCGACATGGCCGTCGGCATAGGTTCTGCCGTCGGCACGCTATGTTTTTTTTCTTGTGTTTTTCGTCTAATATGGAATAATTCATATATTTTAAATTCGTAAATCGAAATTTAACAAATAAAATATCTAAATCGATTAGAAAAATGAGAGGAATCCAAATATGACATCCATATCATATTTTTCATCATGTATATGACATTTTGCAACATATTTTTGGTACTTGCTTAATAAAAAAGTCATTTTTGGCACTAAAAAAAATGGAAAATGATATTTATAATAATATTTTAAAAATTGTTTTTGGCAATATTGTTTGCCATACAAAGACACACATATGTGTCAAATATGGGCACATTATCACAAACTATGGTACGGGGATGACCATAACTTGGTCATTTGACTCGAAACTTATACATGTTTATAGATGATTGACCTTTTTGTGATGAAGTTTTTTGTAAACTTTATCAAAACTCAAGTTTATCATTTATCCTAGCAACTAGTATACATAAAAGTACTCCATGCCAAAGGATTTCATTTTTTTACTATTTTTTCACTTTCTTTTATTTTGTTGAAAAAACTGTCAAAATGACCACCGTGCCTATTCATCAAAAGGGGTTGCATTTTTTCAAAACTATCAACGGTTCTGTGATATAACCACTACTGGTGTATCTTAAAATTAATTTTGTTAAAATTTCAGAGCATAACATCACACACTTGTAGTTCAAAATTCAATTATTTTCGGAAAATTGGCATAACGTCATTTAAATAGGCGAAATTAGATAAAAACCGAGAAAATTCCTAATATTGCTGGATTGTCCATAAAATATGGTCTACTTTGTGAGATAATTGGATGGGTGCCATTTTCCACCATATTTTTTGTACTTGCTTCACAAAAAAATGTCATTTTTGACAATTATAAAATGAAAAATAATATTTATAAAACTAATTTGAAAAACCTCAGTTCTGCAACATTGTTTGTCATACCAAGATATCAAATATGGGCACATTATCACAAACTATGGCATAGGGATGACCATAACTTAGTCATTTAACCCGAAACTTATACATGTTTATAGATAATTGACCTTTTTGTGAAGAAGTTTTTTGTAAACTTTGTCAAAACTCAAGTTTATCATTTATCCTAGCAACTAGTACACATTAAAGTACTCCATGCCAAAGATTTCATTTTTGACTATATTTTCACTTTCTTTTATTTTGTTGAAAAAAGGTCAAAATGACCACCGTGCATATTCATCAAAAGGGGTTGCATTTTTCAGAAATATCAACGGTTCTGTGATATAACCACTACTGGTGTATCTTAAAATGGATTTTCTTAAAATTTCAGAGCAAACTATCACACACGTATAGTTCAAAATTCAATTACTTTCGGAAAATAGGCATAAAGTCATTTGAATAGGCGAAATTAGATAAAAACTGAGAAAATTCCTAATATTGCTGGATTGTCCATAAAATATGGTTTACTTTGTGAGATAATTGGATGGGTTCCATTTTCCACCATATTTTTTGTACTTGCTTCACAAAAAATGTCATTTTTGACAATTAAAAATGAAAAATGATATTTATAAAACTAATTTGAAAAACCTCAGTTCTGTAACATTGTTTGTCATATCAAGATACACCTATGTGTCAAATATGGGCACATTATCACAAACTATGACACAGGAATGACCATAACTTAGTTCTGCAACATTGTTTGTCATACCAAGATACACCTTTTTGTGAAGAATTTTTTTGTAAACTTTGCCAAAACTCAAGTTTATCATTTATCCTAGCAACTAGTACACATAAAAGTACTCCGTACCAAAGGATTTCATTTTTGACTATTTTTTCACATAAAATTCAATTACTTTCGGAAAATATGCATAAAGTCATTTTTCTAAAATATGTTGCAAAAAGTCATATACATGATGAAAAAGATGATATGGATGTCATATTTGGATTCCTCTAATTTTTCTAATCGATTTAGACATTTTATTTGTTAAATTTCGATTTACGGATTTAAAGATATGGATTATTCCATATTAATGTAAAAAGGAGAAAATAAAGTAAAATAATTTTTATTGTTATTTATTCAAAAAATATTATTACATAATTATTGTTATTTATTGAAATAAATTTTCAAAATTTAAACAATAAAAAGTGTAACATCATGATCCATGGGTTAATATGGTTGATAAGATACTAATATCAGTAAGTTCTAACATCTAAATTGCTATCTAATTTGAAAGGAACTCAAAAGTTAAGCATGCTTGGGCTGGTGCAATTTAAGAATGGGTGACCGAACGGGAAGTTTGACTAAGGTAAGTACTTTGACCTGAGATTAAGTGTGTGGCTAAGTGGGAAATTCGAAATTGGAAAAAAAAAAGTTGGAAAATTCGGAGTAGAATTGAAAAAAATAAAAAAGTTTATTTTTTATTTTTTAAAAAAATTGGAAAAAATAATTTTGGAAAACAAAATGCCGACGGCCTCTATGCTGACGGCTTTGGTCTATGCCGACGGCCGCATGACCTGTGCCTACGGGCACCTACGCCGACGGCCCTATGCCGACGGCTGCCGTCGGCATAGGGTGTGCCGACGGCATACGGGCATGTGCCGACGGGAAAATACCGTCGGCATAGAGCTTCGTTCCTGTAGTGTATCCTCAAGATTTTGATAGTGGGGAACTAAGCGATCTTGATAAGGATCTGCGCCTATATATTGCTGATGTTATATATTGCTGATGTAAGCACAGATGATAACTTTTCCAACTTAGCAACAATCATTGATCTTTCTAAAAAAATGGTGGAGACAAGGAGGCATATTATGTATCCTTTGTTTTATCGGTTGCTGAAACTAGTAATTGTGTTGCCTATTGTCACTGCTACAGTTGAGAGGTGCTTTTCAGACATGAAACTAGTGAAAACATTTTTGCGCAATCGCCTCAATGACGACAGCTTGAGTGATGATGTTATTTGTTATGTGGAGAAAGAAGAAATGAAGAAAGTGACCAGTGATCAAGTGCTTAAGTATTTCATGGGTTTGAAGAACCAAATCTACTAGAAGAATAAAAGGTAATGTGAAAACTTTAGCTATGTGAATTGTATAATTTTGGTGATCCTACTATTTTCGGCTTGGAAATTAAGTCTACCTTTTATCTTGCAGGTTATTGAATCCAGGTGTTTGATGATGTATATTGGAATTTAAAAATGCTAGACATCTTTTACAAGTAACTTTGTCCTTTATTTCATCTATATAGTAAGCATTTTTTTTTTTACTACTAGTTCTTATAAATTCATGCGTTGTCTTTTGTTATGTCATATGATCTATGCTAGCAGTTGCAAACCATACGTTTAAGTAGATTGTTTCTTCAAAAAAGAAATCGCCATAGTAAAGTGGTGCATCGTGGTCAGCTCAGCTCCAGCTCCGCCCAGGGAGGAAGAAGGGGTATCTGATGGTCAGGTTTCCGCATGACACCGGTGCGCAGCCCGTGCTGCTGTCGCAACTATGTGCTACTTCTGCGAGCAGCAAGTAAGCTACTATGACTGGAAACATCTGCTGCAATGGCATCTCAATTCTCAAAGTGGAGACCTGAGAATAACTGAATAAGCTTGGATATGCGTACTTTTTGAGTGGTGAACGGTATGCCTGTGGCTGGATAAAAATTGGGGCATGCACCGTGCAGCTTCCGTCAGATATTTTCGCCAAGTATACTTTTCTCATAGCCGGATCACTTCGTCGACTCTTATTTTGGGCAAGTCGGCATGACAAGTGCAGTTTGTACTCTGCACTTTAACATATCACTAGTAGAAACATAGCCTCTAGTCCGGACTGGTGAGGGCCTCTAGTCCCGGGTGCCCACCCGGGACTGACGAATCGGGACTAGAGGCTCCCCCCTCTAGTCCCGGGTGGGTTACGACCCCGGACAAAAGGGGTCCGCACGTGGGCGCCCTGGCTGCGCGTGGTCGAGGACCTCTAGTCCCGGATCATAACACGACCCTGGACTAGAGATGCTCCCACGTGGCAGCCTCTGAATTTTTTGTTACCCCGCTATATTGAATATTTAAAATTGTGATCAATATTGCAAAAAATATGGTTAATTAGTTACAAATCAGAAAATATATATAGCATATCAAAATGTTCACAAAAAAATATTTATCTACATGGAGATCATAACAGGACTAGAGCCCGTATATTCAATTACATGGAGATCACAACCGGGACTAGAGCCCGTCTATTCATATTTACATGGAGATCATAATCGGGACTAGATAGTGCCATCTATGGCATTGTATTTTCCCTTTGCTTCTATGACCTGGTTATTCAAAAATCCCACAATTTCCTCTGCAATTGGTGGAAAGTGCTCCCTGTATTGCAGCCTCCTCCGCTTTTCATTACACTATAAAAGAAGGAGATCAATATGAATATCAATCATCGTAACAAAAATTATGAATGACACTCAACACAACTGATGGTAATAAAAAAGAATTATGATTATATTTGTTCACGTACTTCTATCCATGTCTTACTATTCCGCTCACTGACTTCAGTGCCAATCCACTCGCAAACGAAGTATGCACACAAATTGCTCCTCGAGGGCTGCCTCTCGCATTGCAATTGCTTAAAAGTAAGCTCCTCTTTAAGACCTTTTATCTTCGTTCTGAAAATTTTCCAAACCCTGCCCGGCAAAAAAACGAATAAATGAGTTATTAGTTACTAGATATCTCTGGAAATGAACAAAAAAGACCGATATAGTGCGATAATGATTGAAAATACCTTTGGAGCGCATTGATAACCCCCAAGAGCAAGGGATCACTGTAGCACATCTCAATGTGGAAGTAAGGTATCGATCCGCAGGAACAAGAAGGAAAAGTTATCTATTCCCTACAACTAAAGTGTCACAAGTTTTAGTTGATTATGCACTAAACAAGTTTAGAGAACAAGATGCTTGGTTTGATGGATGTAAAAGTGTCTCAATCCTCTTCTTTGCAAGAGGACAAGACAAAGGTAGTAGCAAGTGAAAGCTCTCAAAGAGAGAAAGCCCAATCCTCTATGTAGCAAGAGGACAAGCTCAAGTGTGTGTTTCTTATAGGAGCAATGGACATGGTTCATGGGTTCACTTAATCCTCTCTCTCTCATCTACGGTGATCATCATGTTATAGATAAAGTACACACAATTGTCATGTTTTAATGGTAGCTTTTTATGACGGCTATATGTCCTAAAACACATAGTTGAAAGAAATACTCATTTGTGTTGCTAGGTCACCCTCGTAAGGCTAGCGTGGTTGCTGTCACTCCAACATCATACTCTTCCTTTTTACCCCCAGATAAAGGATGTTGGGCGGTACTGTGTCACTCAATACCTATGCCGTGTCACATCGGCCATCCCGTACCCACATACATCACACTTCAAAGTATGACAAATCACAAAAGCTCCAACAGAACGGTAAATGCATAACAAATCATCTCACACCACAATATTCACCACAAAGGTATTACATAGATGACCGTAATCATGTTCAGCAGCTCATACGGTACTAATTAGTGAAGCTCAAGAGAGAGGAGAGATACAAAAGTTACCACCACAAACCCTAGTCCAGGGGGTGGACTACTCCCCCTTCATCATAGTGATGACGGTGAAGAAGTTCTTGCTGTAGATGTTGATGATGAACACGCCGGAGGGAGGTGGAGCCCTCCGGAGGTGATTCCGGCGGCGTTTCCCCCCTCCGATCTTCTCCGGCGGCAGCCTTCTGACTCTCTGTTTCGGTGTTCTGTGTTTCTCCGCCGCCTCCTTTCGCGAAACGTCATGGGACCTTTTTTATAGGCGTTTTTAGGTCAAGACGAAGGCGGTGGAGAAAGGATCGACTGCTGCGGAGCCACGAGGCCCAAACGGGGTAGTCCCACGCGGGCACTGTACCTGGCCGCGTGGGCCACCCCCTTTTTGCCTTGCGGGATCCGTTTGCTTGATTCCTTCGCTCCTACGTCTTCTTCCTTCCAAAATAATGACCTCTGTATTTTTCCAGAATTTTATGACGACGTTTGGGTCCCTGAAACATTAAAATAAGAAAAACGGGGTTTTCTGCCTGTGCAGGGTTAATTCCATAAAAATAGAAAATAAATGAATATTTCCAAAAATCATTATAAAACATTGATATAACCCTTATATGATGCAAATATGATTGGAATATAAGCAATTAAAGTGCAAAGTTCATGTATGCATTTTACATGCATCACACATCTAAAAGGTTTTGGTACTTCTCTTCGGGTTACGCCAATGAGTCTAAGATGTCAACAGTTCCTCGATCAATTTCAATGATTAGCAGAATATAATGGAAGCTGCGCACGTTTATATATGTCAGTAACTCATCAGTTACACTTAACATCGAGTAAGCAAAAATTAATGTGTACAAGATAGTAACACTCTTACCCGAAGTTGTAAGGAAACAGTAACTTCTTTTTATAATTTTGCTTAAGCATGAAACTTAGCAAGTTGGTATCCGTTTTCTTGGGGAATTTCCGTAGCAACTCCTCGTTAATTCGTTTTGGGTCAATGAACCCAGTGCCAAAGATTCCTTTTCTGTCACATTCATCACTCTTCATTCTGCATAAATAGTGAGCATAATTACTATAGGCAATGACCGAGGTGAGCTAGAGACTTTATTTTAGAAATAGATGAATTGAACCACTTACAGGCAATAGGTACTGACGATAGCCAAGTCGAGGGCATCAATCTTGTATAACTGATAGAGTTCTTCACCTTGGCAGGAACGTTCTTCCTGGGGCACGGCTCATCCTCAACATCACCAGGTTCATCTCGCCTGATCTTATACCGTAATGCACCGCATACAGAGCATGCATTCAAATTCTCGTTCTTCTCACCGCGGTAGAGGATGCAGTCATTGATGCATGCATGTATCTTCTGCACCTCCAATCCCAAAGGGCAGACAATCTTCTTTGCTTCGTACGTACTGTGGGGCAATACGTTATCTCTTGAAAGCATCTTTTTTTATATTTTCAGCAAGTTTTCAAATTCCTTGTCAGTTAGACCAGTCGCTGCCTTCCATTGCAGCAATTCCAGTGTGGTACCCAGCTTTTTCTGCCCATCTTCGCAATTTGGGTACAACAATTTTCTGTGATCCTCTAACATGCGCTCCAACTTCAACCACTCGTTTTCATTTTCGCAGTTCATATGTGCATCATTAATGGCCCGACGAAGATCATCATCAGGCTCATCAACAATTGGCTCTTCTTCATCTTCGTCTTCCCCCATTGTAGTACCACCGTGTTCAGGGAACGTAGGATAGTTGTAATGATCCTCTTCTTCTTCATTGTCTTCCATTATAACCCCTCTTTCTCCGTGCTTGGTCCAACAATTATAGCTGGACATGAAACCGTACCGAATCAGGTGGATGTGAAGGGTTTTTGAGGAAGAGTACACATTCCGACAGTTACGGCATGGACAACACATAAAACTATTCCGCGTGTTTGCCTTAGCGACATCGAGAAAAGAACGCAGGCCTTGCATGTACTCGTTAGAGCGTCGGTCAGCGTACATCCATGGATGGCTCATCTGCATTATATAAGTATATATCATGAGATACGTGACCAAATTCATTAATACAAGTTCACCACATTTAAAAAAAAAGTAGAGTAGTGACCAAATCTAATACACAGTTCTCTTAAACATACATTACTAACATACAACTAGATAAAGAATTTAAATTTAACGACAAATGCGATAAAAATCGCAACTAAGGTAAATATTGAACCAACAACATAATGATACCAAGCCTCTTGACTAATGGCATATTTTCTAATCTTTTTAAGCTTCAAGCGCATTGCATTCATCTTGATCTCGTAATCCAAGCGCATTGCCTCCATCTTTGCCTCCATCTTGATCTCTTGCTCATCGACGACGTCGGCAAACTTGAACTCCAAGTTGTTCTTCTCTTCCGAGTATTGGAGACGAAGATCTTCACTTCTTTTCAATTTTTCTTTCAAATCATAGATTTCTTTTTCAAAAAACTCGACAATAGGGTCTTTTGGAATTTCCGGATCAACTACCTCCTAGATAAAAATATTTCTATGTCAAGTTGATCGGCATAATTGTTATAAACACGAAATTAAACAAATAGTTATAACAAACAATCGTACCACATCTGAATAATAGAGCGGACGAGAGCCGGTGTGGACAGATGTCAAAACCATGACACTATATATAACAAACAATTATACAAATAAGAAAATTATACAAGTAATAATCATGCATCTAAATCATACAACTAAGATTTTTAAAAATAAAAGATAAAAACAAGAGGCTCACCGAGGTGGTGTCGGTGACGGGGCGGCGCAGGCGATCGACGACGGTGAGGATGGGGACGGCGCAGGCGATCAACAGCGGTGAGGGCAGGGACATGACGACACTAAAACCCACAAATAATAATTTAGTTTGAGCTTAAATTGCGCATAAAAATAAATGAAATCCTCTACTTAGACATTTCATCAAACACCTAGCTAGCACTAGAAAAATGAAATGAGCTAAACTACCAATGAAATGAGCTAAATTAGGAAGGCCGAAAGAAGAGATGATGTTGCTAACCCTTGGATAGATGGATGCCGTCAATATTGACAAATAGTGGAGAAAAATGGGGATCAAATTGAGCTTTGGAGAGTGAAAAATGAGAAAAATAGAGGGGTGGCTCGAGCTCAACAATGGAGAGCTGGCTCGGGGTGGAAGGAGAGATATAGGGACGTTTGGTCCTGGGCCGTATCACTAGCCCGGACTAAAGCTTGAGCTCTGGTCCCGGCTCGTGATACGAGCCGGGACTAGAGGTGCCCGCGCGGGCCCCGCCATGCGGCAGCCCTTCCACAGACGTTTGGTCCCGGGCCGTATCATGAGCCGGGACTAGAGCATCCCCACGACCCGGGACAACTGCTCTGCGGCCTCGTATCTTTTGACCCGGGACTAGTCCCACCCTCTAGTCCGGGTTAAAAAGTTGTCCGGGACTAGAGCCCAAACTGGCTCTGGACAAAAGGTCCTGTTTCTACTAGTGTATCGACGTTTGTAAAAGAGGTCCAGTATTCGGTCCATGGCTTCAGCTAGCCTGCCTCTGTAAACGGTGACTATTTGACTCGTGTCACCTTCTTGGACTTCTTTTTGACAAATACTTTCTTGGACTTTCTCTATTTTCTGTGCGCGAAATCGAGATAGATTTATTTTGCTTGCATTAAGAGATTGAGATGGGATTGATAATGTCAGCGAGTTCGAACCTTTGCCAGAATCATCTAACTTCATTTTGTCGTGGGATGCTAGAATGGTCGTAAAATCCGATTTCAAAAATATTTTGTTTATAGCTGAAACCCAATCTTTCCCGCTAAAAAAAACAAACCCAATCTAATGTTACATTTTTTGTACAAAAAATACTTCTACTTTGGTTATAGCTAAAATATTTTGATCGAAATGAAACTATTAACTTACCCGTAAAAAAAATGAAACTATTAACCGAAAAGTTTGAAATTTCTAAAATTTTGAGTTAAAACGAAAGGTGCAGCCTGAAACAAATTGGGCCTCGTGTTTGCAGGCTGGGTTGTATGCGGCCGTACCATGCTGCTCTTCAGCCCCGGGTCGTCAATCAAATGCATTCCCCTAGCCGAGTCATTCCTTGCAACCATCAGCGGTGGGCTTCACATCCTCCAAAGTTTATTTGGGCTTGCAGGGGACAGGCCATCGGGCAGGCCTCTAGCCCAAGCCTACCGCCGTTGGTCTATGTGTGTGGAATCTGGATTAACATTGCGCCGCCGTTGGCCGGCCGGTAATGCCCCCGATACCAACCGCCAGCCAAATCCATCCCGTGGACCCGCTCGGCGTCGACGGTGGTTAAGGGGGCGAATAAGGGGCGGCCGAGGCGATGTTGCCTACGGAGCGGCGCAAACCCTGGTCGCCGGTATGAGTAATACGCGTAGTAGGGCACTAGTCGCCGTCGAGTTTGCGCGCGCCTGAAGGAAAATCACAGTGCTGTTTGCTTCCGCGGTTACCACTTATCAATAGGGCCAAGTAAGTATGCGCCTTCCCGCCTCAACGGTAAATTTTCTTGCTAAGAATATATGTAAGCAATGTTTAGATGGATACACTTTATGCATCCGGATTCTGAAATATTAGGGTCTTAATTAGAGCCTAAATCTCCTCCACCGTATTCTAGAGGAAATTTATAGTCTTCAAGGTATTGGTATTGGTGGTTCTCTGTCTATGGCATTAGATCCAATGCCTCTTTTTTTTTGAAACAAGGGCAAAAGCTTTGCCTTTATAGATCCAATGCCTATTAACAGTTGGAACTTAGAAAACAAAACTAATCAGACACCCGGACAAATTTTATTCCTCGTTTGCCGTAACTTATGGATGCCAACATGTAGATGCTCCTGGCTCTAGGTCATGGATACATGTACATGTTTTATGATACAATGTTGAAATTCGTCGCGTTTGTTATCTAGCCTACCCAACTGGCCAACTTGCTTCGTATACAAGTCTTTTTGTTGGTTGTTGGTTTGGTTCTCCAGTGAAGGTCACCTCCTCAAAGAGTTTGATGTTATTGTATGATTTTTCAATTCACACGGGCTTATCAGCTCAAAGAGGTGGTGGTCGTTGTACGATTTTTTGTATCCAAAAGGCTTGTCTCTTCAGGTCTGCTAGAACTTGCACTTTGTACATCAAGATTTTGAGCTGAACTTTCTCTGGAATAAGATAAGAGTGCATAGGTCAAGTTACTGCGAAATAATAATTTTACGGGATATAAAGGGACAAACATAGGGGAGAAATCTCTTACAGTAGTTCACAGAAGTTCTGCTTTGGCGGCATGTCCAATTCATCTAAGCATCTCTCAAACATTTCTAAAACATTTGTTATATTTGGGCGATGCAAAGGTATTACTTGTATGCACCACAAGCCAATTAGGATCATCTTTCTTGCGATTTCCTCAATTTCGTCTGTGACTTCACATGCTTGTAGTCCATCATCTTGCGCAAAGTGTTCGTGAATCCAATCTGGAAAATACTTCTCGCTGGATTTTTCTACAATTGATTTTACGTTTCTCCTGCCTCCAACCATCTCCAGTAGCATCATTCCATAACTATAAACATCTGACTTTGTTGACACCACTCCAAAGGTTCGATGGTGAACTTCCGGAGCAATGAATCCAATTGTTCCTCTAGTACCAGTCATTGAAAGTCTACTCTCCTTTGTAAGACATAATTTAGCTAGACCAAAATCAGCAATCTTTGGGTTAAAATCTTTGTCTAGAAGGATATTTTGAGGCTTGATATCAAAATGAACAATCCGTGTATTACAACTATGGTGCAAGTATTCTAGGCCACGAGCAATTCCGATTGCTATCGCATAGAGCCTCTCCCATCCTAGAGTTTCTTTGGGGTTCTCTGAGTAAATGTACTTATCCATGGAACCGTTGGGCATGTACTCATATACAAGCGCTCGTTTTGATCCCTCCAAACAAAATCCATGCAATCTAACAACATTAACATGAGAGGTCCTGCCGATGCTCATAACCTCATTCACAAACTCGTCCCCATTCCCTTTGCAGTCGTGCAAGAATTTCACAGCAACCAGAGCACCATCGTGCAGTCTTCCTTTGAAAACCACACCATAACCACCT
The DNA here is from genome assembly GCA_947311845.1 of Poa pratensis. Lineage (NCBI taxonomy): Eukaryota > Viridiplantae > Streptophyta > Magnoliopsida > Poales > Poaceae > Poa > Poa pratensis. The sequence goes on along the minus strand of CAMZMU010000038.1, from coordinate 82,611,915 downwards.
CTTCCAAGCTGATCACTGCGAGAAGACGTTATCTTCATTACCTCTGAGTACATGTATCTTTTTGGAGCCAGGGATCCATAAGATACTATCATGGCCTCATAATTCTTTTCGGTGTTGCTGCTAGTCTTCTTGCATAGGAGAAACCATATTCTTTTGCCCTTTCTATGCCATATGAGGAAATAAATAAATGGAAAGAGCAAGGTTGCAGCTGCTGATGTCAAACCTGAGATGGAAGCACATGTTATTTCGTTTTGCAAATCAGAAGTTATAATATAGTCATTATGATTCCAAAGATCATCAATAGTCGAACTTCATGTTTCTTAAAGAGTACATGGTGGCAAAAGTAGCAACAAGCTAAAGATCATAAATTGATCAGTCATGTATTATGAATAAATGAGGGTTTCTTGTTTCAGATTTTAGTTTTAGAATATATTTTTATTGATTACAGACAAAATAAATTTTGAAGTTAATATTTCATCATAAGAAATCACTATTACTGAACTGATGATATTTAAATTATTACAGACGAAAACATAGAAAAGTCTTAACATACCTATTAGCATGATCTTCCTGAAATTCCTCTTTCTATCTGGAATATAACCTATCATTTATTAGTAAAAACAGTGTCATCCAATAGTACCACGTTGGTTGTTTTACCAAAAGAAAGAAACAGGTATCATATTTTAATCTTCAATATTCTTCCTTATAAAAAACACATTTCAAGATAATGAACAATAGAACATGAACTACATATCTAACTTTCTTGTTGGAGGAAAAAAGGCAGTCGTATTGCCATTCAATTAGATAGAGAGAGTATTACAGACCGAAGGGCAAAACGAAAAAGGCCGATGCCAAAGAAGCTAACTACAACTACGGTGGTGTGACGTCTCCTGGGTCATCGGAAAAGGCGAGAGCGCGCTGCGGAATCTCAACCCTGATCATACGGACCACCCTGGCACTTGTAGCCCATTAGATATCTGACTTTGTTTTGATGTATGCATTGAGCAACTATTTGCTCAAATGCAGGTAAAAAAATAATACTATAAGTTATAGATCGGTGTAGATTTAATAGGCAATATAAGACATTAAGACTTATAAGTATGTGTTTCAATGGCATTGCATTGGATGTTACATTTCAGCCTGCATAGCAATTGGCGGGAACATGAGTGCTCTGTTAATTTTTTTTCTGGAAACGTCCTCTGTACAAGCATGATCCACAGTGTGGCAAAACCAAAGAGTGTACTTACTTAAGCTATAGGAGTAGACTGGTAGCATAGTGTAGTAATTAGCAAGGACACGCATGCTGTGTTCATTTTTCCTGTAAATCTGCTCTAAATCAGAACTTAGTGTGCCAAAATCTCCATTTTCACTACGGGAGAGCAGCACTTTACCGTGTGTCTGGCTCTTTGCCGTGTGCTGGATGTCGGGCACACGGCAAAGAAATCTTTGCCGTGTGTCGACACACGGCAAAGAAAAGCACACGACAAAGACAGAAAAAAACACACGGCAAAGAGAGGCACCCGGCAAAGATTAAGCAAAGTACACGGCAAAGCAAAGCACACGGCAAAGAAAAGAGAGCACACGGAAGTGCAAACGGCGGAGTTAAAGCAAAGCACACGGCAAAGCAAAACACACGGCAAAGATATTTTTCAAAACTAAAAAAAATGTAAATCGATCTTTGCCGTGTGCCAACACACGGCAAAGAGCAATTTTCATTTTTTTTTTCAATTTTACTTTATCTACTTGTAACAACGATATGACCATTCCCGTGGCGTAGTTTGTGATAATGTGCCCATATTTGACATATATGTGTGTCTTGGTATGGCAAACAATATTACAGATTGAGTTTTTTCAAATTATTTTTATAAATAGTATTTTTATTTTTAAGTGTAAAAAATAATATTTTTTGTGAAGCAAGTACACAAAATATGGTGAAAAATGACACCCATCCAGTTTTCATAAAAAGTAGATCATATTTTATGGATAATACACAAATATTAGAAATTTTCTCGGTTTCTATCTAATTTCGCCTATTTAAATTACTTTATGCCTATTTTCCGAAAATAATTCAAATTTGATCTACAAGTGTGTGATAGTTTGCTCTGAATTTTTACAATAATTATTTTAAGGTACACAAGTAGTGATTATATCACAGAACATTCGATAGTTTTGAAAAATTCGACCCGCTTCAATGAATAGACACGGCGCCTATTTTGACCGTTTTTTCGAAAAAATATAATAAAGTGAAAAAATACACAAAAAAAGAAATCCTTTGGCATGGAGTCCATTTATGTGTAGTAGTTGATAGGAAAAATTATAAACTTGAGTTTTCATAAAGTTTCCAAAGAAATGCTTCACAAAATGATCAACCATCTACAAACATGTATAAGTTTCGACTCAAATGACCTATGAATGACCATTCCCGCGGCGTAGTTTGTGATAATGTGCCCATATTTGACATATAGGTGTGTCTTGGTATGGCAAACAATATTGCAGAATTGAGTTTTTTAAAATTATTTTTATAAATAGTATTTTTTTATTTTTGAAGTGTAAAAAATAATATTTTTTGTGAATCAAATACACAAAATATGGTGAAAAATGACACCCATCCAGTTTTCATAAAAAGTAGACCATATTTTATGGATAATACACAAATATTAGGAATTTTCTCGGTTTCTATCTAATTTCGCCTATTTAAATTACTTTATGCCTATTTTCGAAAAGTAATTCAAATATGAAAGTGATAGTTTGCTCTGAAATTTTTACAAAAATCATTTTAAGATACAAAAGTAGTGGTTATTTCACAGAACTTTCGATAGTTTTGAAAAATTCGACCCGCTTCAATGAATAGACATGGCGCCCATTTTGACCGATTTTTCGGTAAAATATAATAAAGTGAAAAAATACTCAAAAAAAGAAATCCTTTGGCATGGAGTCCATTTATGTGTAGTAGTTGATAGGAAAAATTATAAACTTGAGTTTTGATAAAGTTTCCAAAGAAATGCTTCACAAAATGATCAACCATCTACAAACATGTATAAGTTTCGACTCAAATGACCTATGTATGACCATTTCCGTGGCGTAGTTTGTGATAATGTGCCCATATTTGACATATAGGTGTGTCTTGATATGGCAAACAATATTGCAGAATTGAATTTTTTCAAATTGTTTCATAAATAGTATTTTTTATTTTATAAGTGTAAAAAATAATATTTTTTGTGAAGCAAGTACACAAAATATGGTGAAAAATGACACCCATCCAGTTTTCATAAAAAGTAGACCATATTTTATGGATAATACACAAATATTAGAAATTTTCTCGGTTTCTATCTAATTTCGCCTATTTAAATTACATTATGCCTATTTTCCGAAAGTAATTCAAATTTGAACTACAAGTGTGTGATCATTTTAACGTACACAAGTAGTGGTTATATCACAGAACTTTCGATAGTTTTGAAAAATTCGACCCGCTTCAATGAATAGACACGGCGTCCATATTGACCTTTTTTCGAAAAAATATAATAAAGTGATGAAATACTAAAAAAGAAATCATTTGGCGTGGAGTCCATTTATGTGTAGTAGTTAATAGGAAAAATTATAAACTTGAGTATTGTATGAATTAGTCACAATCACATAATCAATGGAAATTAGAAAAGAAAAAAGAAAAATGTGAATATTCTTTGCCGTGTGCTAGAACACGGCAAAGAATCCGTGCGTGCTGATTGGCCAGGAGAAGTTCACGCGGATTGCACTGTTGAGCCGTTGGATGATTGATCTGGACGATCCAACGGTTCACAGCACTCGTAGAGAAACACACAATCCGTGGAGTCTGGGACATATCCACGTGAGGCATTTTTTTTTTTAACAAACGTGAGGCATATCCTTTCAGCTGTGCGGCATATCCACGCGAGGCATATCCACACACCAGGAGCGGCCGCGGGCTCGCCACAGCGGTCTCCGCCGCGACCGCGCCCAGCGCCAGCAGGCTCCGGTTGACGGCGCCGACCGCGCCCGCCATGTGCAGCGCCCGCACCATGTGGCTGCTCCCGACCCCGACGCCCGCGCCTGGTCGCGGTGACCTCCACGCGCGGCGACCACCACGCCTCCTCGTCCTCCTCTGCTAATGGCGACCACCACGCCCTGCTTCGTCGGCTACTCCCCGACGCCGCCGCCGCGCCGTGCGACCTGTCCTACACCGCGTTCTCCTGCCCGTCCTCCACAGCGGCCGTGCTCGATGCCGCGGCGCCGTTCCTCGCCGTTCCTCGATGACCGACCGCCCCTCCCCGCAGGTCCGACCGCGACGCTACCCGCTTCCACGAGCAGCGCGTCGCCGACCTCCTCCTCGACGTCGGCTGCTCAAGCCGTGCGGTTCAGCGGCGAGCTGGGCGCCCTCCCACGTCCAGCTCATCCCCTTTTTCGGCGGCACGGAGCGGACGAGGTCCGAGACGGAGTGGCCCAGCGACACATTCCTCAACCACCGCTCAACGACTGGTACCGGCTCCTCTTGCTGCCCGCCGGCACGATGACGTACCACCGGCGCCTCTCGCCGCCGCCGGGATGACGGCGGACCACCCGGCCGGTGTCCAACCCGTTCGGGACGCCAGGCCGTCGCTCGTTTTTTTTTTAATTTCATCATCTCTCTTTGCCGTGTGTTTCCACACGGTAAGGAAAAGTGTCTTTGCCGTGTGGCGACCTGCGGGGTCCACTTGCCAGGAGAGCACCGTCGCCGTCCGTCGTCGTCAAGTTGTGGTGGGGCCCACATACAGTCTTTGCCGTGCGTCCCGATATTTGGCACACGGCAAAGAGCTCTTTCCCGTGCAATTCTTCCCCGTGCGCTCATTGCCGTGTGCGGCACACGGCGAACCCTTTGCCGTGTGCTTTTCAGCCTTCACCGTGTGCATTGAGCACACGGCAATGAGCTGCTCTCCCGTAGTGTTTACAGGTAAAACTTACTACGGCCTTAGTCGTTTGGGGTAATTAATGGGATACAAGGTAATTTCCGAAGCCTGAAGATTAGCAATATTACCAAATTTAAAATGAGATAAAGACAAGTTTAATTAGTTACTGGCGCAGACCGGGATATCAGGCACGCCGTCGGCACAATGGCGCTTGGAGATATCGTACGTGTTGTTGATCTGGTAGAGCCCGCCGTTGTCCACACACGCCACGCAGTCACCTGCCGTGTAATTAGCCCTCGCTGTCGTTGCCATACCTGCAGTCGCCGCCGCCGGAAAACCAAGAACCGGCACAACGGAGAGATTGCAGGCCGGAAAACCAAGAACTCGTCGCCTTATCCGCTCGATTTAGTGCGTTGTGATTATGCTATGATTTGGTCGCCTGGTTCGATGATAAGGGAAGTCGAAAGCAAAAGATGATTCTGATTTGACGGCCAGGCGGCACGGCGAACTTACGTGGAGGCGGAGGGATCTCCCATGTGAAGAGGAAGCCGCCGCGGATGAGCTGCTCGTAGTCGCTGGCGTTCACCTCACCCGAGGACGACGAGCCCAGCACGGGCACGACACAGGTGTCGCAGCCCTCGATAGAGTTGCCGCCGTTGTCGCTCGTCTCATTGTAACGCCCTCCCGCGCTGGCAAGCATCTCGCTCTCGTTCCCGCACCCCATCCTCGTCTCCACCACCTGTGTCGCCCCGACGTGCCGCCGCCGCCGCCGCGGCGTCCGTGCAGTTGTACAGGATGAGGTTCTGGTTGGTGTCGCTGATCCGAAACGGGGGCCCCAGTTTGACGGAGGTGTTCCAGCTGGCTCGGCAGCTGCTGGAGGCGTTCAGCAACTCCAGTTTCCCCACATCAACCGCACGGAGGGTGCGTTCCTCGTAGGCGATGTCGAGGATCTGAAACCCATGTATACCGGTACTCCGTAGGAATGGAGCGCTGTTTAAGCAATTAACCTGGAAGTCCGGGGGGCCACATGAGCTGCCCGTGTCTATGTCCACGAGCGAGAACGGGTCCGAGATGGTCACGTTGCCGCACATCGCCTGCCTCGCCGTCGCCGGGCAGTCTCCCGACCCTTGCTGCTGCTGCCCTGAGCTGGCACGAGGATGAGTGGCAGCCACCATACCCAAACCCAGACCAACACCAAGAACCAGCAGCCGGGAGCCATCGATGGGATCAGAAAGATTTGCAACGGCTGTGGGGGAAATAGACTAGACTAGACGCGAGCGAGAATACTGTGGTCGAGCAACGAGCCAACGATATATGGGAACGGCGAGTGTGCAGGGGGTGAGATGGCCAGAACGTTTGACTGGAAAAATGGGGGAGGCGATCGCCGTCCACGGATTTGACGATCCAATGGAGAGTGATACCTTGGACGGGTGAAGCGCCATGGCTTAATATTTTTCCGGGCATGGCAACGCCGTTGACGGGCAAGTTGGTCTTTGTCGACTTGTCGCCTAAACCGATTTTAATTACACTTCAATAGACTGTTTTTTCAACAGTACCTAGCTAGTCAGTGGGGTAGAAATAAGTGGCTGACTGATTGCTTTGATCGACAGGGAAACCAAGCAAAAGTCACTGCCTCCTAGTAGCTACGTACCTAGAAACTTGGTTAAAAGATGATTTGGATGGGTAAACTTACCTAGAACTGGAAGATGCCATGTCAAGTGGAAGCCGTCGCCGATGAGCCGCCTGTAGTCGCTGGCGTTGACCGCGCCCGACGACGACGAGCCCATCACCGGCAGGACGAAAGCTTCGCAGCCATCAATAGCGTCGCCAGCGTAGTTCCCAGGAGCATCAGTACGTCCTCCCGCGCGGACAAACACCTCGCTGTCGTTCAGGCACCTCATACTGGTCTTCACCACCGCTCCGTCCCGAGGTGCCCCCCCGGTGCAGTTGTACATGATCAGGTTCAGATTGACGGGGTCGATCTTAAACGGGACGCCGAGCTTTTCAGAGGTGTTATAGATGGGCCATCCGCAGCTGTTGGAGGCTTGCAGCAGCTCCAGCTTGCCAAGATCAACGACATGCAGTCTGTCCTCATGGTAAGAGATCTCCATGATTGCGAATCCCAAGCTCAATTGTATAGAGCTCTGTAGAATTGGGGTGTTGCCATAACAAGTGATTTCGAAATCCGAGGTGCCACACGGTCTTTGCCCATCCGTCTCTCTGAGCCAGAACGGGGGATAGATGGTGTGGTTGCCGCACTTCTTGGGCGAGCCCGAGCAGCCATCCCCTTGCTGCTCCTGAGCCGCCGTGACGGCGAGCATCAGCGGTAGCCACCAGGCCCAGGAGAACAAGCAGCTTGGAGCCATGGCAGCCCAGGATTTGGAATTGCTGGTAGTGAAGCGGGGTGCTGGGGCCTGGCCGCCTCGGAGATAGAAGAGAGAATAGTATGCTAGTGAGCTTGGTCCACATCCTGGAGACGGTCTTCACACGGTGGCCAAATGACTAGCTTGTTGACTGGAGGGGGAATGAATTTTCAGGACCATACAGTTCGGCGAATCTCAGTGGACAAGTCTCCACAGCAGTACCATCGCACGGAATGTTGCAGAAACAAATTGCAAAAATATATTGTAATGTTGTGGTGTCGACTTTGACGAAGAGGGCTTCTACAGTATCGTCTATTTCATGTTAATCGAATGTCGCTGCGTGCTGTCCGTCCGTCGTCTTTTTTGCGGATGTCTCGCCGGAGGTGCTCGCTGTCAATCTCCATCGCGCTTCGCTTCAGGCACCATACTCTCGGAGCGTTTTGTTGCGGTGCTGCCACTTTCGAGGCTGTGCAGTAAGCCCTAGTCGTCAATGTTATCGATCGAGTTTGTAGTCCACATTAGGCTTACTCATTATCCTCATGTCCCCGTCCAGATAAGCATCCGTTCTTACTCAATCTCACAGTGTTGTATTAAGCTTTTTGCCAACAAATTCATTATGAGATTCTTAAATAATTTGGAGATATTTGCTAGCTTCTGTGAAATTGAGAAACAACTGAGACTGGATTGATGGAGGTGAAAGGAGCGTCTTCTGTGGCCTCTCTATTGGTGAAGCCGCTATATGCATCTACATATTGCGCATGTTGATTAGAGACATGCTTACATGATGCGTGCACCAGAAAACTGTTCGTGAGGTTTAAAAAAGTATATTCATGGATTATAAAAAATGTTCACCTATTACGAAATATGTCATGGGGTTCAAAAAAGTTCACGGGTTTTAAAAATGGTATGTTCAAAGATTAAAACAATTTTGACGGGTTCAAAAAACTGTTCGTGCAGTTCAAAAAAATTCATGGGATTTAAAGATATGCTCACATTCAACAATATGTTCACAGTTTTTGAAAATGTTCCCCCAATTCAAAAATATACTCCCTCCATTTCAAAATAGATGACTTTCATTTGTCTAGATACGGATGTATCTAAACTTGTTACACATCTAGATACATTTGTATTTAGATAAATGGAAATCATCTAATTTGGAACGGAGTGGGTATATGGCATTGCGAGTCGTGTATAGGAGCTCCCTGAACGCGGCCCATCTCTAGAGTCGATTTGGGTCTCCTTGCAGCTTTCAAAGATGGGTTTGACACACACTCGCATACCCATCTCTAGAGTTTGATTTGTCTTGAGCCTTCGCCAGAACCTATAGCCCAAAACTGCCGACGTTCGTCGGCGTCGATTCACCTCACGCCGCCGCTAGCCGGCCGGCATTGCCCGTGGTTCCCCGCGCCAGGGCCGATGCATCCTGCCGTTGCCGTCGTGGTGCCGCACAACAAGTATTCGCTAGCCTCTCTGCGGCCGTCTGCCGCCACAGGAGGGATCACCGAGCAATCCATACTCTCCATGCCCGCGAACCCGCTCGGTGGTGGCGACGGATAGGGCGGCGAGCGCTGGACCCCGGAAGTGAGATCTCCTACAAACCTCCTCGCCTCCGCTTCCGCCTCCGACAACGGCGCCTCGCGTTGGATCGCCCGCAAGCATGCCCAGCTCGAGCAACTCCTCGGCCACTGCAGCGACCGGATTCGACGAGAAGGGGCGGAGAAGAGAGGGGGCGCACGAACCTCGCGCCTCTGGCGGGGATGAAGGGGAGGGGCGGCCTGAGGGGTGGAGAGAGGGAGCTGGCGACCACGGGAATGGGGAACGGCGGAGAGACATGTGAGGGAGAACATCACCTCGCCGACTGGACAGTGAAGAGTGAACTGGGAGTAGAGTATTCGGCATTCCCCAATTCTTTTTTTTATCAGGTTCAGCTGCAGGGGTGCGTGGGTTTCCCAAAGAAATGTTGAGTCATTCCCTCAAACAAGAAAAGAGATGTTGAGAGTCATGATCATTTGAAAGTTTTAATAGAACTATTTGTAAAAATTGTAATTGTATTTTATATTTATATTTGACAATTATGCAGGTCATCTTGTGGTATATGTACTACCCGCAAAAAAAATATTATAGAGTACTTCACAAGAAATATTTTTTCCGACACTTCTAGACATGTATTTTTCGCTCGGTATTATTAACTTAATCTATATTGTATCATTATTTGAAAATAACTATAATAGTAATTTATAGGCTCATATGACAAATTTGGAACATAACTAGCTGGACTCTGGAAATAATATAAGAAATCGAGACTTGGACTATGGCTCGGTATAAAAAGCTTGCAAAAAAGAGAGAAATAAGGCGATAAACAATATTCCTGTCTTGGAGCGAGAAATCATTGATCGCATGAAGAGATGGATTTTCATGAAATAAAATAGTGGATGACGTTATGTTATCTAGAATTTGGTTTTTAGTTATCGCTTTGAACTTGTGTTGAATTGTAATATTTTTACAAATAATAATTACTATTTTGTGCAGGTAACAAAAAATCACTAAACTAGAAATGACATTTATATTTAAAAACGTGCGTTGCACGTGCACGGCTACTAGTGTCTCAAAAAAAAAGAGTCCAGTCTAGGTCAAACTGTCAAAGTCGACGCCTCGTTCCGTCGTCGTTCTCCAATCGAGGAAACATTAGTGAGAGCGAAGGCGCCGAACTAGCCCTCCGCCACCGCGTCAGCTCGCCGGCGGCGCCTGCCTCCCCGCTTGAAGACGACGATCTCCTCCGGGAGATCCTCATCCGCTTCCGCCGCAGCCCTCCTCCTTTCCTCGCGTCTCCGCAGTCTGCAAGCGTTGGCGAGGCCTCATCGCTGACCCAAAGTTCCACCTCCAGTTCTATGCAAACCACCAGAAGCCTCCCCTCCTCGGCTTCTTCTCACGGAGAAACCAAGAGATCGTGTTCAGCCCCATCCTGGACCCTCCCAACTACATCCCTCCGCAGGGCTTCTCCCTTGGGCGCTATGGCGGCAGCTGGGATTATGATTTGCTCGATTGTCGCCACGATCTCGTCCTCGTCAAGAACATCTCGCGGACGGAGGTCGTTGTGTGTGACCCCATCACCAGAGACCAGCACTGCCTGGCCACTCCGCCGGAGCTCATGACATACTACTTCAACGGGGCAGTGCTCCGCGCTGCCGGCGACCAGGGCCACATGCACGACTGCTGCCGCTCGAGCCCATTCAAGGTGGTGTTGATGTCGGTGTACAACACTTATAATCAACCTGTCGCCTGTGTTTACACTTCGGAGACTGGCATGTGGGGCAATCTCATCTTAACAGAGAGTCCTTGTCAGATTTCTGTAAAACCTGCCGTCCTAGTTGGTAACTGTCTTTACTGGTTGTCTTTAGGCTATGCTATACTTGAGTTTGACATGGGTGAGCACAGCCTAACTGTGACCGAGGGGCCTCCCGCAGCAACTGATATTCTCTATGAAAGGCGTCAGATAATCCAGGCTGAGGATGGCGTTGTCGGCTACACCATATTGTTTTATCCTCGCTTGCAAATGTGGCAGAGGAACGTCAATGGTCATGGGGTTACCACATGGGTGTTGTGCAAGACCATTCAATTGGATGACATTCTTGGACTCCCTCCTCAGATGGGAAGGAATGAAATAATTCAGGAACATGATGAGGATACTGGCTTAATTTTTTTAAGTGTGAATGCTAGTGTTTACATGGTTCAACCGAAGTTGATGCAATCCAGGAAACTTTATAGAACTCTTTTCTACAATGGTCCCTATCTTCCTTTCAGGAGTCTCTGTACACCAGGTAATTGTTCATGCTTGGTCCTTATATTACAGGGTAGCCTAGTTACCTTGGTACATGGTTGTTCAAATATTTTTTGTTGCGCTTCTCATGTCACTAGCAACTTAATGAAGCTTAACCAACAATTTTCTAAATAGTCAAAATGATCTTAAACTGTGTTTTTTTAAGTTATCATTATTCATTAGATGCATTTATTCTGAGTAAATATGTAAAATCAAATGTTGATTATTGGCATGTTTAGAATCTCACACTAGTTTATTATTTTATCCATTACTTGTATCGCCGGTAATCTTGCTATTTTCACTGAATTATTTCTTTGTCACTTGATGAAGGTCCAGAAATATGTAATTAAAATTGAATGCCCAAGGTCTTTATTTGCTTGAGTTTATTAGCTTGGTCGTGTTTTAATTTTGTCCGCCTGACATGAAGTGGGATAGTTTTCTGTTTGCGAATGATGAAGAGGGATAGTCATTATGGTGTAGATAACTATAATACTTTCAGGAATACAGCTTAAATAGTACAACACATGTTGTTTCGTTTTTATACATCTAGTATCAAAAGTGAGCTATAAACGTCTATAAAGTATGAGTTACAAAAGTTAGTTTATGGCTGTCAGCTCAGTTGCCTACTGACTAATTGTTGCCTCCTTGTACCCATTTGTGTTTTCGTTAAAACTTTAATTTCCTGACTTCTGATGCTTCTTGGCACAGCCATTCGTGAATGTGATGAAGCTGACACGTTGCAGAATTCAAAGGAGCTCCGTTTGGTTTGATGAGCTAATGTGCTGAAATTGTTCTAAAGGTAAGAAGATCTTCTCACTATAATTTGTGAGCTTTGGCTTGTTTGATTATTTTTGGGGGTAAAATATATGTCCGCCAATGTGGGTAGCATGCACCCTCAAACTAATATCCACTCGGCAATAGGGATACAGAGAATAACACAGACAAACAATTCAAATGAAAATGATGCCAAGTAAATAGTAACTCCTTAGATGGAAATTGATTCCAAATTATCCAAATGTTGTATATGGTGTTGTTGTTGAAATCACCGCACGCCTAAGCCATGCCCTGAGTTCTCCCTTGGTTTAGATATTTTATCATATCTAAGTTGGAAGCAAAACATTAGTAGCCGATCTTGTAATTGCAAACATCAGTCACAATGTCACATCATTCAACTCCCCACCCGGCCACCCCAGCAAATTCATGTGAAAAGGCCGTTTATGAGTTTGTACACACGTGTTCTTCATATAGTATGACATGGGTGCTACTACTAGGTTTTTCTGTATATGTATCAGGTTACCGACGGACTAACAATTTATGCTGCACATTTATCATTGAGTTTGCCCCATTGCACCAACATGGTGGGCGGTCTTTTGTGTTTATATGAGTCTGATGAAAAGTTACTGAATGTGTGCCTTAGTCTATTCAACTTTCTAATGTAGCAAGATGCTTTCGAATACTTAATCTAGGGAAACAGTTTTCCCAAGTATATCTTCAATGCGGGTTTCGCGGCATCTTGCTTTTTTAATTGCATGGCTGTGCTTGGCAGCTCTTCTCTTCCGTGATGAGTGTTTTAACCCATTATCCAACAAGTGTCGCCTAAATTTGTATGTTTGTGTATCCTTCTCAGGCTGAGGTATTGAAATGCTTGTCATCGCCGTTGATCTAATTAATGTGATCATGATCCACCGTTGCTCTCTTTTTCAATGAGATTAACAGTAGGAAATTACTATGGACACGTGTGGTCATTTCAGTGTTTACACGTGTGGTCATTTCAATGTTTGCACGTGTGGTCATTTCTCGTCGTATCAATTTGATGCGCAGTGTTCTGCGTCTATATGTTCCCAAAAGAACTTTCTGAATGTTTTTGCCTTAGTCTAGCCAAGTCTCTTATGTAGCAAGATACTTGTGAATTCCAGGGAATTTCTGCTTCCCCAAGTACCATTTCAAGTTGATTTCACCCTATATAATTTTTCACTGCATGGTCGTGCTTGGGAGCTGTTATCATTAGCCAAGAGAGGTTCAACCCCAAGGTCCACCTAATCTTATACTAGCGTATCCTTCTCTCTCTCAGGTGTGGTCTGAAGAGCATGTTATTGTCAGTGGATGTGATGGTCTGGTGAAGGTGATCCACCGTTGCTCTTATTCCCATTGAGATTAGTAGTCATCACAGTCAAACTAACGATCCTCCGGTGATCCGTTTCCCCTTGATATTAATAGCATGAATGTTATTGTTGACTGACGTGGCTGCAACAATGGCGTCCTAATCTGTTTCCTGAGGCTGACTGAGGTAACTTCTGCTATCCACCGCTTTGTAGTGGTTCATATCCACGCAGAGGACTTGCCATTGTCGCAGATGTTTACTGCTGATGATAACAAAGTACTGGACTGCGGCAAGTCTATGGTCGGTCAAAACCTCTGAACACGGCCGGACGCAGATTTTTAGTTGCAAACTCTGAAAAATTCTTATTGCGACCTGCAAACTCTGAACATTGAGGAGCAACTGCTTATCATATCCCTTCTTCACGCCCACGCGGCTGTCGAACTGATACGAAACCTCGTCACTGGGTGTATGCTGACCGAAATATTACAGTAAAATGATGATGGCGGGGAGCTGGGCACCTCACAAAGCCAATTATGTGTAATTCAACCGTTCTTGTCTAGAAGCGCCTGATGTAATGCAGTGCTTGGACTGCAATTTTCACGCGAACCATGTTGCCACAACATGCAGCCAGTCCAAAAACAGTTATCATAAGATTTCTACTCACCTAACAGCATACCTATTCAAGTGTATTATCTTGAGCATCATGTCACACGATTGTTTTTTCACTCATCCTCGTCGGAGGTTGGGTGTGGTTAACTCCGGATGACAGCTTCCCAGCTAGGAGCCTAGGACGTTACTCTGTAACATCCTGGACGTTAATCCGCATCCAATAATTCCATCCAAACCGAACGACTGAACCGGTTTCAGTCTGCAGGCCATTCGCTACAGATTGGGGCGCAAGAGGCAGAAATTGTTTGCCCGGAGAGACTGAATGCCCCCTATTTTGTAATGATTCATACCTGTCTGACCAAAAATGCGAGACGGTCCAAATCCTCACAGTACAAAATATTATGGCGCGTATTCTGACTAGCAAAAAAAAACGGACACTTGTTAAAGATGCCTGCTATATGTGACTAATACATCTGTACCACACAAAAATGTATTGAATTTGTTGTCTCTAATCATAATAAGTCTATATTTTTTGTCTGAATATGCAAGATCACTTTTGCTGCTATAGTTTATTAGTTTGGGCATTTTTAGTTTTTCATGCTTGACATGACGAGTCATGAGTTTACATGAAAAACATTCTACACACATCCTTTTATTATCAACTAATTCAGGGAATTTCAGCTTCCCCAAGTACCATTTCAAGTTGATTTCACCCTATATAATTTTTCACTGCATGGTCGTGCTTGGGAGCTGTTCTCATTAGCCAAGAGAGTTTCAACCCCAAGGTCCACCATGAACTTGTCCGGAACATGGTTGTCTTTGCATCTGCCATAAAATCTTACAAAATACTAATTGTTATGAATTTATTTAATATGAACTCCAAACTCGGCGAAACAATGAAAAATTGTGGATGTTAAAACTACCATGGACTTGTTACAACATGAACGCAACCTGCATAGTTCATGTAAATTGTGCCTTTGAATAAACTGTTTGACGATTATTGGATGGATGCTTTTGTACATCAACAACAATAATAATAACTACTCTAAAACATTTAGTTTAGTAAAAGAGGATAACAATTAAGTAGGGTGTAAACCATATGGCCTTTGGCCAATCCAAACTGGTGGTAGAACTTATGTATTTTAGGAGTGCTAGAACAATGCATAAATGTTCTCCTTTCCATTTTCAACAAACCGAAGTTAGAACATTAGAACTGCAGTTAAATCTCATGTAATATCTACATGCACAATAAATAAATTCAGTTGGTGGGAAAGGACATCTCTAGTAAACTCAATCTCTTCGACTTGCGACCGCCAACCAGAAAAGGCACATTGAGGGCACATACATGAATTGCTTCCATCTAAAGCTTCAAAGGTGCATAAATAACCTCTCGTGAGAAGCTTTGGGGTACTATGTAGATAGAATCATTGGGTGACCCGCTATCGCCAATACTATTTAATATAGTAGCGGATATGCTGGCCATCCTGATTGAACGCGCTAAAACCGAGGGTCAAATTGAAGGCGTAATCCCACTTCTTGTCGATGGTGGATTATCGATCCTTCAATATGCCGACGACACAATTCTATTTATGGAGCACGACATCGAAAAAGCTCATAACCTAAAGCTGATTTTGTCAGCTTTTGAGCAACTTTCGGGTCTTAAGATAAATTTTCATAAAAGTGAATTGTTTTGCTTTGGCGAGCCCCAAGAGAACGCCGCCTTGTATGCTGAGTTTTTTGGCTGCGAGCAAGGATAATTTCCTATCAACTATTTGGGCATTCCGATTCACTATCGGAGACTTACAAATGCTGAATGGAAAAGAGTGGAGGAAAGGCTTCAATTACGTTTAAATAGTTGGAAAGGCAAACTCCTATCCCTGGGTGGAAGATTGGTTCTCATAAACTCGGTACTAACAAACATGGTACTGTATATGATTTCATTCTTCCAACTGCCTAAAGGGGTCTTAAAACGATTGGATTATTTCCGATCTAGATTCTTTTGGCAAGGGGATTGTGAGAAGAAAAAATATCGACTGACTAAATGGAGTGTGGTTTGCTGTCCTAAAGACCAAGGAGGGCTCGGAGTTCATGACCTTGAGGTAAAAAACAGAGCGCTGCTGGGTAAATGGCTATTTAAACTTCTTTCTGAAGATGGAGTTTGGCAAACCCTCCTTAGGAGAAAATATGTCGGAGATCAAGCTGTTTCCCAGATTCTTTGGAAACCTGGTGATTCACACTTCTGGGCTGGCCTCATGGCTACAAAGAAGTACTTTTTTCCACATGGTTCTTTCTCAATTAGGGATGGATCGGAAATTCGCTTCTCGGAGGATATTTGGCTTGGCCAATCTACCCTCAAAGAACAATATCCGGCTCTATATTCTATTATTCGAAACAAAAGCGACACGATAGCGAAGGTGTTGGGTTCTTCCCCACCAGATGTTTCGTTCAGGAGAAGTTTACTTGGAACAAGACAAGCATCTTGGAATGCTTTGCTCATCCGCTTGGATTCAATCCAATTGTCGGAAGGTCCAGATAAGTTTCAATGGAATCTCACTAAGAACGCCAAATTCTCAGTTGATTCCATGTATAGAGCGCTTATTCTACCCGAAATTCCAGTCGATAGCCCTTATAACAACAAACTTTGGAAGATGAAGATACCACTAAAAATTAAAGTGTTTGGGTGGTATTTACGTCGAGGAGTCATTCTCACCAAAGATAACCTTGCCAAACGCAATTGGCACGGAAGTAAAAAGTGTGTTTTCTGTCAACACGACGAAACCATTACACACTTATTCTTTCAGTGCGAGTTCGCTAGGTCTATATGGTCAGCCATCCAGATAGGTTCTACCTTACATCCACTTAGTTCTGTTGCTAACATTTTTGGCAACTGGTTAAATGGGGTGGATCCTAGGTTCAAACTATTCAGTAGGGTGGGAGCGATTGCTGTTATTTGGTCGCTATGGCTATGTAGAAATGACAAGATTTTTAATGATAAAAATGCTTCTCTTATGCAGGTTATTTACCGGTGCACAGCGACGCTACGAGCATGGTCACCCCTGCAGCGTGTGGAGCACCGAGACTTATTTTTGGAAGTGGCGTCGAGACTGGAGGCTGCGGCCAGGGAGTTATTTTTTCCCGGCATGGATGGCAACATAGACTCCGGATAGACCTACCAGTTCCTTAGGCGGATCTACAATTTCTCATTCTGATATGTAATTCGCCTTTTTTTCTTTTGTGTTTCGACTTGGATGGTGGACTGGTGGCTGTGTGTATCTTAGCTATGCAGAGGCCGGGTGTAATACTTAAACCTTTTAAGTAATAAAAGCCCTTTATCAAAAAAAGAATCATTGGGATGTGGAAGCATACAGGCTTGTTGATAGGGTTGGAAGGTATCA
This sequence comes from Poa pratensis, assembly GCA_947311845.1. Taxonomy (NCBI): domain Eukaryota; kingdom Viridiplantae; phylum Streptophyta; class Magnoliopsida; order Poales; family Poaceae; genus Poa; species Poa pratensis. The sequence continues at coordinate 82,594,732 of CAMZMU010000038.1, read as the reverse complement.
AGAATTCACTTGTGGCTTGCCCTTTCTTTTATCCTAACTAGTAACCCATGTAACTTGACAAACTGATGACAGATTTAGAGAAATCTAAGCCAAAGAGCACAAATCCTCGTTTTAGCAGTTCCAAATCATCCGGACTGTGCGCAGTTTTTTCTCTCTGGCAAACGAGACAGGAAGTGAAGGGCCACGCTAATACAGTATGGTCTCGTAAGAGTAAGAATCATTGCTATCTAATGTTGCAGCCAGTGGAGGGAGACCAAACGATGTTATACTCCTGGCCCATGCCTTGCGAAAAAACAAAGGTTTCTAGCTCCTACAAAATTGGTTGCTTGGACAACTAGTAAAAGACTCGCACAAAACAACAAGAACTCAAAGATGGATATTCTGGAACGTTCTTCATGTATCTTGATTCGTCGGGACTGTGTAGTTGTATATGTTGCATGTAACTTTGCCGACTGTTATAGTCATTTTGCTAAGATTTGGGTCAATACAGAAGCATCTCCATCGTCGACTTATCTGATGACTGCAAGAGGGACATTGTGAAGAATCTGTACTTTGCCCATATCTTATGAAATGAACTCTCGATTAGCCGCAAATGAGGGGCACCGACCAGAAGCTAGACAAGAACTCAAAGCCACAACTTCTTTCACCCGTAGGAACAGAGGTTAGGAGGTTCTGGCAGGGTGCTGCATTTAATTTGACCGGTGGCTCAAGGTAAGTTGGAGACATACTTGAGATAGATAGTTTATGGTATAAAAATATCGATAAAGAGTGCTTTATTGAAGTCATAAGATAGCATCAAATCATGCAGTTTTAATGGGCTCACACTTGCCCTCCGTACTACTAGAATACAGAGAGCCGCATAACAAAAGAAAGCAACAAACAAGAAGATAGTTTAACACAAGAATGTCGAAAACTCGTAGCCATGTCTAAGGCGATGGAGCGTCAATGTCGTGGTGGGATCACGGCAGATGCCATAGGTATGGCTAAGATGGGGCCGAATGGTCGTTGGGGGAATCCGGGGAGGGTTTATGCACTCAAGAAGTGCACACGCAAGAACACGCAAGAACACGAACGAAAAACCAGAAAGCAAGAACACAAAGCACACCACGATGTACCCTGCTTCGGGGCCCTCTTGTGGAGGTAACACCCCTACTGCAGCTCTATCCTACTCCGTGTATAGCTCAAAGTGACAAGTACAAGCTGCTCCTCGAGCTGTATGATGCTACAATGGTGAGAACTTGAGGTAAAAGATGGAGCTAAACGGGAGGAAGAAGGCACTCCGAGCTTAATCCGAGGTGTTTCCGGGGTGTTCCGAGCTTCTCTCTCTCTTTCTTTCTCTCTTGATCAACTAGTTCCAGCGCGGGGGGGGGGGGGATCTCTCTAGCAGGAGGGGGTGAAGCCCACTATATAGGCCAGCCGGGTTACCATTGTGCCCCTCGCCGAACACTGTTGCCATGCCTCTGCAACGGTCACCACCGTACCACCGTACCTCGGTCAGGGACAAGACGTGGCTTGCCCATCTCCTGTAGCCTAACGGCAGAACTAGCATGTCCCCTCTGACCGAGACAGGACGTGGCCTGGCAGAGCTACCTCGTAGCCTTTTCCCAGATCCCGCGTGGTCAGCGGTCAGAGACGTGCAGGCCCGCCGAACCCGGAGCACGCCTCTGCCAGGCTCCTTGACAGACGCTCCCGTGTCAGGCGCTCTTGTACCCGGCTGGAAGTGACAGGAGCATTGACTCCTGCCCGACCTACAGCCCATCACCTCGGTTAGCTCGGCACGGATGTGACGGGCTCCGTACCTCGGGTCTTGCGCTTAAGATCTTTACCAGGTCGGATCTTACTTCCTCCCCACAGCTTCTCCTGCTCTCACAACACAAACCACTGCACTGAGGTAGTTAGGTCGGCTGAACATAGCTCGGACAGTGAACCTCGGCCCTGGCCCAGTATACCTCGGACCCCTCTGGACCAACAGTATACCTCGGACCCCTCTGGGCCAAGATAGGTCGGCCTGTATTCTCCAGGTCAAGATGAAGCTCGGACATTCCCAGGCCCAAACAGGTCGGCCCTTTCCGTACCTCGGCACACCTTCGAACTCCACTTATGCCAAGCCTTGACCCTACCCGGGGATACTCCCCCGACATTAGTCCCCGAAGCTGGTGCGGTCCTACGACCTCGGATGGAGGGCCGTAGCAGGTTCAAAACAAGCAAGCACCACCTCTAAAACCGACCTCAACATAGTTCCGCCGAGGTACTTCCCACATACCACCATCCAATCCGAGGTAGATATGCAAACTGAACTCTCCGAGCTATCTGACTCAGCACAATCTTGCCTCAAGATTTTCCGAGGCACGTGGCGAAGAATCTCTGCCCGGGCTTCGGAATCCGGACCTCTGAAAGACAGGTCTGACCACACGCCGCCCTCGTCAGCCGGACCCACCGAACAGCGCACCTGCGCACTCAAGTACTTGACCAACTTGACCGCCCCGACCCCTCGATTCTCGCGCTGACCAGCGCAGGAAATCCGGGTGGGCGGTTGCCACTCTGCGGCCCACGATGTGGCCGATCGTGCGGCCACCAACCGCGTAACCGTGCGCCCACCCGCACACGATCCCGCGCCTTCCCGATAACCGCGCGGTAGTGGTGCAGTTAATGCGTGCAGTTACCGCACGCGGCTATAAATAGGGCCCCACGGGTAACTTCACCGTCTTCTTCCTCCATCGCCCATTGCTCCGCGCCCACTGCACCGTGCCCTCTGTCTCCATCGCCGCCGTCGAGCACTCGCCGCTGCAACCTCGCCGTCTCGAAGAATCTCGCCGGAAACGCGCACCGCGCCTTGCGCCGCCACTCCATCGTCGATCTTTCCCCGATCCTCAAGTACCTCACCGGTGAGTTCCTTATCTCCCCTCCGTTGCCATAGCCATGAACAGGTTCATCCTTCGATGAACTCGAGGATCTGGATGAATATGATGAACTTGAGGAACCCGATGCTCTATCTTTGCACTCTCTTAGCCATTTTTAGATCTCCTCTAGACTTGTACCAGATGCATCCGTAGCACTGCCCTTTCAGTTTTGCCCCTGGATGAACTTGATTTTATTTCCCTTTTTGCTCATCGGTAGATCTTTGCTAGCATCTCGCCATGGTAGAAACATGTTTCCCGCCTAAAACTCTTTAGCTCGGCTGTTTTGACTGATCCGAGGTATTTTACCCCGGCTATCCTGAACTGTCCGAGGTACTTACCCCGGTGGAACCTTGAACTGTCCGAGGTACTTACCCCGGTTGAACCTCCCTTTTCTGCAGGAAAGTGCCAACATGTCGGCAATTGCCAGCGAGAGAGGTGGATGGGATGGCTCGGACGTCACCGACGACGATATTAAATGGCTCAAAGAAACTCATCGAATCCCAGCCGAACTGCTGTATCGGCTTCACACTGGGGACGGCGAACCGATCGCCAACCCCGGCGAGAAAGTGGTGTTTGTCTCTCACTTCGAGCGCGGATTCGGACTTCCGGCCAGCAAGTTCTTTCGAGAATTTCTGAAGTTCTTCGGCTTGCAGCCGCACCACCTCCCAGCTAACTCCATACTACAGCTGTCGTGCTACGCAGCTTTCTCTGAAGGATACTCGGCCTCTGGCCGAGCGTTGAGGGCTGGGCCAAGTACTTCCAGCTGAAGAAACAGAGCATCCCCAACAAGGAGGTCGTGAACAAGGATATGACTGCCTGTGGTGCGGCCGCTATCTCACCCCGGCTGGGCTCCGAGTTCCCACGGATCAAAGGCCTGGAGAGCTGCAAGAAGTGGAATCGATCCTTTTTCTATGTGAGGAACCCCGATACTGTCGACCTCATCAACCTCCCGGACTTCCAGCTCGGCCCTCCCACTGCACAACTCAATTGGGATTTCAACCCGGAGGACGCCTACGCCGAGGTTCAAGAGATCCATGAATACATGCTGGATCTCAAGAAAAGAGGGTGGGGTTCCGATGACATCCTCCGGACTTTTGTGGATCGAAGAGTCAGCCCCCTTCAACAACGAGCCCATAAGATCTGCCATATGGAAGGTCTACTCGATCCTACTCGGATCAGCAGCAAGGCGCTCTCCAAGGCCTCAGTTTGGCGCCGGGTCAAAGCCGTTGCCCAGACTGAGATGGACGAGGAGTGGACATGGGGCGTGGAGCCTCACAACAGAGAAAATCTTCCGGAGCAAGTGAGTACTTACTAAATTTCCGAGCTTACGCTCCGGTCTTGCACACCTCGGTTGCTTCTTAACTCAATTCTTTTTTGCCACTCCTGCAGCGGTTCGCCCGGCAGCTGATCGAGGACGGCCCGGAGCCGTCGAACTGGGCTCCTGCCCGCCTCGCCCTGGAAGGTTCAGAGACTGAAGACCCGGACAACGAGGATCACCTTCCGATCCCTAAGGCCGTTCCGAGGTCCGCCCCAAAGACTGGCTCCTCCAACCCGGGTAAGAAACAAGTTCCCAGTTCCATCAGAGACTGGTCTGACGACGATGATGACGATGACGATTGCCAAATTCTGGAACCTGTCAACGTTATTCCCATTTCATATGCTCCTCCAACATATAAGAACTTTCATCCAGCGTCTGCAGCTTCCCGGAAGCGCCCAGGACCTGGTACCTCGGATGCCGAGGCTTCCAAGACCTCGGAGACTGCAGCGCCCAAAGCCAAGCGTGCCAAGAAGACCTCGGCGCGGCGCAAGAAACGAGGTCCCGTGGAGGAAGATGCGTAAGTGACCTTTGCTCCTCCTTACTTCTCACGCTGCTCCAAGGTTAAGCTTTTTACACTCTAACTTAATCTTTCTCTTTCGTCTAGCCCGGCTCGGCAGGTCAAACAGAGCCATAGCTCGATACACTCACCACTGCCTCCAGTGGTTGAAGCCCAGACAACCGAGGTCGAGGTTAACCTCGGCAGCCCCGCCAGAGCCTCTCCTCCAGGACCGTCCATTGACCTCACCAGCCCGGAGAAGACCATCTCCTCCCCTACGCGCGTCTCCTCCGCCGAACTTCCACCGCCGAGCTCTGACTCCGGCCTGGGGCACTCTGCTCCCCGCCGAGATCAGACTCCTCCGCCTCCTCAGAAGGATGCGGAGACAGATCGCGCCAAGACTCCGGTTAAAGCCGTGCAGGAGCCTCGGCTGTCCCCCAAGTCTCAAGCTGCGCGCAACCAGCAGCAACAGCAGCAAAAGAAGAAACAACAACAACAACTGCAGAAGCAAAAGCTCCAGCAGCAGCAGAAAGATTCAGCTCAAAACGTTGAGCCCCCCAAACAGCCACAGCAAACTCCGATGCCGCCACCGTCATCAGGCCCCTTGACTGCGAGCACCCAACTGGTGCCGCATGTTCCCGCTTCTGCGCCGAGGTCCACCTTGACCAAGGCCGCGCCCTCGAGCTCTCAGGTCGCCACCTCCCGAGCTTTATTCGCTGCTACTACCCAGCCGGACATCAGCAGCTGGGAGGTCGGGCAACTCCGGACCAAGAGCGGGAACAGCCTAGGCTCGGAGAAGCACTATGACATGGACTGGAACTCGGCTGACACTGTCGAGGTCTCCTCCAACCCGAGCTCTGAGCATCAAGTTGGACCCAGCGCCGTGCTCCAATCTATCTATAACATGCAGACTGCAGTCCTTGATTGCAGCAAGAAGGCCTCGGTAAGTTTCTTTACACAGCTCTCTTTCTTCCTTTGAAATCAAATGACAAACATACACTATTCCCAGTCCCCGAGATTCGGGTTGAGCAATTGACACTCCACCGAGTTAAAATTGCTCGGCTTGAATCTCAAAAACTTGTCATTTCTCCCATGCTGAGTCCCCGAGGCCAATGCCAAGTCCCCGGGACTCAATTGGGCCTCGGGTGCTAGAAATACCTCGGATTTATCCGAACTGATCTCTCTATTTTTTCAGGAATGCAACAATGCTCGGACAAAGGTCTTCAAGAACCTCCTGCTGGATCACAACAGGCTGAAGAAGTCTCACCGGACTCTTCTATCCGCTAAGGAGCAGAGCGACAAGGATTACGCCTCCAAGTTGAAGACAGCCGAGGATGAAATAGCTCGGCTGCAACAAGAGCTGAACCGGGCTAATGAAGCCAAGACTGCTGCGGAGGACGCTATGAAGGTTAAGGACCAGGCCGCCGAACAGCAGCAAAATCTTGCCAAGACCCTGGAGAGCCGTGCCACCTCGGCCGAAGCCGAACTTACCGCCCTCCGAGCTATCTCGAAAAGCTGGTTGTCCGAGCTCGCTCGGATTAATCATCAAATGGACAGTAAGTTCCTTCTCACCTTTTCCTTATTTTCTGCCGACCTACATCCCGTGCCACCGTATGCCTTATTTCAGCGACAGCCTTTTTGTCCTCTTCAGAAAACTTCGAGCACTCCAAGGACAAGGCTATCCGCGAAGTTCAAGCAGCTCGGGCAAAGAGGGCTGAGACAGAAACTCTCAGCGACAGCTGGGACATCCAGGACCACCTTGTCGCCCTTAATGCTCGGATCAGGCCGCTCCGAGCCATTGGAACTAAACTTGTTGATGCCGCATCGAGGTCCACCGTGCCCTCTGGCCCAAGGTCAAGACTCCCACTTGCATCGACGAGCTCGCCACGAAGCTGAAAGGAGCCGAGGCTAGACTTCGGGAGTGGAGATGCTCGTCAGCTCGGGCTGGAGCGGACAAGGCCTGGTGTTCGTGCTGTCCTGGTATGAGGATGTTGAGATCCACACTGTTACCTCCCTGCGCAGGGGCTCTCCTTGGAACTCCACCCGGATGGCATTGCGAAACGCCAAGCAGCAGCCGACCGCTTTGCTAGTTACGCAAACACCCGACCTTTGATGACGGGCGCCTCTACTCTGAGGACGAAGAGAGCTCGGACGAGGAAGCAGCGTCTGGTGAAGAAAGTTCTGAAGGCGAGGACATTGACTTTGAAGAGCCAGAGAGCTCCAAGGGCAAGGCTGGCAAAACAACCGAGGTGGCTGAAGGCTCTGATGATGACTTCAGCTTCGACGAACCTCCGAACTCCAAGGGCAAGTCCGGCAAAGCTGTAGCCACCGAGGTGATTTCCTCCGACGTGACGGACACCCCGGCAACAACTCCCACAACCGAGGTTGCTTCCGCGACCGAGGTTGCTGCGCCCGAGGCTCCCACTGTCACCACTTCTGCGACCGAGGTCTCTGGTTCCGAGGCCTGAATTTATCTTAAGCAAAACATTAAATCCCCGGTATGCCGGGTGCAGATGTAACAGACCTTAAGTAGTTTGCTTTGCTACCATTACTTTTAACTTGCTACCCGAACCAAGCTTTTCTAAGAACTTATGCCGAACCCTTTTGGAACGAGTCCCCGAGTTCACTTTCGTGTTTACTATATCTGGCATTCTTTGCTCTTGTCTACCATTTAGGCGTTCGACAGTCGAGTCACAAGATTGTTTTTATAGCATACAGTACTTAGCAAATCTCGAAGTGTGTTTCAAAACCATCCGACATAAACGAAAGGTAAAGACAGGGGTTAGTAAACGACACATGCCGAACTATATTTTTGGACCGAGTCCCCGAGTTCATTTTCATGTCTCCCACGTTTTTTCATCTTTGCTCTTGACTACCATTTAGGCAGATGCCAGTCGAGTCACAAGATTAGTTACACAGCATACATTACTTGAAGTTTGAGACGAGGTTCAAAATAGTTCGGCATATGAACGAAACTGATAAACAGAAATAAAACACAAGCACAAGAGCGAGGCAGTCCCCGAGCTTCAACCTCGGAGTGCCGACATTTTATTAAGGATTAACCGAGGTACATACATTGCGCCTTTCATGAGTAGAAAGGTCGGAGTAGAGCTACGTTCCATGGTCGCCTGACCTCTGATCCGGGGTTGTCCAGCCCATCTTCCCTTGGTTCCTGCGCATCTATTAGATAGTAGGAATCATTGAGCAGAGCTCGGGTCACAATGAACGGTCCCTCCCATGGAGGTGACAACTTGTGCCGGCCTTTCTTGCGCTGCACCAACCTCAGCACCAAATCTCCCTCGTGAAACACACGAGGGTTGATACTCCGGCTATGATAACGTCGGAGACCTTGTTGGTATATTGCTGACCGAGATGAGGCCAACTCTCTTGCTTCCTCAAGCAGATCTACTGCATCCTCCCGAGCCTCTTTTGCCTCGGCCTCAGTGTACATTGCCACTCTGGGCGCATCATACTCGATGTCAGTGGGTAGCATAGCTTCTGCCCCATAGACCATAAAAAATGGCGTATAGCCAGTTGATCGATTTGGCGTGGTCCTTAGACCCCACAGTACTGCTGGTATCTCATCTATCCAACACCCCGGCGTTTTCAGCAGTGGTTCAATGAGCCGAGCCTTGATGCCGGCCAACACTAGAGCATTTGATCTTTCCACTTGTCCATTAGACTCCGGGTGTGCCACCGAGGCTATGTCCAGCCGGATTCCCTTGTTCATGCAAAACCGAGCGAACTCTCCAACAGCAAAGTTTGTGCCGTTGTCCGAGATAATGCTATGGGGGTAGCCATATCGCAGAATAATCTCCTTCAAGAAAGTCACTGCTGAATGACCATCCAACTTCCGGATTGGTTTCACCTCGATCCACTTGGTGAATTTGTCCACCATCACCAATATGTGCGTCATGTTACCTCGGGCTGGTTTGAACTCTCCCACCATATCCAAACACCATACCGCAAACGGCCAAGTGATAGGAATTGTTTTGAGCGCCGAGGCTGGCATATGCGTTTGCTTGGCAAACCTTTGGCATCCTTCACATCTCCGGACTATGGCCTCTGCATCAGCAAGAGCAGTGGGCCAATAGAACCCATGCCTGAACACCTTGGCCACCAGAGCTCTTGTGCTGCAATGATGACCACACTCTCCTTGGTGGATCTCCAAAAGCATCTCCTTGCCTTCAGCTGGCTCGACACACCGTTGCAACACCTCGGTTACGCTTCTTTTATAGAGCTCCTTGTTGATGATGGTGTACGCCTTGGCCCTCCTTTGAATTCTCCTAGCCTCGGTCGTGTCACTTGGCATGCTTCCCTCCGTTATGAACTTCATGATTTGCTCCGCCCACTCCGGCACCGGGTGCAAAGGAAAAAGTTCCTCGTCCACCTCCATTGGCTCGGCCACCATAATCTCCTCCATTATTTCCTCCACCATCCTGCGACCAGTCCCCGAGTCTGATGAGCAGTCCCCGAGGTTCGGTGCGCAGTCCCCGAGTTCTGCCACGCAGTCCCCGGGTCCGACCAAACGCACCCGACGTCTACCTCCATCGGAACAGGTCCGGGCTCTTGCTCCCACTAGTACAGAAAAGCTTTTCTGTGGCGCACCATTTTTCTATTCTGTGGCGCATGGGTGGTGCGCCACAGAATAGTCGCCACTAAATAAGCTATTCTGTGGCGCACCACCTAGTGCGCCACAGAATAAGCTATTCTGTGGCGCACCCAGCCCGGTGCGCCACAGAATAGCTTATTCTGTGCGCACCCTACCCCGTGCGCCACAGAATTGTTTTTTTGAATTCCAAAAAAATGGTGGCCAGATCTAGATCTGGGTTCCCAAAAAATTTCAAAAAAATTCAAAAAAATTGAAAAAATCAGAAAATGAAATAATTTGGAAATTCCTATATATTTGAATTTTCTGAACATTTTTAACACTCCTAGTGAATCTCAAATGTTGACTTCCCGCTAGGTCACCCATCCTAGAGTGCTCCCACCCAAGCACGCTTAACTTCTAAGTTCTATTCACTTCACCTACCATCCTGCTACTCAAGTTCTTATTGATAATAGTATCATATCAACCCTTTTAACCCTTGTGTATGTCTATATATGTGTGTGTAGTTTATGTGTGTTATGTGTATATATATGTTTCAAAAAATTCAAAAAATTCAAAAGTTTGTACAGAAAGTTCAAATAATCCAAAAAAAATCAAAAATTTCAAAAAAGTCAAAAAAATTCAAAAAATTCAAAAAATCCCAAAAAATTCAAAAAACTTCAAAAAATCCAAAAGCTCAACAAATCCAAAAAAAATTGAATTTTTTATTTTTTTATTTTTTCATTTTGAAATAACTTTTTTTCCCTTTGGAATTTGGAGGATCTGAGAAAACCCCACCGGGTAAACCCGGGTGGGATCGGGTTCCTTTTTTTCTCTAGTTTTTTTTTGACATATTAAACGCATTTTTTCGACGTCGTATGCAAAAGTTATGGCCGTTTTACGTTTTTTTTTCTGGATTTTGCAAAAAAGGTCAAAATTCATATTTCAAGATTTCTATACGAACTAGACAGTAACACCTAACCACATCTCGAAGGATTTTATTTTTTGAATTTTTTGACATTTTCTTTGAGTGTTTTGAAAACTGAAAAGGCGATCCACGGGGGGGGGTGTGTGTGTGTGTGTGTGTGTGTGTGGAGCTGTTTTTAAAAAAAATTCTGTGGCGCATGGGGCTTGGTGCGCCACAGAATTTCTGATTTCTGTGGCGCATGGCCTCGTGCGCCACAGAATTTGCATTTCTGTGGCGCACGTGGCCCATGCGCCACAGAAAACCATAATTCTGTGGCGCATCAGCTTCCATGCGCCACAGAATAGCACTATTCTGTGGCGCACCAGCTTAGGTGCGCCACAGAATAGCAAATTCTGTGGCGCACCATTTCCGGTGCGCCACAGAATAGCCTTATTCTGTGGCGCACCAGTTTTGGGTGCGCCACAGAAGCTTATTCTGTGGCGCACGGCCACATGGTGCGCCACAGAATAAGGATCCATAGAATTGGGTTTTCCTACTAGTGTCCGCCGGGATGAAAATAGATTCGGATTCAGGAGAAGGCTTGATTGAAGGAGTTCTCAAGTGATTCAGGGCTACCCCTGGTGGTACTGCCTCTTTCGATGAACCGAGCTTTGACAACACGTCGGCAGCATCATTTTCTGCCCGAGGTATATGCCTGTACTCACACCCTTCAAAGAACCCGGATATCTTTTGCACATGGAACCGATATAACGCCATGTTGGCATCCAGAGCATCCCAAGTTCCAGAAGATTGTTGCACCACCAGGTCGGAATCGCCGAAGCACTCTACACGCCGGATACCGATCTCCTTTGCCACCTTGAGGCCATGGATTAAGGCCTCATACTCCGCCACATTGTTTGATGCTGAGAAATGAATCTGCAGCACGTACTTCAGCTGATCTCGCTTTGGCGAGGTGAGGACTATTCCAGCCCCCAGCCCGATCTTTGTCTTGGACCCATCAAAATGCATTTTCCAATAATTATAGTCCGGCCTGGGTGGCTCATACTGCATCTCGGCCCAATCACAAAAGAAGTCCGGCAACGCCTGGGATTTAATTGCGTCTCTTCTCTCATAATGTGGTGCATATGGAGACACCTCAATCGCCCATTTGGCAACTCGGCCAGTTGCATCTTTGCACCCGATGATCTCCGAGATTGGAGCTTCGCACACCACCGTCATGGGATGCTCCTGGAAATAATGCTTCAACTTCTTGACCGCCAGGTAGACACCATACGTCATCTTCTGGTAGTGAGGATAGTTCTGCTTCGAGGTAGAGATCACCTCGCTCAAGTAATACACCGGTCTCTGCACCGACCTGCCACCTTCTTCGCGCTCCACCACCACTGCCACACTTACAACTCGGTTTGTGGCCGCAATGTAAAGTAACATCGGCTCATTGTGCAATGGTGACGCCAACACCGGGGCAGTGGACAACATCTTTTTCAGCTCACCGAACGCCACGTCGGCCTGCGGGGTCCATGTAAACCCGGTACTTTTCTTCATGAGCTGGTACAAAGGTAAGGCTTTTTCTCCTAGCCGAGCTACAAATCGGCTCAACGAGGCTAGGCACCCTGTGAACTTCTGCACATCTTTCAAACACTTCGGTAACTTCATGCTCTCAATAGCTCGGATTTTGGCCGGGTTAACCTCGATACCTCGGCTAGACACCAGGAATCCGAGCAACTTTCCAGCCGGGACACCAAAGGTGCACTTGTCCGGGTTAAGCTTCAACCGATACTTTCTCAAATTCACAAATGTCTCCTCGAGATCCTCGAGGAGAGTATGTTTCTCCTTAGTTTTGATGACAATATCATCGACATACACTTGCACATTTTTGCCCATCTGAGAGTGCAGGCATTTCTGCATACACCTCTGATAAGTTGCCCCGGCATTTCTCAGACCAAAACACATGACACGATAGCAATACGCCCCATACGGGGTAATAAAAGCAGTCTTTATTTGATCCTTTGGGTTCAGTGGTATCTGGTGAAAACCAGAGTACGCATCGATAAAAGACAACAGTTCACAACCAGCAGTGGAATCGATCACTTGATCAATCCGAGGTAATGGAAATGGATCTTTTGGGCACGCCTTGTTGAGGTTAGTGAAGTCAATGCACATGCGCCACACCTTGACCACGGCTGGCTCGTCTTTCTTCTTTTCCACCAAGACCGGATTGGATATCCAGTCCGGATGCAGCACCTCCATAATGAACCCGGCTGCAAGCAACTTAGCCAGCTCGTCCAGCACCACTTGTCTTCGGTCGTCTGAGAGACGACGGGTCGGTTGCCTCACCGGTTTCACCTCTGGCCTAACAAATAAAGAGTGCTCTGCCAACTCCCTCGGAACACCAGGCAGGTCCTTAGCCGACCATGCAAAGATATCCCGATTCTCACGGAGGAAGTGACAGAGCTCGCCTTCCTATTTCTCGCCAGCCCGGTCCCAATGATGGCCACATGCTCTGGGTGCTCCGGGTCAATGGGGATCTTCTTGGTCTCCTTGGGCACCTCGAACGCCGCAGTTGAGTCCGGGCTCATCAGTCCGGACAGGCCGAGCTGTGTTGACTGCGCCATTGCCACCACTTGATGCAGCTTCTTCTTCTCAGCTGCGATCACCAAAGACTCGGCCAGATTAGACCCCGCCGAGGCACACTGAATGGCTCGCTTGTAGTCACCCGAGATGGATATGATCCCATTAGGCCCTGGCATTTTCATCTTCAGGTATGCAACATGGGTGGAAATCATGAACTTGGCCAGAGCCGGCCTTCCAAGCAATGCATGGTATGCACTCTCCAAGTCCACCACCTCGAACTCGATACTCTCAACTCGGCAATTTCCTTGGTTCCAAATGCTACATCCACCCATATCTTGCCCATGGGTGCACAGGAAACGCCGGCACAATCCCATGAAAAGTACAACTGCTTGGCATCAACTGATTAGGCGATATGCCCAATTTCACCATTGTGTCTCGGTACATGATGTTGATGGCACTGCCATTGTCCACCAGAACTCGGGTGAACCTCACATTGTTGGTAGGCCCACACAACGTTGGATCTACCACCAGGGCATACTTTCCAGGGCTCGGCATGATCCGAGGTGTGTCCTTTCTGCTCCAAGTGATCTCCTGCTCAGACCAGTTCATATAGGTCGGCACCACCGGCATTACTGCATTCACCTCCATGGCACGCCTCTGCACGCTCTTCTTGTCAGTTGGCTCGGTCACAAAGACCACATAGCTCGCATGAACCTCTCTATAGTCATTTCCGGGGTATTCATACTGCTGACTTGGTCCGGCACCATTGTTGTTGTTATTACCTCGGACATTCACAACATTCACGGGTCTTGCTGCTGCAGGCCTCGGAAGAGGTGCAGTGGTTATCGGGGTAACATTTGCTCCGGACAGATTAGGGTGGGACCTCGGCTGAAATCTCTGAGGTGGTGGTCCTGTCTGATTCCTCCGGCCTTGCCCCTCTTCTCTGATTCTGCGGTTCCAGCTGCACTGCCGGGTTGAATGGTTGGCTGGCTTGCGCGGGTCGGTCGTATGGTAACAGCACGGACCATCTATCATTGATTCATAGGTCATGGGTGGCTCCGGGTTCGGACTAAATGCCGGACCATTGATTTTTGGCCTCTGGACACCTCCAGCTCCGGGCTGATCCGGGTTCACCGCTGCAACTTGGTTCGAGGTGTATGGATAGTCCGGCTCCCTCCTCTTCTGTCCGAACTCCTGACGGTCATTACACCTTGGTCCGAGCCGGTTGTTTATTGGCTCCCTCCTTCTGTTACGTGCTCCTGCCTCTGCTGCTGGCTGCATCGGATCACCCAGGCATAAGAATCTGCAACCCGGATTGTTTCTGCTAGGGATCTCGGCATATCTCTCTGGAGCCTCTGCCACAGCATGCTGCCATGTCGACAACCATCTGCAAACCAGGAAATGGCCTGTGCCTCTACCACTCCTTCACAGGAATTCCGAACATTGCTCCACCGAGTTAAGAATTCTCGGTCAGTTTCATGATCATCTTGCTTACATGCCGCCAGGAGCTGAGGTCGGTTTGGCCTCTTGTATGTACTAGCAAAGTTGCTGTTAAACGCCAGCTCCAAGTCTATCCAGGAGTTGATACTATACTCCGGCAAATTATTCAGCCAGATCCGAGCTGGACCTTCCAACATGTGCGGGAGATACCGGACCGCCCATCGGCGATTGCCCCCCGCAATGTGCACCGAGGATACATAATCTGTCAGCCAATCTTGTGGCTTGGTGCTCCCATTGTATGGCTTGGTGTTCCGACCTAACTGGAACTGAGATACTGGTGGTGGTGGCTCCTTCATGATCCGAGGTCCAAAACACGCCGGACCAGGAGGGCCTTCCTCCTCCAGTTGCTCAGACAAGTAGATTCTATCCAGCTTGTTACGGACATCGCCTGGAGCTAACATCCGACCTCCTATCCGAGGTCCCAACGCCCCATCCACTCTGTGGTATCCAGCTCGTGCCATGGCCGAGTCTCCATCATCATATCGGTCATCGCCTTGACCGACGTTCTGAGGTTGCTGAACATACTCCGGCTCTCGCTGATATTGCCCCTGCTGCCGAGGTTGTTGCTGATACCTCGGGGGCGGAGGTGGTTTACCTCGGCCAGCCGATGCTGCTTGACCGCCATTCTGATTTCCCTGACCGGAGTTACCCTTAGCTCGGCTGCATTGCCTGGGCCGGGGTTTCCCTTAGCTCGGCTAGCATTGCCCTGGCCCACCTTCTGCTTTGCTGCTAGGACTGGATCATACATCTGCAGCTGCTTGTTCTGACCCGAGGTGACACTCCGGGCTCGATCGGCTCCTCCGACGAGTGGAGACGAGGCTTGCCCCTTGGACACCTGACTAACTGGCCTAGCTGAATAAACCATCTCTGAATCACCAGCCCCGGCATATGCTCTGCGGAGAGCCTCATTCTGCTGGTTAGCCACATATACTAACTCATTGACTCGCTTCTGCTGCGCACGCCATGCATCTCCAGTAACCGGATAGCTCGGCCCTGCCTGCCTCGGCAGCTCTGAGGTTCTTAGCAGGGGAACTATACACCGGCCTTCCAGTTGACACGCGACTCTCACTCCTAGCCGAGGTGGTAGGTCGAGCCTCCCTGTTTATCTCATCATTGAGCCCCTTGCCTCTCTGCCGCACCTCGGCTCCCCTATGTGTATCAACCGCTACCGGGGTGAAGCCATTCGCTGCATTGTACTCACGCAGATCTCTATTGAACTCATCTCTAGCTGTTATCATTGCTACAGCCTCCTTCTGCAACAGGACACGCTTTGCCTCTAGGTCGGCCACAGTCACCACTATATCCACTCCTGGATTTACTGGGTCTGCCAGTGTATCCACTATCTCTACCAGGGTCGCACCTCGGCCCTGCAGCTCTGGGGTGCCAGGCAAGTCTTCTCTAGCCTGGGCTTTGCAGATCTCACCTTAGCAACCTCGGCTGCCTTGGACTGGCTGGCATCTACTTTGCCAGCGGCGTCAACCGGACCTGTCATCATCACCTCTACGCAGCTCTCGGGGCGAGTGATACGCCGACCTAAAGCCGCGAGGAGAGGAGTTTCGTCGTCCACGAGCACCTGCTCCGGGTACCCGCGAACAACCTCGACAGCAACGTACGTGACGAAGCTGCCGAGCATCATGGTGAAGCCGTGCTCGGGGAAGGGCTTGCCGGCGAAACACCCCGCGTTGTCGCTGATGAAGGTGAACTCTCCGATCTTGGCGACAAGCCCGGAAAGAACACGCTCGCCTGAGCCCGTCCGGATGAAAACTCCCTCCAACGCCTCAATCTGCCCCACGGTGGGCGCCAACTGTCGTGGTGGGATCACGGCAGATGCCATAGGTATGGCTAAGATGGGGCCGAATGGTCGTTGGGGGAATCCGGGGAGGGTTTATGCACTCAAGAAGTGCACACGCAAGAACACGCAAGAACACGAACGAAGAACCAAGAAAGCAAGAACACAAAGCACACCACGATGTACCCTGCTTCGGGGCCCTCTTGTGGAGGTAACACCCCTACTGCAGCACTATCCTACTCAGTGTATAGCTCAAAGTGACAAGTACAAGCTGCTCCTCGAGCTGTATGATGCTACAATGGTGAGAACTTGAGGTAAAAGATGGAGCTAGACGGGAGGAAGAAGGCACTCCGAGCTGAATCCGAGGTGTTTCCGGGGTGTTCCGAGCTTCTCTCTCTCTTTCTTTTCTCTCTTGATCAACTAGTTCCAGCGCGGGGGGGGGATCTCTCTAGCAGGAGGGGGTGAAGCCCACTATATAGGCCAGCCGGGTTACCATTGTGCCCCTCGCAGAACACTGTTGCCATGCCTCTGCAACGGTCACCACCGTACCACCGTACCTCGGTCAGGGACAAGACGTGGCTTGCCCATCTCCTGTAGCCTAACGGCAGAACTAGCATGTCCCCTCTGACCGAGACAGGACGTGGCCTGGCAGAGCTACCTCGTAGCCTTTTCCCAGATCCCGCGTGGTCAGCGGTCAGAGACGTGCAGGCCCGCCGAACCCGGAGCACGCCTCTGCCAGGCTCCTTGACAGACGCTCCCGTGTCAGGCGCTCTTGTACCCGGCTGGAAGTGACAGGAGCATTGACTCCTGCCCGACCTACAGCCCATCACCTCGGTTAGCTCGGCACGGATGTGACGGGCTCCGTACCTCGGGTCTTGCGCTTAAATCTTTTACCAGGTCGGATCTTACTTCCTCCCCACAGCTTCTCCTGCTCTCACAACACAAACCACTGCACTGAGGTAGTTAGGTCGGCTGAACATAGCTCGGACAGTGAACCTCGGCCCTGGCCCACAGTATACCTCGGACCCCTCTGGACCAACAGTATACCTCGGACCCCTCTGGGCCAAGATAGGTCGGCCTGTACTCTCCAGGTCAAGATGAAGCTCGGACATTCCCAGGCCCAAACAGGTCGGCCCTTTCCGTACCTCGGCACACCTTCGAACTCCACTTATGCCAAGCCTCGACCCTACCCGGGGATACTCCCCGACAGTCAACATGTAAACCAGTCTGTCATCCATGTGGGATAATTATATCCCTGACCGCTCGCTTCAGTCGTGTACAGACCTTCATAAATAGGTCTATGTTCTCGAACGTTGTAGAGATCACCACAAGCGGAGAAAAAAAGGTACATGGCACCTATAGATAACCCGCAAAGGGCAAGAAGTCTTAGTGTTAAAGACTAAATCATTTCTACACAGCGAAAAGGTAGGAGCCTAAATGATGCATATGAGACTTCAAAAAGAAGAGCACAAAACCGTAATCACACATGAATGTATCTTTCAGAATGGTCTGCATGTATCTCGATTTGCGAGGAAAATGTATTTCAACGACGCCTAAAATTTTCGTGATTCTAGGCCCTTTTTATTTAGTCTATAACAAACAAAATATAATTGCACTAACATCAAAGCAAAATTGCATGGTCTCAAAGCATAAATTTTGACTGTGTTTGTAATGTGCAATTTAAGTTGTCTGGTATTAAAACAAATCATATAACCGAGTATTAGCAAAAAGCACTATTTGTCGAATACGAAAAAACAAGTGAGGAAGTTCTATATCGTAAGTGCAGTGTGCAAGCTTGGACTAATGTTTATCCACTATTTTTTAAAACTTTAATGTAAACTAAAAACTATATGACTTTGGGCCCGTTGAGTTTATATCCAAGTGTGGCTGAGATTGGACTAATGTGTATACTCGCTTCCACTCTT
This sequence comes from Poa pratensis, assembly GCA_947311845.1. Classification (NCBI taxonomy): domain Eukaryota; kingdom Viridiplantae; phylum Streptophyta; class Magnoliopsida; order Poales; family Poaceae; genus Poa; species Poa pratensis. Next base: position 82,576,717 of record CAMZMU010000038.1, on the reverse strand, counting down.
GGACTGTTTGATCTCGTGTTACCTGTGTAACTGTGTTCACGGCTCCACTCACCAGCCCACGACAGTCCTTCTCCCTGTTTGTGCCCTCTAGGTCGCGGCGGCGTCTTTATTCCGACCAGCCGCCCTAGCCCGCGCCCAAATCCAGTCCAGCGAGGAGAACAGAGCGCCAGTGGGGAATGGCACCCCGCCGTAGCATGCGCCTCCATCCCCAAACCCACACCAGCGAGCAGGGCGCCGGATTGGCACGCCGCCGCCGCCATCCCCAAATCCAGCCGAGTGCTGACGGCGCCGGAGTGAACCCACACCGCAGCCCGCGTCTCCATCCTCAGATCCACGCGAGCGAGGAGGTTGGCGCCGGAATGGCCCGCCACACCGGCACCTCCGAGAATGTCCGGAGTGAGAAGGGCGCCAGAGTGGCCTGCCTCCGTCCACAAATTCATGCAAATACTGAGGAGGGAGCCGGAGTGGCCCGACGCCGCAGCCCGCGCCTCCATCCCCAGATCCACGCGAGCGAGGAGGAGGGCGCCGGAGTGGCCCGCCTCGTCCGTCTCTACCGCACCAGGGAGTTCCTTCTCATCCCCGTCACCATTTAACAATCGGGGAGACTTTTCCCCATCCCCATCCCCGTCGGGATCGGGGCGGGGAACGGGTTCCCCACTAAGTGGCTAATTTTAAATAATTTTGTCTCAATTTTATAAACTAACACTTTTAACTCCGGAAAATACACAACTTGTGTAACAAGTATGCGGTAAAAATGAAAAAAAGATTAGATCATATGTTAAATATTATTAAAACACACTATGTTAGACACAATATTACAATGTATTTCATATAAAAACATATAAATTATATATATACGAGTAGATAACGGGTATAGCGGGGAACGGGGATGGGGAGAGTTTTTAATCCCCATCCCCATCTTAGATGGCGGGGATCAAAGTTCTACATACCCGTCCCCTAATAGATGAATTCCCCATGGGTTTTCGGGGAACGGGCCCCATTGCCATCCCTAATCCAATCCCGGTCTATTTTTAACCCTGGACCTGTTTTTTCACCCTAGAAAGAAAAAGTCAAATTGCTGCTCCCATTGACAGCACTGACCCACTTGTCATGTCTTTCTTCGACCTTTATTCTCTCGATTTTTCTCACCCGGTCGTCCCCATTCTCCGCCGTCAAACTCAGGCAATTAGGCCACATCCGCTCCATTCTTCAAAGTCCTGCGACGATGGTGCTTGCGCGCGTTTGCTGTCTCAGACTGACGGCGCCGGAGCATGCACATAGCAGCAATAAGCAAGTAGCTCAAATCTTAAAAAGAAAAATGAGAAGCAAGCAGCTAGCTCGTAGAAACAACTTGCACATAGCATCGCGTCACGGCAGTAGCAACTAGCGAGCACGCACACCAGCTCAATTAGTACTCTAGTAGCAATCTGGACCAGGGAATCACGGGGGAATTGACGATAACCTCCTTTGTTCGCGGATCCTTGCTCACATGCCCCTTTTTGCTGCCACTGACATGTGGGGTTTAAGTGACCTGGGGGTTATCATCAAATCTCCTGAGAATCACAGCGCAAACCAAACCAATTCCACGAGGCGAGGCCGTCATGTTCAGTTAAACCAGAGGTCTTCAGACTGGAGAACTCGGGGCAGTGCAGGGCGAGCTGGGCGCAGCCATGGCGGGGGAAAGACGACGGGCTTGGATTCGAGCTCGAGGTGCTAGGGAATACGCCACCGTGGGATGAGCATCGCCAACCACATGTATTCGGCGTAGAAGATGAGCTACAGGAGCGCGATACGGCGCAGTCTTGGAAATTGCGGCGATGCGGTCAAAATCGGCGGCCGGCGAGGTAGAGCTTTAGGTAGAACTGAAGCGGGCGACGCCACAGCGCACACGCGAGCGCGCCTCACGGCGGCCCACCCGCCCCATCCCTCTCTCCCGCGCCCTCATCTCGTACAGCTTATTGCGGTCAACGCAAGAGAGATGTGGGAAGAGGATGGATATGACAGTGGACCCGTTTAATCAGTCAGACAATGGATATTCCTGGTCAGGATTTTTCTTTTCCCGGTGCGCCAAACAGGTTCAGGGTTGAAAATAGACCGGGATTTAATAGTTCATAGTGCTAATTTTCGGGATTCAAAGTTCAGGGTTCAATTTAGCTTTGATTTCATGATTTGTTTAGGACTTATTCCAATAAACTTGGTCACGCCGTCACCGCTTTGACAGATGGGCTTGACACACACACACCCATCTCAAGGGTTTGTTTGGGCTAGGTCCTTGGCCGAGGCGTATAGCCTATACCTGCCGACGTTCCTCGGCGGCGATTATCCTCACGCCGCCGCTGGCCGGCCGGCATTGCCCGTGATTCCCCCCGCCGTATCTACTGCCTCGCTCGTCCCCGTGCCGAGGCAGCCTGCCTTTGCTGTCATTTTCCTCTCCACGACCGTCTCCCGCCACGGGGGAATCGCCGAGCAAATCCCTACTCTCCTGCCCGCGAACCCACTCCACGGCTGCGGCGGATAGGGTGGCGAGTGCTGGACCACGGAAGTGAGGTTTACTACAAGCCGTCGTCGAGTACGGCGGAGATCGGCGGCGCGTCTGTGCGCCTGTGAGGGTACAAGGTGGTTCTGTTTGCTTGGGTGGTCGTCAAGAGCAGGACCTGTAAGTGTATATAAGCGCCTAGTCCAGATTCATACGTATTTGTTTGCAGTTAGCACATTATCTAAAAATCATAGGTGGATATACATTTTGTGCATCCAGATGCAGAAATTTAAGTATCAGATCATCCAAGCACACCTAATCAGAGAACCTACAGACTACAACAACTGATGTTGTTAATTGCAGCTAGAAACTATACACACATATATGCTTGCATGTACTGATTAGCATGATAATCGTGTTACTAACCAAAACATTGCTGTGAGCATCCACGGAATTCAGAAAAGGAAAGCTGTCAGGCACAAACCAAGCTGAAACATCACCGGTTTAATTATCTCACACACTCTGTAACTTTTCCCAGCTTTTTTAGCTAAAGGCCCATGAAAACTTTCAAGCAGCAAGTCATCATTTCATAGAGGCAATGCATCTAAACTCAAACTCGTCCAAGCTTTAAGTACCAGCGAAATCGGCTCCTAGTTTAAGAAAAGCACCTCTTGTCACCGCATCATCACCACCCTTGGCACTGCACTAAAACTCAACTTACTGAAACCAAGCCTTGCAAGCAGCACGTTGGCGTATCATCGGTTGCGTGTAGGCTGACAAAGTAGAATGCCATATCCCAGACCGTGTGACGGACTTGTGGTAAATGAACCCACAGGAAGAAGTTCACATCATGTACGTTTCAGCCATCACATTCACATCCATCATATCCCTTGAACAGAGAGGGCAATGTCAGAAGTACAAACCAGAGGCGAATACCAGCAGAAACAGTAAAGGGCGGCGGCAGTCCGTCGCCAGAAGACACACTGGGCCGACACATACAAAACATGTTAACTTCCTAAGCCGTTATGGCAGTAGCAACCACGCCCACGAGGGAGCATGAAACGCAAATGCAGACAGACAAGACCAGGAGGTGCTCGACCTTCCGGAACGAGGAGAGCTCCCTGTTTATAGGGAGTTTAGAGCTCTTACATTATTTCTACTAGTGTTCAAGGTCTTGAAATACTGGTAGCTGTCTGCCCATTGGCTGCGGCTTTAGATCCAATGCCTTTTGTCAGTTGGAACTTGGTACACAAAACTCATCGGACACTCGTATTATTCCTTTTATGATCCATAACTTATGGACACTGGCATGCGGGTGCTCTCGACTTTATGTCATGGATACACTGAATATGTTACATGATGCAATGCTGAAATTCGTCGCTCTTGTTTAATTTCTGAACGCTCTCCAGTACAAGTTAGCTTTCAAAGAGTTGGAAATCATTGTAGGATTTTTGAATTCACAAGACTTGTCTCTTCAGGTCCGGTAGAACTTGCACTTTGTACATCCAGATTGTGAGCAGAACTTTCACTGGAATGAGAGATAAGCGCGCAGGTCAAATTACTGAAAAATTTCTGTCAAAATAACAATTTCACTGAAAGATAAAGGGAACACAAATATGGGTGAAATATCTTACAGTAGTTCACAGAAGTTTTGCTTAGGTGGCATGTCCAGATCATCTAAGCTTCTCTCGAACATTTCTAGAACTTTTGTTATAGTCGGGCGATACACAGGTATTACTTGTATGCACCACAAGCCAATTAGGATCATCTTTCTTGTGATTTCCTCATTTTCGCATGTGACTTCACATGCTTGTAGTCCATCATCTTGCGTGAAGTGTTCGTAAATCCAATCTGGGAAATACTTCTCGCTGGATTTTTCAACAATTGATTTTACATTTCTCCTGCCTCCAACCATCTCCAGCAGCATCATTCCATAACTATACACATCTGACTTTGTTGAAACCATTCCAAAGGTTCGATAGTGAACTTCTGGAGCAATGAAGCCAATTGTTCCTCTAGTACCAGTCATTGAAACTTTGCTCTCTTTTGTAAGGCACAATTTAGCTAGACCAAAATCAGCAATCTTTGGATTAAAGTCCTTGTCTAGGAGGATATTCTGAGGCTTGATATCAAAATGAACAATCCGTGTATTACAGCTATGGTGCAAGTATTCTAGGCCACGAGCAATCCCGATTGCTATCGCATAGAGCCTCTCCCATCCTAAAGTTTCTTTTGGGTTCTCTGAGTAAATGTACTTATCTAAGGAACCGTTGGACATGCACTCGTATATAAGCGCTCGTTTTGATCCCTCCAAACAAAATCCATGCAATCTAACAACATTAACATGAGAGGTCCTGCCGATGCTCATAACCTCATTCACAAACTCATCCCCATTTCCTTTGCAGTCGTGCAAGAATTTCACGGCAACTAGACGACCATCATGCAGTCTTCCTTTGAAAACCACACCATAACCACCTCTTCCGAGCTGATCACTCCGAGAAGACGTTATCTTGATTACCTGTGAGTACATGTATCTTTTCGGAGCTAGGGGTCCATAAGATACTATCATGGCCTCGTAATTCTTCTCAGTGTTGCTGCTAGTCTTCTTGCAAAGGAGAAACCATAGTCTTTTGCCTTTTCTATGCCATATCAGGAAATAAATACATGGAAAGAGCAAGGTTGCAGATATTGATGCTGAACCTGAGATGGAAGTACATGTTATTTCATTTTGTAGATCAGAGGTTATAATACAGAAATTATGATTCGCAAGACCATCAATAGTTTAACTTCCTGTTTCATTAATTGATCAGGTCCTGTACTATGCACAAATAAGAGTTTCTTGTTTCAGTTTTTAGTTTTAGAACCATATTCATTCATTAGTGACAGGATAAATTTTAAGTTAGTATTTCATCAGAGGAAATCACACTGATATTTAAATCATTACATACGGAAAAGACGGAATAAAAATAGCATACCTATTAGCATGATCTTATTGAAGGTCCTCTTACTTCCTGGAATATAACATGTCATTTATTAGTAAAAACAACATCGTCCAATAGTACTACGTTGGTTGTTTTTCCAGAATAAAGAAACATGCATCGCATATGAATCTTCAGTATTCTTCAATGAAATATAAAAAAACACATTGCAAGACAATGACGAACAATAGAACATGGACCACAATATCTGACGAGCAATGCAGGTTTGAACAAACAATATCAGTTATAGGTCTGTGTAGATTTAGCAGCCAGCATAAGCGACTGCATAAACTGTGACTTATATTTATGCGTTCTAATGACATTGCATTGGAAGCTACATTTCAGCCTCCATAGAAATTGGTACGAATATGCATGCGCTGTTAATTTTTTCTGCAAATGTCCTCTGTACAAGCATGATCCACAGCGTGCCAAAACCGAAGAGTACTTAATACGTTCTGTGGAAATTGGACTAGTCAGTACATTTTTCCTGTAAACCTTCTCTATAACAGAACTAACTTATTGTACAAAAACTAAATACATGCTTGGTCTACAGAACTAAACCGAGTGTATCCTTTTTTACAGGTCAAAGTTGGCAGCACCAAACTCGTTTAAGATAATTAATGGTATACGATGCGAATTTCTGAAGCCTGAGTATTTACTGCCGAATTTAAATTGCAGTAAAAACGAGTTTATTAATTACTGGTGCAGACGATGAGGTTGGATGTGCCGTCTGTGGAGTGGCACTCAAAGATATCGTAGATGTTGTCGATCCGACAGGCCCGCCGCTGTCCACGCATGCCGCACAGTCTACCGCCGTGTAATCCAGAAGAAACCCGGCCTTCATCAGCTGCTGGAAATCCTTCACGGACGCCCCCCGTACCTCAGCACCGGCATCATTGACACCGTGCATCCCCCCAGAACTGGCCACCAGGCATAGTCGGGCCTGTACCCACCAGGCGTAGCCTAGCCAGAACGGGAACGGGAACGCGATGCGCAGGCCGCTGCACGCCTCTGGATTGCACACCGACGGGGCTTGGACGCTAGCGGTGGTGCTAGATGGGAGGTTGAGCTGCCTGACGATTCCTGCACCCGTCCATGGTCAAAGTATCGTTTGTCCTTCAGAAGGTTTACAAGTCTGTATATTTTTGTGTGGAGTGCACAGATTGGAAGGACTCTGTCATTTCCCCACTAGCATTGGCCGACAGTAGCAGGTATGGCATCTGTCACTTTTCTTTTGAGGAATCCATATCTCACTAGTCGTTTTAAATATTTCGGACCTGTTAGATGTATTTCATGTTTTTTAACTATTCTTCAGTTTGTTTCAGTTTTAGAAGCATTTGAAATTTGGCACTTTACACCCACAGGCCACAGAAGGTAGGCAATGATTTTTCGGAATGAAATTGGTACTATAGTTCAAGTATGGTGGTGGAAGTTGCCTTCATTGCCTGCTGGAATATTTGGAAAGTTAGAAATGGTAAAATCTTCAGATTTGAGAGGCCTCGGTTCTCAGTTTGGATGGCCAGATTTTTGCACGATATGTACATGCATGTTCATAGATTTTCTGTTGAACTTTCTCCTGCTGTAAAGAGCTGGTTAGATAGTCTACCTTAGATGGGTTCTTGTTTTTTGTTGTAAGTTTGTAAATATTTTTTATAATAAAGGGGTGTGATACTGTGGGGCTTTTTGCCTCACAGTTTAAGGTTTCAAAAAAAGAAGCGATGCAATGTGCATGTGACCCCCGATTGTGGAGTGGAGTAAGATTGACTGAGTGAGTGCTCCGCTGACTGCAGCTCCATGGTGCGTTTTTGTCCGCTCTCTCACAGTATTTTACCTTTTTAAAATTTAATCAGTATTCCTTTACGTGATAAATTGTTACAGAAATGCAAGCCATGTGTACCCTGTCATCAGTCGGTGTTTGGCTATGACCACCGGGAATTAGTTCAACACTTGAAAGCAAAAAAGAAAGAGTTAAGAGAGAAAGGAAATGGCTGTTTTTCAAAAGCCTCATGATGATGCTCTGCTCAATCCATAATTAAGAGTTTGATCAAGTGAGCTTGCCAGTGGGCCATCCCATGTCAAGACGAAGCCAAAGGCACTGGTTCGTCATAGCTAGGAACTTGATTGAAATGTGATTTGACGGGTGAGCGAACTTACGTGCAACTGGTGGAGGAGGATGGCCATCCCATGTCAGGAGGAAGCCATCACTGATCAGCTGCTCGTAGTTGCTGGCGTTCGCCTCGCGCGACGAGCCCTGCACCGGCTGCACCGGCACGACCATAGTATCACAACCCTCGATAGCGTAGCCGGCGTAGTCGCTAGTCTCATCGTAATTCCCTGCCGTGCGGACAAGCACCTCGCTCTTGTTCCCGCACCTCAATCTCGTCTCGACCAACGCTCTGTCCTGACGTGCCGCTGCTGCTGCCTCCTCCGTGCAATTGTAGAAGATGAGGTCCTGGTTGTCGGGGTAAATACTGAACGAGCGGCTGAGTTTGGCGGAGGTATTCCAGGTGGGGAGGACGTCGCAGCTGTTGGAGGCCTGCAGTAGCTTCAGCTTACCGAGACCAATCACAAGCAGACTGTGTTCCTTGTAGCTGATATTGATGATCCCAAAGCCGTAGAGTCCAGAACCCCGTAGGACTGGAGTGTTGCTGTAGCAAGCGACCTCGAAGTCCGGGGAACCACATGAACTTCCAGCCTCTATGTCGACGAGCCAGAATGGGTTGGAGATGGTCAAGTTGCCACATGTCTTTGCCGAGCAGCTTCCCCTTGCTGTTGCTCCTCAGCTGCGGCGGCTGTGAATATCAGTAGCCACCATGCCCAGAGGAACCAACACCTTGGAGCCATGGCAGCAAATATTTTGAATTTGTTGCAGGAACGAACAGAAGGGGTGACTGAATTGGTGATCATTGGTTGTGCTTTCATATTGGGCTGTTTCAAAGTGGCCCATGAAGCGTTTCGCTTCAAGCGGCCGACGTGAAATGCACCGCTCGCGGGCGCGATATAGCTCTTCTCCCGCTGGCCAGGCCTGGGGGAGGAGCTATGTACCGCTTATTAGTGATGGTACGAGCTAGGACACGATTCTTAGATGGCTCGGCCCTATTAGTCGTGTGTGCCCACGAAACGTTTTCTTATCTTAACGTCGCTCGCTGGCGGCGCCTGAGCCCTGTGTGGCAAAATGTAGCTGGGCCGCATTTTCGTGGGCCCAATATCAGGTACAATTTTCTCTTCCTTTTTCTCTTTTCTGTTAGTTTAAAAATGGAAACAAAAAGTTAGAAAAAGTTTTAAAAAATAAAAATTTCAGTTCTGAAACATTTTAAAAATCTGAACGTTTATTAAATTTGAACAATTTTCGAATATGAACAATTTTTTAGTATGAACATATTTTAATTGTTTACAATTTTGAATATGAACAATTTTTGAATAGAAAAAATCTTGAATTGCCATTTTTCGAATATGAACAAAATTTTGAATTGGAACAATTTTTAATGTGAACAAATTTTGAATTTGAACAATTCTCGTATACGAAAAAAAATCTTGAATTTGAATAATTTTTGAATATGAACAAATTCTTGAATTGGAACAATTTTGGGATGTGAACAAATCTTGAATTGAAACAATTTTCGAATTTGAACAAAATCTTGAATTGGAACAATTTTTGAATATGAATAAAGTTTGAATTGAAACAATTTTCGAATATGAACAAAATTTTGAATTGGAACGATTTTCGAATATAAAAAACTTTTGAATTGGAACAATTCCATATATGAAAAATCCTGAATTTGAATAATTTTCAAATATAAACAAATTTAAATTTGAAAAAAATTCGAAAACATTTTTCAAGATCATAAAAAGTGAAACAAACGAGAACAGGAAAGAAATAGAAAAAAATTAAAGAACAAAAAGAAAAGGAAAACAGAAAAGAAACGAAAAAAGAAAAACGAAAACGGAAACAGAAAAGAAAAAAGAATAAAATGAGCCGGTCCAGCAGCGCGGCAGGAGGCGTATCATAGCGAAACGAGTGGTGGCCTTATCCCTTTCCTCCTCTACAGTCCAGAGCGGCGAAAAGGGAGGCGACTCACTTTCCCCTTCTCTTCGCCGGAGCGGGGCCGGATCTTGGCCTCCTTCCGTCGCTCCGGCGGCGGGAGGAGGTGGGGATCTCGTGCCTCGTCTCCTGGTGTGTAGATAGGGTAGGTTTAGTCCCCGGCAGCGGCGAGTGGAAGGCTCAGGCGTCGTTTAGGGTTAATAAGGAGCGGCTTCCCCCTTCTCTCGGTGCGGCTTCCGGCGGCGCTGAGGTGGGAGCGGCGGAGATCTGCCGGGTCCCCTTCTTCATTCTTCCTCCGGCCGGCCGTGGAGGCGAGGGGAGGTGGTGGTGCTGGAGGGCGAGTCCGTTTTGCTGTTGGTGGATCTGGGGGTCCTCTCCTTCGACGGCTCTCTGGCCGGCCATGGTGGCAGGGGGAGTGCTGTCTGGAGAGGTCTCTGGGTCGCATGGTTTTGCAGGTCCACGATCTCTAGATCTGTGGAGGTTTTCCCCCCGGGTGGACGGCAGATCGGCGCTGCTGTCCTTCCCCTGTGGGGTGTGCTGCCCTCCGGCTCGTCGGCGTGCTGTTGCTTCCTCCGGCGGCGGCATGAGCTTCGTGAGGTGTGGTGCCAGGAGGAGCTCCAGTTCTTCCTCCCTCTCCGTTGAGGGAGACGACTTCGACTCAGCGACGTTCTGTTCTTCTTCCCCGACGATGTGCAGGCTTGGTGGCTTCCCGTCCGCGTTGAAGCTTCCTCATGATTCAAGGTCATCGCTGCCTCCAGGTGGGTGTGGCGGAGGAGCGGCGGCGGCACGTCCCCGGTCCGCGGCGTTGATGGCAGAGGAGTGGTTGCCCAGGGACTGGTTTGTAATTTTCTACTTTGTTGGGTGCGTCTTTGCTGAGTTGGGTTAATGTAACTGGAGTTTTCGCAAAAAAAAAAAAAAAAGGAGGCGCGGCCGTCTAGGGCAAGCTGCTGGACGATATATAGCAATTTGGAGCTGGCCGGCCGATGTGCCCCCGATTCCAGCGCCATCTCCCGCCGCCCTCGTCCCTGTGTCGGCGCCGCTGCAGCTTCCCGTTGCGATGGACCCTTGTTGACCCCGCGCAACGCAGATCCGCTAGCCTCGGCACGACAGTCTCCAGTCCCGCCACAGTGGAAATTGCCGACCAACCGCTAGCCTCCAGCCCCACACCCGCTCGGCGGCGGCTAGGGCGGCGATCGCGGAACCCCGGTAGGGATGTTTCCTACGGAGTGGCGCTAGGGGCAGGTCGCTGGCGCGGCAGTGCGCCCGTGAGGGCAAAATGAGGTGCTGTTTGCTTCCAGATTCTGAAATTTTAGGGTCGTTGTTAGAGCCTAAATTGCATTTGTAGTTTTGGGGCAGATTTCTGTCAGTTAAAGCTGTCTGCCTCTCTGGCATAAGAATCTGATTACGTTGCCTGTTGGAACTTGGCACGCCGAACTCACCGGAACACCCGAGTGAACATTGTTCCTGCATGTTTTTGATCCGTCACTTCGAACAAGATGCAGTAATCTTAAACAGCTTCAGTTATCACTTATCACCATGTACATATGTGACTGACGGTATGTGTGGCAAGTGTGACAACCATGGTTAGTTTTTGTGTACTGTTTTAAACAATCGACATCTAGGATCAGTGTTTCTTCCTGTTTTCATTCGTACTAAATACAGTAATCTGAAAAGGCTTTGGGGATTGCCCACGTGAATTAGTGCTCGTGTGACAAGTGTTATAACCATGGCTGGCGTTCGATAACTAGAAACATGATTTAGTATCAGCTACTTCTCCCTTTTCAGTTTTCATTTGAATCGGCACCACACTACTTCTGAACGGAAGTTAAATTTTTTTTTTGGCAGAATTAACTCGTATAAGCACGAGAATCAGCACCTTGCAACTTCACCATCACTCTATGGCTACTCCTGTGATCCTATCTATGCGAGTGCGGGACCCTGGAGGGAAAAGGCGCTATCATTTGCTTGGGTGGTCGCAAAAAGCAGGTTCAGAGGAGGACCAAGTAACACGTAAGTATACGCCTTCAGCTTACACGACTATTTTAGCCTCTAGGAATTTACGCATATGTAACAAGGTTTAACTGCTTACACTTTGTGCGTCGAGAATCTGAAATTTTAGGGTCTTAATTAGAGCCTAAATCACCTCTGGTGTTAGAGGAAATTTCTAGTCTTCAAGGTCTTGGTAGGTAGCTATCTAAATGTGCCCCTGCAGGCATCAGATACAATGCCTTTTATCAGTTAAAACGTGGAACACAAAACTCAGACCCGAATTATTCCTTTTTCTTGGTCCATAACTTATGGACTCTTGGACGCGGTTGCTCTTGGAATATGTTCCGTAATACAATGCCGAATTTCAATGTGCTTGTTATATTCTGAATGTACTGTAGTACATGCAACCTTCTCAAAGAGTTGGAAATCATTGTATGATTTTTGGATTCACAAGGGCTTATCAGCCCAAAGAGTTGGTGGTCGTTGTAAGTTTTTTTGAATCCACAAGGCTTATCTCCTCCGATCTGGTAGAACTTGCACTTTGTATATCAACATTGTGAGCTGAACTTTCACTGGAATGACAAATAAGCGTGTGGGTCAAGTTTGGGCTAAATAAATAATTTAACAGAAAAATAAATAAAAGGATCACAAATATAGGAAAATATATCTTACAGTAATTCACAGAAGTTTTGTTTCGGCGGCATGTCCAGATCATCTAATCTTCTCTCAAACATTTCGAGAACTTTTGTTATTGTTGGGCGATACACAGGTAATACTTGTATGCACCACAAGCCAATTAGGATCATCTTCCTGGCGATTTCCTCAATTTCGCTTGTCACTTCACATGCTTGTAATCCATCATCTTGCGCAAGGTGGTCGTAGATCCAATCTGGGAAATACTTTTCACTGGATTTTTCGACAATTGATTTTACGTTTCTCCTGCCTCCAACCATCTCCAGCAGCATCATTCCGTAACTATAAACATCTGACTTTGTTGAAACCACTCCAAAGGTTCGAGAGTGAACTTCCGGTGCGATGAATCCAATCGTTCCTCTAGCACCAGTCATTGAAAGCTTGCTCTCCTTTGTATGACACAATTTAGCTAGACCGAAATCAGCAATCTTTGGGCTAAAATCCTTGTCTATAAGGATATTCTGAGGCTTGATATCGAAATGTACAATCTGTGTATTACAGCTATGGTGCAAATATTCTAGGCCACGAGCAATCCCGATCGCTATCGCATAGAGCCTCTCCCATCCCAAGATTTCTTTGGGGTTCTCTGAGTAAATGTACGTATCCAAGGAACCATTGGGCATGTACTCGTATATAAGTGCTCGTTTTGATCCCTCCAAACAAAAACCATGTAAGCTAACAACATTAACATGAGAGGTCCTGCCAATGCTCATAACCTCATTCACAAACTCGTCCCCGTTTCCTTTGCAGTCATGTAAGAATTTCACAGCAACCAGACGACCATCATGCAGTCTTCCTTTGAAAACCACACCATAGCCACCTCTTCCAAGCTGATCTTTACGAGAAGACGTTATCTTCATTACCTCTGAGTACATGTATCTTTTTGGAGCTAGGGATCCATAAGATGCTATCATGGCCTCGTAATTCCTTTCAGTGCTGCTGCTAGTCTTTTTGCAAAGGAGGAACCATAGTCTTTTCCCCTTTCTATGCCATATCAGCACATAAATACATGGAAAAAGCAAGGCTGCAGCGGCTGATGTCAAAACTGAGATTGAAGACGATGTTATTATCTTTTTAGCAGGAGTTATAATATAAACACTTACATCTTAAGACCATCAATAATTTGAATTTCTATTTCTGAAAGAATGCAAGAGGGCAAAAGTAGAAACAAGCTAGAGATCGTAGTTTTTGCTCCAAATTGACTTGTATTATGGACAACTTCGGAGTAATTGTTTCAATTTTAATTATAGAGTATAAGTTTAAAAATTGTTCTTAGAAAATAACTATTGAGGAACTACTGACATATAATGATTTAAATGATAACATGTGAAAAGATGGTGAAAGTTCTAGCATACCTATCAATAGTATCTTTGTGCCAGTCCTCTTGTTACCTGGAATATCATATAATTTGAGTATAAAAAATCAATACTCTCAAATAGTACTATATTTCTTAGGTTTAAAAAAATATTAGCATGCCCCTTATATTATCTTCAATATTTTTTCTGAAGAAATATATAACAAGGTATGGCTGAGCACAGTTGTAGTGGAAGCTAGAACAGCTCCTGGTTTTGGGGCTAATGGCGTACTCGGCAGCTCAGGTGGCTGAAGAAAATATTTCGGTACTATTTATCTAGGATCTGGTACTTCCAGGAGTTATTGCAGATTTATACTTCCAGGAGTATTCTTAACTTACATATATTCAATTTAAAATTAAAGGAAACAATTTGATATACCCGTCAACAATCACTAGAGTGTCTTTGTTTATGATTTATGCATTTGTCCTATGCCTTTAAATCTTAATTGATGTCCATTTCAATCTTTTGGGTTTAACAATCCTATATTAGATTTATAATAATCTGTAGTTTTGTACCCCTTAATAATGACATGATCGAAGGGAGCACCATGAGATACTACGTGGAGCACTGCTCTCCTTTCGGGTCTATTATATTAATCATTGGCAACTGAATGTTTTTTTTCAAAAAAATAACTAAAAACTTTTAAATATATTTTTTATTTTTATAAAATAGTGAGATCACTAGAACTCAGGAGCAGAAATCTGCACTCGTACTTTTGCTACTACACTAGTCAACTGGACCAACCTTCTATCTATTCATTGAATTTAGCAGTTCTCCTGCTAACATTAAAAAAAACTGGACATATAACACCCAAAAATAATGATGCCGGTAGATATGGACAGCACTGGCTTAGAACATCTCCAACGGGATTGCCAAAATCGGCCATACAAACCATGCACATAGGCAAACTTAACTAGATCATTTTCATAGATAGTTCATGCCATAGTTCTTACATTCAGACATACTACATACATATAACTAGCAAAATAAAATCTTGTCATCAGTGGTGGACCGGCGGCGGAGCTTCACTCCGGCGCCTTGCCCTTCCCCTTGTCGACTGCGCCGGGGCGGCGGAGGCGCTCGAAGATGGCATAGGGGTCGCCGCTGGAGCGGAGGCGCCATCGCCGTGACAAGGCGGACAAGGCGCGCCTGCTCACTGACAAAGCGTGCGGCCGCCGTGTTCGCCTCCGACGCCCGCCTAGACTCGGCGATGGCGGCATCGAACAACTCCTTGTTCTTGCGGCGTCGGCGGCGGGCGTCCGTCGCCGCCAAGGACATGGAAGCGGCGACGACTTCCAATGGGACGTCGGCCGCCCGTGCGGTCCTCGTCACTTTCGCCGCCGCCGCTCGAGGATTGGCGTTGCGGAGGAGGCGGAACGCGCGCCCCTCCGCTTCCGGCGCCCTCCAAGGAGGGGAAATCGGAATGAGGCGCCAGACGCCGGATCCATCGGGCAGCATCCTCCATCCATGAGGGGCCTCGACTGGCGGGACGGCGGAGCGGCTAGCCGCTGCCTTCCTCATGTGCGGCGGCGTGGCACGAATCGGCTCCAAGAGCATTGCCCGGGAGCGGATGGACGGCGGCGTGGAGCCGGACTGCCTCGCCGTTGCAGATCTACGTGGCGGCGCACGGCTGCATTGCCCGCTTGCCGCCGGCGCGGCCCCTTGAGCGATTGCTTAATGCCGAGGCAGAGGGCGGGCTCGTTCTCGTTGATGGGGGGAGCCAGACCGCGTCGGCACCACCGCGCGCCGGGACTGCACCTACGGCTCCAGGTCCTCCCAGTCAAAGTAGTCCGACGAATACACGATGGCGAGCGGAGGAGGGAGTGGACGGTGAGGAGTTGAACGGTGGCGAGCGGAGGCGGAAAGACGGAGGCGAAGAGATGGAGGAGCAAAGGGGAGAAATAGGCCGGTGGGAAGCCTTCCCACATATGGGTTGTGTTTGGTGTTTACCGGTCAGTCCAGACGGATGGGCTGATTTTGAGGGAGGCGGTTGGGTGGTCGTTTTTGGGGCCCAATCCTGTACAGGCTGTCCGCCCGGGCATTTAGGGCCGATTTGAGGAGGCCAGTTGAAGATGCTCTTAGGGCCTTGCCGGGAAGATGCAATGAACCGGATAAAATCAAGCAAGCAGGTGACAATTGGGCTATCCTAATGGGTGGTCGGCACGCGCTGACTACACTACTCACTCTGTTCTAAATTAGATGATTTACATTTTCCCACATGTAAATGTATATAGACATGTTACAAGTATATATTCATTTACATTTGGACAAATGGTGGACAAATGGAAGAACGGAGGGAGTAGTATACTGGTACGATGAAATCAAGTGGCAGCAAACGTGGCACGTACGAACGTAACTCACCGGCGCATGTCGTGCCACGCAGCAGTTTCCTCCCGTTGCCGGGGCAGAGGCACGCGAAGGCGGCTGACGCGTTGCTGTACCGGCACTCCCCGCCGCTAGCCGCGCAGGCGTCGCAGTCGCCCATCCCAACGCCCGCCCACTCCAGCAGGAACCCGGCCTTGAGCATCCGACCGTAGTCCGCCGCCGTGTCCCTCTCCGCCTCCGACCCCAACACCGGCAGGTACGCGTACGTGCAGTTCCCCGAGTCTATCTCCGGCGGCGTGTCCCGGTCGTACCCCCCGCCGAGGTACGCGTAGATGGCTCCACTGCATCGGCCAGTGGCGTTCACGAACTCGGCCCCGCGCGGCTCGGTGCCGTGGCAGCCGTAGAGGAAGCACAGGGCGCGGTTTGTGGCGCTGATCCGGAACGGGCTGAGCGCGACGCTGGCGGACACGTTGAGGTCGGCGTGGCACACGCCGTCCTCCCCCGCCGCGACCCTTTCATGGGAGGCCACGAAGGTGCCGGCGGCGTAGTTGATGCCGAGGACGTGGATGGAGGAGCCCCGCATGGACGCCGACGTGGTGTTGGTGCCGTTGCCGGCGTGATCAGTGGCATTTGTATCTAAATTCCAAGCATGTTTTCTGGCATTATACATTTGCTTGTGAAGATTTATTGTTCAATTATGCCACTGAAATAGTAGTAAATACTACATATTCATTTCATAAGCCACTTTACAGCCTTGCTTTAATATTTGCAGGATTGGTGCGCAAAGGCACCAATTTTCTACACAAAGAGCTGTCCAAGGATCTGCTAGCAACAACCACTTAACAGAGGAGGTCCTGAACAGAAAAGAGCAGGGATCTTCGTGTGAAGGAAGAAGAGAAGTGGAGGGACACATTTGCAAAAGAACCAGATTGAATCGAGAAGAAAAGGAGCAGCCAGCATCCAACACATCTTAGGCCTGGCTTCCTTCTTCCCCAACCCCAAGATCTTCTCCACCACCGGCTGCCGCCGCGGCCAGGCAGGCGTGGCGGCGCGCCACACCGACTCCACTGCGCCACCACCACTCCAGCACGCCACCAGCCACGACGACGACCTCTTCATCCCCTGCGTTCCGACCCACTTTTCTGCATCAACGATCTGACATCGACGACGACGGCAGCGGCGCTGCTCTGCCGCTGGGCGCTGGAGGCGACAAGGCTCTTCCTCAACCTCCCCTGCTGCTCTTCCTCAACCTCCCCTTGCTGCTCGGCCTCTAGACGCCGACGACCTGAAGCTGTTCTTCTTCAACAAGTCGCTGCTGCTCTTCTTCTGAACCTCACGTGCTGCTGCTGCTGCTCTTCCCCAAGCGCTGCAACCTGAAGCTGCTCTTTCTCATCTCCAAGTGCTGCTTCTCCTCAACGCCTCCTGCTGCTCTTCACCAACCTGAAGCAATCGTTGGGTTGACTCCAATCAATCACTCTAGCTTTCTCCCTTTTCCCTGAAACTTCTCTGAATAATTGCTTATTCTGTCACTAGTGAACAAATACGTGTGCTAGTGTGTACTTATTCTGTCACTTGTGAACCCGTGCTGTATATTTTGTGTCTCTGAATTTCTACATGTGTATGTGCTAGTAAAATCTGTCATTTGTGTGCTGCACTTGGTGCACAATCGCATCTAGCTTCTAGCATTTTCTTGTGTTTGTGCTAGTCTTGTATTTCTGCCTCTACCTCAATTATGCTTATGTCTATTTGTTGTGTGCTAGTACTTGTGTGTCTTTGATTATTTGTTGCTCTGCCTTGTGTTGTTCATTAAACTGAAAATACCAAAAAGATGCACTTGCTAGTCTAGATTAAATTCCTGCAAATCCACCTTATTTCGTGACCTAGCTTTAACCGAAGCTCGATTGTAGATCGCCTAGTCTCTGTGGTGAACACGACAACCCGTGGTTGGGCGAAATATTCCACCGCTATTTTGGTGTTTACCGGTCAGTCCAGACGGATGGGCTGATTTTGAGGGAGGCGGTTGGGTGGTCGTTTTTGGGGCCCAATCCTGTACAGGCTGTCCGCCCGGGCATTTAGGGCCGATTTGAGGAGGCCAGTTGGAGATGCTCTTAGAGCCTTGCCAGGAAGATGCAATGAACCGATAAAATCAAGCAAGCAGGTGACAATTGGGCTATCCTAATGGGTGGTCGGCACGCGCTGACTACACTACTCACTCTGTTCTAAATTAGATGATTTACATTTTCCCACATGTAAATGTATATAGACATGTTACAAGTATATATTCATTTACATTTGGACAAATGGTGGACAAATGGAAGAACGGAGGGAGTAGTATACTGGTACGATGAAATCAAGTGGCAGCAAACGTGGCACGTACGAACGTAACTCACCGGCGCATGTCGTGCCACGCAGCAGTTTCCTCCCGTTGCCGGGGCAGAGGCACGCGAAGGCGGCTGACGCGTTGCTGTACCGGCACTCCCCGCCGCTAGCCGCGCAGGCGTCGCAGTCGCCCATCCCAACGCCCGCCCACTCCAGCAGGAACCCGGCCTTGAGCATCCGACCGTAGTCCGCCGCCGTGTCCCTCTCCGCCTCCGACCCCAACACCGGCAGGTACGCGTACGTGCAGTTCCCCGAGTCTATCTCCGGCGGCGTGTCCCGGTCGTACCCCCCGCCGAGGTACGCGTAGATGGCTCCACTGCATCGGCCAGTGGCGTTCACGAACTCGGCCCCGCGCGGCTCGGTGCCGTGGCAGCCGTAGAGGAAGCACAGGGCGCGGTTTGTGGCGCTGATCCGGAACGGGCTGAGCGCGACGCTGGCGGACACGTTGAGGTCGGCGTGGCACACGCCGTCCTCCCCCGCCGCGACCCTTTCATGGGAGGCCACGAAGGTGCCGGCGGCGTAGTTGATGCCGAGGACGTGGATGGAGGAGCCCCGCATGGACGCCGACGTGGTGTTGGTGCCGTTGCCGGCGCACCAGAGCTCGAAGGGCGGGGGACCGCAGGAGGGCTCCGGCGCGGGCTGGTTCGCCGCGCCGAGCCAGAACGGGTACCTCACGGTCAGGTTCCCGCATGTCGCCGGCCCGCAGTCCGCGTGTGTGCGGTGATCGAGGAGGAACAGTGAGAGCAAAATGGCGAGCAGTGCGTTCGGATACATGCCAAAGACCTGATTCGAGGGGACAGATTTGGTAATAGGGAGGTTGGCTCCAGAGATTGAAGGGGGAAGGTCAGGGGAGAAGATTATAGCTTAGCCAACGACTTTTGACTAGTTCTGTCAACCTCGCTATAACTTTTTCCACACCCGCTAGAGAGAGTCAACAGCCGAATTCCTTGATCCATATTCAGTTGGTGATGTTGCCGTAGAAGTCCTGGGACAAAATTATTTACCCATTTCCTTGGAAAATGCTCTGTTTCCAGTGGACTTTTCGGTTACATGGAAGTTATGAAAGGATGACCATGGACAGTTCTCTGGATAAAGTGAGGTACATATTGTTGCCGTGAGCTCTCGGGCAGGCACATAGTTCCACAGATCCAGCCGGAGCTGGGTGAGAATATTTCCCATGGTCGAGGATTTTCAACATGTTTTTCTTCTCTTTTCTGTTTGCATGTCACGATTTCGTTTAAGCAGGATAAGTACGTCCGCTAGTAACACACTGCAGCAGTTGGTGAACGCCGCGATCTCCACATTGCCTGCACTTTAACTTCCTGGCGCATCTGGACAAGCTCTTCCACGGAGCGACGCTGGCAGTGTCAAGGTAATGCAGCGATCCATGACTGGCGGCAGGTTGGGCTCTTCAATCAGAGTGTGTATGGGTGGTTTATCTCGCTGGTAGGCTTGTTAGACAGCGGGTGATTGTTATTTTACATTAGTTAGCCGTCCTGGGCAACACGTAGTGGTAGACGGTCTCCAGTTCGCGATTTTTTTTAAAATTATTTTTTTCACAATTTTGATGAATATGGCACGAAACTAATCATTTTCAGTAATATTACTTCGTCGGCTTCGGTGAGACCGAAATCGGCGTTTCGGTTTGGACTAAGCCGAAAGGGACCTTTGGGTTTTGGCAAAGCCGATAGCTCTTTCCTGCATCGCTGAGCAGATGATGGCAGACGCGGAAGGGCTATCGTTTACTGGAGCCTTTCGTTTACCCCGACACTGAAAGGAGCCAAGATGTGTTATATAGGACTCTAGTTGTTCTATGGTGATAGAGAGACGCACGCAGCAGCAACAGCAAGCTGGTCGATTAATAATTGTGTGGACGGAGATGAAATATGGAGTTTAAGAAATAGATTCGTTGAGCAATCACTTTCAATAGAAAATACACGATAAATAGTTCAGCAGAACTGTTGACTAGGTCTGCTCCTTAAATTGCAGCACCACGGCTTCTCTCTCTGTCTCTCTTTCAGTATTTCCCGTAGCATTTCAAGTTTATTTATAACGATAAATTAATTGTTAAATTAATGCAAAAACAGTACGTGTAATTAGTAGTGGTTGAGCTATTACAACGGGAAGTAGTTTATTAGTACTTTAATATTTTGAACCAAAGAGAAGGGATGAGCAGGAGATAAAAAGAGCGCAAAATCTAATGGGAGTGCCTAGCGCTCGGCTCACCGAGAAATAAGAAAACGCTCAGTCGACTGTCGACGTACATCAGTAATTGACGCAATGCCTCGTCCGATCGTTTTGTGGGCTTTTTTGTTCTTTGTGGGCGTTGTCCTTTTTTTTTTACCGTTCCTTTGTGGGCTGCACGTTCTGTTGTTTCATTTTCTTGTGCACGTTCAAGTTTTCTATCTGGGCTTTTATGTGCAAACTGGGCCTGCTGAAATCATCAATTGCAAAAGAATAATACAAAGCCTGGAAAATTAAGGGCTCGTAACTACAAGAAAAATTGCAAAGGTAGCCCCTAAATCATGTGTAACTACCTAAATATTTGAACAAACTTTTCTCTTTTTATATATTAAGAAAATTTGAAAAACTTTCCCTTTTTAAATATTTGAACAAAAATTCTCTTTTTATATACTAAATCTCTAACACTAAACCCTGAAAACCTCCTCGCAATCATGTGCAACTGCACAAATAATGTGTAATTACACACTTAACGATAAAAAAATCGTGTGTAATTGCACACAAAACAAAAAAATGTGCGATTACACACTAATGAAAATAATGTGTAATTACACACTTAACGATAAAAATCATGTGTAATTGCACCAAGCATGTGCGATTACACACTAATGAGAATCATGTGTAATTGCACCCTTAACGATAAAAAACATGTGCGATTACACACTAATGAGAATAATGTGTAAATAGACACTTAACGATAAAAAAATCATGTCCAATTGAGCCAAAAAAAAAACATGTGCGATTACACGCTAATGAGAATCATGTGCAATTTCACACTTAACGATAAAAAATCGTGTGTAACTGAACCCAAAACAAAAAAACATGTGCGATTACACACAAATGAGAATCACTTGTGATTACACACTTAACGATAAAAAATCGTGTGTAATTGCAACCAAAACAAAAAATATGTGTGATTACACACTAATGAGAATGACGTGTAATTGCACACTTAACGATAAAAAACCTGTGTAATTGAACCCAAAAACAAAAAAATATGTGCGATTACACACTAATGAGAATAGCATGTAATTGCACACTTAATGATAAAAAATCATGTGTAATTGAACCGAACAAAAAACATGTGCGATTACACGCTAATGAGAATCATGTGCAATTTCACACTTAATGATAAACCAAAACAAAAAAAACATGTGTGATTACACAGTAATGAGAAGAATGTGTAATTACACACTTAACGATAAAAAATCGTGTGTAATTGAACCAAAAACAAAAAACATGTGCGATTACACGCTAATGAGAATCATGTGCAATTTCACACTTAACGATAAAAAATCGTGTGTAATTGCACCCAAAACAAAAAAAAAAACATGTGCAATTACACAGTAATGAGAATAATGTGTAATTACACACTTGACAATAAAAATCGTGTGTAATTGCACCCAAAAACAAAAAACATGTGCGATTACATACTAATGAGAATACCGTGTAATTGCACACTTAACGATAAAAAATCATGCGTAATTGAACAAAAAAAGTTAGGCTTCAAATAGAAGAAGGTTGGGCCTTCCAAATTTTATGAACTATTGTGCAAATCATAAAAACATTTTTTTTCATTTCTCTACTGTACAACTAAAGTTGACGTAGAACAATATGCAAAAATTACATGTACAATTGCACATTAACATGCAATTGCACATTCATATGCACTTGCGCGCTAATCAGAATCATGTGCAATTGCGTGCTAACAAGAATCATATGCAATTGCACATTAAAAAAGTTGCATGCAAAAAATCATGTGCAATTGGGCATTTTTAAAAATTCATACATATTCTACATATATCATGTGTAATTGCACGTTCTCGAGAATTATGTGCAATTGCATACACTAAGCCAATCTATATGCAACTACACACTACATATATCATGTGTAATTACACACTAAGCCGTTTCAACTCAAACTGCGGAAAACAATTTGTGACAACAGTCCGAAACGTAAAACAAGAAAAGCCCAGCCGAACAAGAAAAGGCCCAACAAAAAAGACAAAACAAAACAAAAAGAGACACAGAAAAGAACAACAAACCAAACTCAACCGAGTGCAACAGGCCAAAACTATCAACTCCCCACGTTACTCGATAAACATGATCGATCGTATCGAATGGATTGAAGCATCGACCGAGACGTAACTTAAAAATCAGGCAACCGAGCATTAACAAAAGCGTTTATAAAAGCACATCCCCCACACACAACAACCTCCTCCCCTATCCCCACGGCATTGGTATCTGGGTCTCACCACGCGTTTCACATTCTGGAGACATCACATCCGAGTCGACAGGCACAAATTCAGCTCAACCAGCAAAAAAATAACAAAAAACCAAAATGTAAAAAGAGACCCAGAAATGGAAAATAAGAGGGCCCAACAAAAAGCCTAGCAAAACCCAAGAGAGCAAAAAAAAAAAGGTTAACGGGCCACTACCCAGCACAAACGGACAGAACCCACCAACTCTCACCTCAACGATCGCAGAACCTGATCGATCCATCGATCCATCGATCGCACGTTCTAGCTCGTCGACCGAGCGTTACGTTAAAACTCGGGCAGCCGAGCGTTAGCAAAACGCAAATCTAATTCGTGCCTGCGCACTGTCCCGGCCTTACACAGTGCCCGCGAGCTGACGCGTCCGATTATGATCGCGCGGCTCTCCTCGCTCGGGGTCGCACGCCCGCACTGAACCTAGGTGGGACCACGGGCCAATTCCCCATTCCTCTGCTTGCACGCTCACGATGTGGTCGCCGAATCAGCTCTTCCGCCTCCGCTCGGTCGCCAGAATCGGGACGCCGGTCGTCGGAGCTGGGACCACGGAATCGCGACGCCGGTCGCCGGATCTGGAGCTCCTCCACCTCACGCCCTCAAGGACGACATGAGGTTCTTCTCCTCAAGCCCTAAGTCCGACCTCGAGCTTCTCCTCCTCATCACGCCGGCAGCCACGGGCTTCGGCTCCTCGCCTCGTGTTACCCTGCTCCTCGAGATCCTCATCGGCCCTTCCATGTATCGATCGTTCGTGGATAGGAGCTCCAGCTTCTCCCTCTGCCTCCCTTGATTTATTTTGCTCTAACTCCTGTCGGTTGTCTAAAACTAGACCAGTCCCTACTGTGTCCTTGAAGTGCATTCCTGTAAGTCGCAGTTCCCTATTATCTGGTGGCGTTCATATGCAGTATCAATGATAATATCTCTTGCCTGTAGCATTATGTGATCTGGTTGATCTTTGGTAGTGCATATACATCAGATTGGCAAATATGATGTTTTTTTCATGCCTTCGTGTTGTTGTTTCTGTTCCATCTAGTGTTATGGAATAATATAATCACTGAAGTGCATAATTTTCTGGATTCCAAGACGTAGTTTCAGCTTGTTAATTGCATAACTTGTTAATTTTGAAAGTATTTCGAAATGTAGTATCCGAAGTCCGTCCTGTAGTTTCAGCCTGTTGCATGTAGTTTTATAACTTGCTGATAATTTGTGAGCTTTTTCGGGATGTTCCTTTTGATGTCTGAGATGTTATTTCAGCTTCCTTGCATGTACTTTTTATAACTTGTTAGCTTCTGAACTTTTTTCTGGATGTATTTCCTGAAGTCCGGGATGTTGTTTCAGCTTGTTACAATTACTTTACATAACTAGTTGGTTTCTAAAGTTCTCCTGGTGAAGTTTTTGAAATCTGTCATGTAATTTCAGTCGTAACCCGAAGCTTTTGAAATGTACATTGAGAAGTTAAAACGCGTGTGGTTCCATAAAGCGTTACTTTTGCAATTGCATCCACTAAAGCTTCCGAGACGTTGTTTGCTATAGTTTTTTTTCTTCTAGATGTTGCTCCTGCATAGTCCGTATTTTTTCGACTTATTATTTCTCTGTAACAGGATGTATTTTTGCGACTTATTATTTCCTTTCTAAGCTGGATAGATGTATTTCCTGATGTATAAATCACAATGGATCTTATATCTAGAAGTAGTTCTACCTTTATTTCTCTGTAACCAGGATGTTTTTTTGAGACTCATTTGTCCTTTTTAAGTTGGAATATGTATTTCTTGATGTATAAATTACAGTGGACCTTATTTTTGATGTATTTTTCTGTCTTTTTTTGCAAGACCTGCAAGGATTTGAAGAAAAATGTTGCCAGTAAAACACAATGTATGATAACTCTTTCTTTTGCAGTTAGAACTTAGTATTGTCATCATTTATACCAATCTCTTGAAGCATTTGTCTGCTTGTATTTTTTGTGTGCAGAAACATTCCAGGACACCAAAACCTGCTCAGTCAAACTGTAAAAATGATGAAGCGAAGGTTGCAACCAGAAGTCAAGAGTGATGTTTCGAAGCCTTCACAATCACACACTTGGATGATGATATTGAAGATGTTCAAGCACTTGCATCGGAGGCTCTAGTGAAAGACGAAGATCAGGCCATAGATGATGAACAAGTTGCTGAAGAGGAGATACGAAAAACAAGGTGATCTGTTTTTCCTTGCCAAAAGTCTGATTTTCTGTACTGTTTTTTCGGGATGTAGTGTTCCACAGCAGTATACATTATATATCAATAGCAGTATTCAGTATTTTTTCACATTTGATGATATACTGGATATAGTTTTTACTGATGTATCCTTTGATTACTTTTTGTGCAAAACTTCCCATGTAGTTTTACATGAAAACTATACGTCATTTTTGATACTACGTTTTATATCATACTGGATATAGTTTGGCTGCGTTGGAGTCAACTGAACTTCGTCGTCGCTACCAGCGTCGTCGCTGGAAATTATGTGTCCTGCATCTACAAAGGAGCGTTAATGTTTAGTCCGCCCAGTTAGTTCATGTCTATACCTGCATGATAAAAAAAAGTGTTTTTTACTAACAAAGATGATCAAATTTGCTAGCAGTTCAGCATGTATCTTTTTGCTTGAATTTGTGCTTTTTCTGCTTCGAAATTGTTATACAGCTGTGCATACTAACATGACTCCCTGTTTTTTCTTTTGTTACAGCTAATGGTTCTCTGTATATCAAGCTTGCTGATCTTTTTGTAAGCAAAATCATGAAGTTTCTCACTAAGACAGATAATGGAGTGGACAAATTACATGCTGATGTGTTCAGAAACCCCTGCCCTATACTGGTATACTCCTTGATCATCTGTAGTTCTGTTGTGGATGCAAAACTACACTGATTATCATGAGCATAGTGTGTTACATGTAAAGCACAGGAAGAAAAGAAACATGGATGTGTTTGACATATGGAGAACTGCTTATAAATACGTGCACTTAGATGTGTTTTTCTTGCTTTTCTGGATTTATCTTTTGTGCTGGATCTTGATACATCTTCTCCGGTTCCTTATTTTACTTCCGTGTGCTTCGATCTACTTCAGCTGTATGTAGTTCTGTTCTGAAAACTTCATCTTCGGGAGACCTTCTTCTGGCGGCTGGTCGGGGAAGAGGAGAACAGAGGTAGGGTTTGGTCTGCTTGTCTGGAGGTGCAGGTCTTGTTACATTTAAGTCCTAGGTGTTTTTTCTGGGAGCAAACTACAACATGCAACTCAGAAACAACCAGCAATGGTTCTTGCTTGCTGTAATTTTGTTCAAAACTTGTGGTTTCTTGAACTTTCTCTTACAAACCAGAACCAGAACCTGATGTACTGTTGCGCTGCAATGTTTCTTTCATGTTCTAGTTTGTGAAGTTTGTTACATCTGAAAACTAATGTGTTTGCTTACCTGGATGTTTCCTGGAGTTCATGGCGGTGATTTTCTTTCCAGTTGCTGCGTTCTTATGTGGATTCAACACCTGACAGTTCTGGGTGAGGTTGGCGTGGGCATGCGTGTATCTGTGCAACAGATTCTGCTCGCCCACAGTTTCCTGATGATTTTCTTATTCTATTTCCTGATGGGAGTTCCATCCAAGCAGGGAGACTTCCTCGCTGGCTTGGCTTTGGCGTCTGAGCCTGCCCCGTGCAGTGCGTGGTCCGCCTGCTTGCGCGAGCGCAAAAAATCCAGCGTGAGGGATCCCTTTCTATTTCCGGCCTTTGCTGGGAGGGACCACAACCCATTTTAGGTAAGTATCTGGTTCGGACAGGGGGGGCACTCTGTAGCGCAATAGGGTGCCCGGGCACTGTGTAGCCACGTCCTAAAAAGAGAGCTATTTTTGTAAAGCACGATGTCGTGTAATTAAGAAGAAACCCACCCTTCATGAGCTGCTGGTAGTCCTTTCCGTCCACTGTCATACCCAGCAAGTGCATCATGGACACCGTGCAGTTCCCCTCCACCGACCTGTACCCCCGGCAAGCCACGCTTAGGAGCTGAACGACGTATGGACCTCGACCATCCCGGAGCTCACTTCTGAGCAATGTTTTTTCAGAACAAAATACTGAATGGTTCAGCAGATCAACAATTGATGACTGAGTGTGCGCCTTTTTTTGTTTGAATGTTGAGTGTGCTCCTTTGATCGCAGCACCATAGCACTTCTCTCTACCTCTCTCGGCATTTCCCATGGCAACTTCAAGTTTATTTACACGATAAATTAGTTGTTAAAGTAATGCGAAGAAGAGTAAAGCAAGATGTGCTGCACTGGCCGGCCGCGGCGACTGCGGACATTCCCCCTCGGTTACTGGGACGTAATACTGACATGATTGAGACCTAGTGTTCTTCGAAGAGGGAAATCTTGGTGAATTGAAGGCACTTGCTAGGAACTTGGTTGATAGATGATTTGATGGATGAACAACTTACCAGCAAGGGGAGGGAGATCCCACGTTAGGAGGAAGCCTTGGCCGATCAGCTGCTCGTAGTCGCTGGGGTTGGCCGACGAGCCCAACACGGGCACGACGAAAGCGTCGCAGCCCTCGATAGAGTTGCCGCCGTTGTCGCTCGACTCATTGTAACGCCCTCCCACGCTGGCAAGCATCTCGCTCCGTTCCCGCACTTCATCTTCGTCTCCACCACTCTCCGTCGCCCCTGTTAGAGTTATACTATGTGTCCATGTATACCTCTATAGTTTCCCCGTTGTATGAGAGGTTTCCTGCATATTTGTCACCTGTACATGTACTATATATTGTGGCCTTTGGCCCCTGGAAATAAAAGTTGCGTATTTTCCTAACATGGTATCATGAGCTAGGGTTTTTTTTTCCTCTCTCTTCCGGACGCGCAACTCGTCCTTCTCCCATTCTGCCGTCGTCGCCATCCTCTGGCCGACCGCCGCCGGCTGCTCACCGCTGCTGCCCGTCCTGCTGTGGCCTTCTCCAAGCTACTGGGCCGCCGGCCGTTCTTCTTCTGCTAGACGGCAGCTGCTGTTTCCAGGCCGTCCGTCACTCTCGGTGCCCCAGGCCGTCTGTCGCCGCCGCCCCCAGGCCGTCCGTCGCCGGCGCCGCACTCCGGCCCGCCGTCGGGTCGCCGCCGGCCGCCGCCGTTCTCCGGGTCGCCACCGGCAGTTGCCCTGCTCGGGCCTGCCTGCCCACCTGCTGCCCGTCGCTGCCGTGGCGGCTGTTCTGCTGTTCTGCATCGAGCTGCTGGGTCGATCTCGATCCGTTTGACTTTCCGTTGTAAAAAAAAATAAAAAGAGAAAAAAAACAGGTACAATGTCTTCTGCATCGGGCTATGTCTCCATCCCTCGCTGCCCGGTGATTTTTGATGGTGCTAACTACACCGAGTTTGCTGGCTTCATGCGCATTCATATGCGTGGTCTTCGTCTCTGGGTGTGCTTTCCGGCGAGGTCTCGTGTCCGCCGTGCCCCATTGCTCCTACTGCTCCTATTCCGCCGACGCCACCAGTCCTTGCTGCCGATGCTACTCAGGCTGCAAAGGATGCAGCTAAGAGTGCGGATGATGTCGCCATTGCTGCGTATGACCGGCAGGTCAAGGAGCATTCTGACGCCCTTGAGACCTACCGGCTGGATCTGACTGCTTACACCCAGTGGATTGATGATGATGCTCGTGCTGCGGCTGTTCTTTCTTCCAGTGTTCTTCCTCAGTTTGCCTCTGAGTTTATGGGGCTCGGTACTGTCTCTGAGATGTGGGCTCATCTTCGCCAGCGCTACCAGCCATCTGGCGATGCTCTCTACCTTTCAGTGGTCCGTCAGGAGCATGCCCTTCAGCAGGGCGACTCCACTATTGATGAGTTCTACACGCAGAGTTCTGCTATCTGGCGCCAGCTCGACTCTCTCCGTACTGCTGTTTGTGGTACCTGCCCGTGCTGCCAGATTGTGAGGTCCGACTTGGAGTTTCAGCGCGTCTATGAGTTCTTATCTCGGCTCCGCCAGGAGTTTGAGCCCCGTCGTGCTCAGTTGCTTGCTCGTGGCCGTGTTCCTATTTCGGCTGTTCTGTCTGAGCTTCGTGCTGAGGAGACTCGCCTCCGTGGTGCTGGTCTGCTTGCGGTTCCCTCAGTCTTTGCTGCTCGACCTCCTGCTACGCCGTCTACAGCACCAGTGCTTCCTCGTCCCAGTGCTCCGCCGCTTCTACCCACTCCTTCTGGTGGAGATGGTCGTTCTCGTGTTCTTCCTCATTGCGGCTATTGCGACAAGGATGGTCATGCTGAGTCTGATTGCTGGAAGAAGCAGGCAAGGAGCGCAAGGAGCGCACTTCTTCTACTAGGCCTCGTGCTCCTTCTTCGACACGCTCCGATGCCTCCTTCACTGAGCAGGATATTATGAGGCTTAAGCGTCTGCTGGCTGCTTCAGGTTCTTCTTCGACAGGTACTGCAGGCTCTGTGACTGATGCTTCTAGCTCTGAGCGACCACCATCTACACAGTCAGGTACATCTCGTTGGGTTCTGGATTCTGGAGCTTCCTTTCATATGTCTTATGATTCTTCTGCTTTATCCTCTCTTCGGTCTCTAGATTCTCCTATTAATGTTCTCACTGCCGATGGTACTCCTCTTTCGGTTACTAGTCGTGGTAATCTTACCACTCCTACTTTCTCTGTCCCTGACGTTTCTCACGTTCCTCGTCTTACCATGAATCTTTTTTCTGCTGCCCAGCTTACTGATTCTGGTTGTCGCGTCATTCTTGATGTTGATTCTTGTTCTGTCCAGGATCGTCGCACGCGTGCTCTGGTTGGGGCTGGCCCTCGGCTCCGTGATTCTCCGGGGCTCTGGGAGTTAGACTGGCTTCGTGTTCCTTCCGCTGCCACCACTACAGCCAGTTCTTCTGCTTTCGTCGCTTCAGCTACCGGCTCCTTCCAGCAGTGGCATCATCGACTCGGTCATCTTTGTGGCTCACGTCTATCGTCATTAGTTCGTCGAGGTCTTCTGGGGTCTGTCTCAGGAGATGTCTCTTTACAGTGTCAGGGTTGTCGTCTTGGCAAACAGATTCAGTTGCCCTATCCTACTAGTGAGTCAGTGTCTAAGCGTCCTTTTGATTTAGTTCATTCCGATGTGTGGGGTCCGGCTCCCTTTGCTTCGCAAGGGGGCCATCGCTACTATATTATTTTTATAGATGATTTCTCTCGCTACACTTGGCTTTATTTTATGTCTTCTCGCAGTGAGGTTCTCTCTATATATAAGCGTTTCGCTGCGATGGTTCACACTCAGTTCTCTACGCCTATTCGTGTGTTTCGTGCTGACTCTGCTGGCGAGTACATTTCCAAGATGTTGCGAGGTTTTCTTGTAGAGCAGGGTACTCTTGCTCAGTTCTCTTGTCCTGGTGCTCATGCCCAGAACGGCGTTGCTGAGCGCAAGCATCGCCACCTTCTTGAGACGGCTCGTGCGATGATGATCGCCGCCTCTCTTCCGCCTCACTTTTGGGCTGAGGCTGTTTCCACTTCCACCTATCTCATCAATATTCAGCCTTCTGCTGCTCTGCAGGGTGGTATTCCTCTTGAGCGTCTTTCGGATCGTTCTCCTGATTATTCGGCGCTTCGATTGTTTGGTTGCGTTTGTTATGTTCTTCTAGCTCCCCGTGAACGCACCAAACTAACCGCTCAGTCTGTTGAGTGTGTTTTTCTTGGATATAGTGATGAGCATAAGGGTTATCGGTGTTGGGATCCTGTTGCTCGTCGGATGCGGATTTCCCGGGATGTGACCTTTGATGAGTCTCGTCCCTTCTACCCGCGTCCATCTTCCTCGACATTTTCGGTAGAGGACATCTCTTTTCTCACCTTTCCCGATACACCTCCCTCAGTGCCTCGTATTCCTACTCCTCTTCGACCCACTGTTGATTCGACTCCATCCTCTCCTACATCACCGACGTCTTCTTCTCCCTTGGCGCATGACTCTCCACCTCCATCACCGCCGTCTTCCCCGTCCCACCTCCATCCCTCCGGTGATTCCTTCTCGTCCCTCTTTTCAGTTCTATTACACCCGTCGTCCACGTGTTGTGGATGAGTCCACTGATGCACCGTCTACTTCTGGTGTGTCTTCTTCCTCTTCTCAGCCGACTTATGGTCTTCGGGCTCGGCCTTGTCCTCCCCCTGACCGCTACTCTCCTGACCGCTATGGTCTTTCGGCTGTTGTTGAGCCGACCTCTTATCGTGATGCTGTTGTTCATCCTGAATGGCAACTTGCGATGGCAGAGGAGATTGCTGCCCTTGAGCGCACCGGCACATGGGATCTGGTTTCTCTTCCTCCCCGTGTTCGTCCCATCACATGCAAGTGGGTCTATAAGATTAAGACTCGTTCTGATGGATCTCTTGAGCGTTATAAAGCTCGTCTTGTGGCTCGGGGTTTTCAGCAGGAGCATGGTCGCGATTATGATGAGACATTTGCTCCTGTGGCCCATATGACCACTGTTCGCACACTTCTCGCAGTGGCCTCTGTTCGACACTGGTCTGTGTCTCAGCTTGATGTTAAGAATGCCTTTCTTAATGGTGAGCTGCGTGAGGAGGTTTATATGCAGCCCCCACCTGGGTATTCTGTTCCTGATGGCATGGTTTGTCGTCTTCGCCGTTCTCTCTATGGCCTTAAGCAAGCCCCCCGCGCCTGGTTTGAGCGCTTCGCCTCTGTGGTGACTGCCGCTGGTTTTTCTCCTAGTGCTCATGATCCAGCGTTGTTTGTTCACTGTCTGCTCGTGGTCGGACTCTTCTTCTTCTATATGTTGATGATATGATCATCACTGGTGATGACCCCGAGTATATTGCCTTTGTCAAGGCACGTCTTAGTGAGCAGTTTCTTATGTCTGATCTTGGTCCTCTTCGTTATTTTCTTGGGATTGAGGTTTCTTCTACCTCTGATGGTTTTTTATCTCTCAAGAAAATATATCCAGGATCTTCTTGCTCGTGCTGCTCTTAGTGATGAGCGTATTGTTGAGACTCCTATGGAGCTCAATGTTCACCTTCGTGCTTCTGATGGTGATCCCTTATCTGATCCGACGCGTTATCGTCATCTTGTTGGGAGTCTTGTCTATCTTGCAGTCACTCGTCCGGATATCTCCTATCCTGTTCATATTCTGAGTCAGTTTGTTTCTGCTCCCACTTCTGTTCACTATAGTCACCTTCTTCGTGTTCTACGATATCTTCGTGGCACGATGTCACACCGTCTCTTCTTTCCCCGTTCCAGCTCGTTACAGCTCCAGGCCTATTCGGATGCTACGTGGGCTAGTGATCCTTCGGATCGCCGTTCACTTTCTGCTTACTGTGTTTTTCTTGGTGGTTCTCTCATTGCCTGGAAGACGAAGAAACAGACTGCAGTGTCACGTTCGAGTGCGGAGGCAGAGTTGCGGGCTATGGCTCTTTTGACGGCTGAGGTGACTTGGTTACGATGGTTATTAGAGGATTTTGGTGTTCCTGTTACAACACCTACTACCCTCTTGTCGGACAGTACAGGTGCTATCAGTATTGCGCGTGATCCGGTGAAGCACGAGCTTACCAAGCATATTGGTGTTGATGCTTCTTTTGTACGCGCTAGTGTGCAGGATCAGGTTATTGCTCTTCAGTATGTGCCTTCCGAGTTGCAGTTGGCGGATTTCTTCACGAAGGCCCAGACTAGAGCGCATCATGGATTTTATCTCTCCAAACTCAGTGTTGTGGATCCACCATGAGTTTGAGGGGGTGTTAGAGTTATATTATGTGTCCATGTATACCTGTATAGTTTCCCCGTTGTATGAGGGGTTTCCTGCATATTTTCACCTGTACATGTACTATATATTGTGGCCTTTGGCCCCTGGAAATACAAGTTGCGTATTTCCCTAACAGCCCCGTCGTGCCGCCGCCGCTGCCGCGTCCGTGTAGTTGTACAGGATGAGGTTCAGCTTGGTGTCGCTGATCCGAAAAGGGCGCCCCAGTTTGACGGAGGTGTTCCAGCTGGCACGGCAGCTATTGGAGGCGTGCAGCAACTCTAGGTTGCCAACATCAATCGCATGCAGGCTGCGTTCCTCGTAGGCGATGTCGAGGATCTGAAACCCATATATACCGGTACTCCGTAGGAATGGAGCGCTGTTTAAGCAAGTAACCTGGAAGTCCGGGGGGCCACATGAGCTGCCCGTCTCTATGTCAACGAGCGAGAACGGGTCGGAGATGGTCACGTTGCCGCACGTCGCCGGGCAGTCTCCCCCTTGCTGCTGCTGCTCCTGAGCCGGCACGAGCATCAGTGGCAGCCACCATACCCAAACCCGAACCAGCAGCCGGGAGCCATTGCCGATCAGAAAAATTTGGAACGGCTATGGGGGAAATAGACTAGACTAGACGCGAGCGAGAAAGCTGTGGTCGAGCTCGAGCAACGATATATGGGAACGGCGAGTGTGCAGAGGGTGAGATGGCCAGAACGTTTGACTGGAAAAATGGGGCAGGCGATCGCCGTCCACGGATTCGACGATCCAATGGAGAGTGATCCCTTGGACGGGTGAAGGCCATGGCTTAGGAATTTTCCCGGGCATGGCAACGCCGTTGACGGGCAAGTTGGTGTTTGTCGACTTGTCGCCTAAACCGATTCTAATTCTGGTACACCATATATACACAGGTTCGCACTTCAATAGACTGTTTTTTCAACAGTACCAAGCTAGTCAGTGGGGTAGAAATAAGTGGCTGACTGATTGCTTTTATCGACAGGGAAACCAAGCAAAAGTCACTGCCTCCTAGTAGCTACGTACCTAGAAACTTGGTTAAAAGATGATTTGGATGGGTAAACTTACCTGGAACGGGAAGATGCCATGTCAGGAGGAAGCCGTCGCCGATGAGCCCCTCGTAGTCGCTGGCGTTGACCGCGCCCGACGACGACGAGCCCAGCACCGGCAGGACGAAAGCTTCGCAGCCATCAATAGCGTCGCCAGCGTAGTTCCCAGGAGCATCATTACGTCCTCCCGCGCGGACAAACACCTCGCTCTCGTTCAGGCACCTCATACTCGTCTTCACCAGCGCTCCGTCCCGACGTGCCCCCTCGGTGCAGTTGTACATGATCAGTTTCAGACTGACGGGGTCGATCTTAAACGGGATGCCGAGCTTTTCAGAGGTGTTATAGATGGGCCATCCGCAGCTGTTGGAGGCTTGCAGAAGCAGCAGCTTGCCTAGATCAACTACATGCAGGCTGTATTCGTCGTAAGAGATATTCTTGATTGCGAATCCAAAGCTGAATGGTATAGAGCTCTTTAAAACCAGCTGGGTGTTGTTATGGCAAGATGTCTCGAAATCCGATGTGCCACACGGTCTTTGCCCATCCGTCTCTCTGAGCCACAACGGGGGATAGATGGTGTGGTTGCCGCACTTCTTGGGCGAGCCCGAGCAGCCATCCCCTTGCTGCTCCTGAGCCGCCGTGACGGCGCGCATCAGCGGTAGCCACCAGGCCCAGGAGAACAAGCAGCTTGGAGCCATGGCAGCCCAGGATTTGGAATTGCTGGTAGTGAAGCGGGGTGCTGGGGCCTGGCCGCCTCGGAGATAGAAGAGAGAATAGTATGCTAGTGAGCGGGGAGCTGTTAGCTTGGTCCACATCCTGGAGACGGTCTTCACACGGTGGCCAAATGACTAGCTTGTTGACTGGAGTTGGGAATGAATTTTCAGGACCATACAGTTCGGCGAATCTCAGTGGACAAGTCTCCACAGCAGTACCATCGCACGGAATGTTGCAGAAACAAATTGCAAAAATATATTGTAATGTTGTGGTGTCGACTTTGACGAAGAGGGCTTCTACAGTACCGTCTATTTCATGTTAATCGAATGTCGCTGCGTGCTGTCCGTCCGTCGTCTTTTTTGCGGATGTCTCGCCGGAGGTGCTCGCTGTCGATCTCCATCGCGCTTCGCTTCAGGCACCATACTCTCGGAGCGTTTTGTTGCGGTGCTGCCACTTTCGAGGCTGTGCAGTAAGCATCCGTTATCGATCGAGTTTGTAGTCCACATTAGGCTTACTCATTATCCTCATGTCCCCGTCCAGATAAGCATCCGTTCTTACTCAATCTCACAGTGTTGTATTAAGCTTTTTGCCAACAAATTCAGTATGAGATTCTTAAATAATTTGGAGATATTTGCTAGCTTCTGTGAAATTGAGAAACAACGGAGACTGGATTGATGGAGGTGAAAGGAGCGTCTTCTATGGCCTCTCTATTGGTGAAGCCGCTATATGCATCTACATATTGCGCATGTTGATTAGAGACATGCTTACATGATGCGTGCACCAGAAAACTGTTCGTGAGGATTTAAAAAGTATATTTGTGGATTATAAAAGTGTTCACCTGTTATCAAGTACTAGTTGAATTTCGCGTGGCGTCACGCCACGCCCTTGGTTAATTTTTTTGTGCGATATATTTTTTTTTGTTCACCAAAATGTTGGCTAAATTGCAGTGTTCAATTTTTTTTTTAGTTATGAATAAGTAGCATTTTTTTGTGTGCATTTCTGATATATTGTGTAGAATATACAAATATTCAGTGGTTTGAAATGGTCAAACATGTTTGTATTTCGACATCAATATTTAATTGAAATCAGAAAAATCCATTTGAATCTGATTCCACATTTGGGGAAAGTTTGTTCGTATGGTGTCGAAATGTTGGTCGAATTGAAATGGTAAAATATATTTGTAAATTGCTATAAGGATATTGAGGGGTTTTTTTTTGTGAGCATTTTGGTTATATTTTATGGAATATCGGAATACTCGCTCAAATGTTGGCCAAATTGGAACTTGCAAACATGTTTTTTATTTTGCTATGAATAGGTAGTAATCTTTTTGAGCATTTTTGATATATTTTGTAAAATATTCAAATATTTAGTAGTTTGAAATGTTCGAACATGTTTGTGTTTCGTTGTCAATATTTAATTGAAATTAGGAAAGAATGTATATGAAATACTTCCTAATGGGTATGTTATTCATATTTTCTTGATGGGTTAGCTCGGAAATTTTGGTTTTTAAATATTTTTTGTCTTAAAAAAAGTTTTAAGTTTGAAAATTTGTTAAACTTTGAAATATATACAATGTTTTTTTGTTGTTGAATTTTTTCTTTTAGTGGGAATGCTGAGGATTTGTTAACTTCGGGTAATTTTGATATATTATATTTGCATTATATTGTGTGTAATGTATTTATGGTCCAATTTATTATGTCTAGAATTTGGAAATTCGTTAAATGTAATTTGTTTTGATGTATTATTTGCATTTGTTTTAATAATGGAGTAAGCAAAAATGGACATTTTTTTATTTAGTTAGTGTCAAAAGTTTAAAACTATTTTATGTTTTAAAAATTGATTAAATTTTGGAATATATACAATGTTTTTTTGTTGTTTTTTTTCGTGGGTATGCTGAATATTTGTTAATTTTGGGAAGTTTTGATGTTCTATGTTTATATTTTCCTGATTAGTGAATTGGAAGTTATGAGTTCTTTGTGTGAGAAGGATGAGAATTTGTTAAATTTAGGAAAATTTTGCATATTACTTTGATTTTTTTTTGTGCGCAATGTATCTTTGGTGCAATTTTCTGTTGGTGTGTAAAATTTGGAAATTCGTTAAATGTGATTTTTTATGTATTATTTGCATTTTGATGAATGATAGAGTAAAAGTTATGGGTATTACAATTTGAACCATTTTATTGTAAATGTGAATTTTGTGACAGGTAGGACTCATATGTAAATTTTTTTGAAGAAAAATAAAAATAAATAGTTTTTGGAAAGATTTTAAGAAAATTATGGAATGTGAGTAGTAGATATGACTATTTGAAGATATTGAATGCATCTTAGGACATGAAGATCAATTTAAATGAAGTCCAAATGATTAACATATGTCGTTTTTACGAAAGACATAGTTGACATAAGCGGGCACTTAAGTTCTTCTTATTAATCGGGAATTACAAATTGATTAATCATGCATGTACATACAATGTTTGTAAAGTTCTCATTTTTTTGTATTTGTTGGTATGTTTTTTTTTGAATTACAGATTTAAAGATATGAATTTTACAAATTTAAACATTTTTTTGCATATTTGTTAAATAACTGTTTTTTTTGGAATGTTAGTACTCCCTCCGATCCGATAAATTAGTCGTGGGAAAGGAACGTACACTGTACAAACTCTAGCTATAGCTGCGAATCTTTTTATGGATTGGAGGAAGTAGTAGATATGACTAATTGAATTCGTTGAATGCATCTTAGGACACGAAGATCAATTTAAATGAAGTCGAAATGATTAACACATGTCGTTTTTACAAATTAAATAGTTGACATAAGAGGGTACTTAAGTTATTCTTATTAATCTGGAATTGCAAATTGATTAATCATGCATGTACATGCAATATTTGTAAAGTCTTCATCTTTCTGCATTTTTTGATATATTGTTTGTATTTTTTTGAATTGCAGTTTAAAAGATATGAATTTTACAAATTTAAACATTTTTTTGTATATTAATTAAATATCTGTCGGTTGAGCCCCACATGTCGGGTTTCTGTTAATTATGGGAATGTTTAAGGAGGGGAAAAAAATACAGAGGGCCCACGGTTGCGTCAGCAGTGACGGTGCTCGCCGGCGACGGGCGCGGCGGCCGAGCTCGCGCTCGAGAAGGAGCGGACGCGCGCGGGGCTGGGAATGCAGGGATCCGCGCGCGAGCGTTAAGGGGAAGCGAACGGGCGGCGTTTCGAACCCTATTGTTATCGAAGTCGCCGGCGGCAAGCAGTTTCGCGGCGGCGGACGCCGAGTGCCGCGGCTTTGATTCCGAGGCGTATACGTAGAGTAAGCGACGGCGGAGCCGCCTGTGTTCATCGATCTGAACGGGAAGGATCGTAGCGGCGGCGGTGAGCGTCGGCGACCGCGGCGCGAGAGAGAAGGAGAGGGGGGATGTGGTGGCTTTTTTACAAAAAAGAACTTAGGCTTTCGTGAAATTACAAACAGATCCTTCCTCTCGGGGGGCCGTGGGATGCGAGGTCCGATTGGTGATTCTTCGGAAATCCGGGAACTTTTTTGCAAAAAGACCAAGTACTGTTCAACACTGTAGATGTGAACAGTACGTACTGTTGCTCACAATAGTGCTCGGCGCGCGGAGAGGCCGCTAAATTGGCCAGCTTTCATATAGTTAGAGATGTTCATGGGGTTCAAAAAAATCACAGGTTTTAAAAATGGTATGTTCAAAGAATAAAACAATTTTGACGGGTTCAAAAAACAGTTCATGATGTTGAGAAAAAATCTTGGGATTTAAAGATATGCTCACATTCAATAATATGTTCACATGTTTTTGAAAGCATGTTCCCCCAATTCAAAAATATACATCGGTTACTGCGAGACTGCGAGTCGTGTATAGGAGCTCCCGGTGCGCGGCCCATCTCTAGAGTCGATTTGGGTCCCCTTGCAGCTTTCAAAGATGGGTTTGACACACACTCGCATGCCCATCTCTAGAGTTTGTTTTGTTTCGGGCCTTCACAAGGGCCTATAGCCCAAACCTACCGACGTCCATCGGCGTCCATTCGCGTCACGGGCTCACGGCGCCGCTGGCCGGCCGGCATTGCCCGTGGTTCCCCACGCCGTATCTCCTGCCTCGCTCGTCCCCGCGCCGGGGCCGATGCATCCTGCCGTTGCCGTCGTGGTCCCGCTCAACAAATATTTGCTAGCCTCTCCGCGGCCGTCTCCCGCCACGGGGGCAATCGCCGAGCAAATCCCTACTCTCCAGGACCGCTGGACCCGGAAGTGAGGTCTCCTACAAACCTCCTCGAGTATGGAGGAGGTCGCCGGCAAGGCTGTGCGCCTGTGTGAGGGTAAGAGGCGGTGCTGTTTGCTTGGGCGGCCGCAAAGAGCCGAAGAGCAGGTTCAAAAACGTACAGACGACAGCAATTGATGTTTGTAACTGCAATTTAAAACACTACACACGTATGATTTGCATCCCAGAGCACACAATAAAACAGAAAGGGGAATGCCTGGAGTACAAACCAGGGACGAACACCGACGGAATCAGCAAAGAGTACGTGGCAGCATGACAGCGGCAGTCCGTCACTAGAAGACGCACTGGGCTGACATACAACACATGCAAACTTCATTAACGATTACAGCAGTAACAATCGGTCCCACTAGGGGCACGAAGCGCAAACACAGAGAGACGGGACCGGAGGAGTTCGATAGAAATTGTTGGTGCTTCAGTGAAAACATTCAATCACACATGCATGATGCAGTTACAAACATACACATACATTCGTAAAGTCATGCACTAGCATCTTCTTGATCGAAAAGGAGCCCTCTTCTTTGATGATATACTCAAGCTCTTCACTGAAAGGTCCATACATCGGCATGTAGAAAGAATCAAACTTAGCTTTGTCGATCACACCCTATTAATCATAACAAAAGATTAAGTACTTGTGCATTGGTTAGCAGATGATAAAGTCATATGCAACAAAGCTAACAAATATACCTCTAAGGTCATAACACTAAGAATGAAGTGTGGTTTCCCATATGTTAAATAATTTTGAGGTAATTCCATCATCCTGCCTCCCGAGAATGGAAATAACCATTCGGCCTCCTGAGAGTAATTCTTTGGCTCTTAGCTTTAGGAAAGGGCAGCCCTAGGCGTCCCCCGGGGGATCTTGCGCCGATCCCCCGGGTGGAGAGCCGTCGGATGGATCGCAGTGTCGCCGTTGGATTTTGCTACAACCGTGCATCGTCATACTCGCATACTGGAAAAACAAAAACGTCGCTTTCTCGCACCACATGTTTGACACTTCCGCCTCCGTGTAGTCCATTAAATTTGCGCTTAAGGGGATTCGACCTCTGTTTGAGAGGGACGGCGGCTTGGACCTCTCCATGACGCACAAACCATCTCAGCTGGACTAGATTTGTGCGTACTTTATGGAAGACACACATTTATGCCTTATTTTCGTCATTGACCTACTAAAATTGATATTATATCTGGCTGGATTGCTTGCAGCATCATCATCGCGGCAGCAAGTTTTTTTAGCTTGCAGCAAAAACGATTCGATAACAAAATAATAGAAAAAAGACACGAGGTATATGCCTCATCGGTAGCAAACTTTGTAGCAAATTTTTGCTACTTTAGCAAATATGACGAGACCTTGCTGACAAAATTGGAGAACACCCGACACGTCATCGCCGATGCAGCAACACCATGGTAGGCACTTGTACCTACATGGATTGTCCGTGGTAGCATCTTCTTCCAGAACTCCGATGAGGCATCGCCCGGTCGCACAATCGTAGATGCTTTTACGGAGCAAAACGCGCTTCGTCGATAACATCGTCGTATGCCGTCGGTAGCACGTCGTGCACCCCCGGTAGCATCGCCGGCTCATCGGTAGCAATGACATGCGTCGTCGGTAGCATCGTCGGCTCGTCAGTAGCAACACTGCGAGACGTCTGTAGCATCCGATCGTAGCTTTGCCGGATACCGTCGGTAGCATCGTCAGCTCGTTGGTAGCAACGGCGCGATACGTCGGTAGCGTCTTCTCATAGCTTTGCAGGATACCGTTGGTAGCATCGTCGGGTCGTCAGTAGCAACGACACGCGTCATCGGTAGCATGGCCACGTGCCGTTAGTAGCAGCATCGTCGGCTCGTCGGTAGCAATGCCATGCGCCATCGGTAGCAACACCGCGAGCCGTGGACACCGTTGTAGCAAAAATAAATTGTGATATTGTAGCAAAAATGACTTCGCCAGAGACATTGCCGAAGACTGTGTAGCAACCAAATTATACTATTGTAGCAAAATAACAAAACTTTGGTAACAAAATTAATTGTAGAAAAAATAGCAAAACTTTAGTAGCAAAAATTCGTGATGTTGTAGTATCGTGGCAAAATCCAACGCCGCATGTAGCACCGCCGCCAGCCGCATGTAGCATATCCTGACGTGGCACGTAGCAAAACTCGACGTTGTACGTATAGTGGCGCTCAAGGCGTCCTAATGGGATGCGACAGGATTAAGGGGCGACGCGGGTGCACGGCTGCGCGAGGTTAAGCTGAGCAAGGGGTGTCGCGGTCGAGGGTCGCCGCTATTGTAGCTATTTTTTGCTACAACAGATCCGACGAGACCTTGCTGGCAATATTAGAGAACACCCACATGCGGCGTCGCCGATGCAGTAACACCATGGTAGACGCTTGCAGCAACGTGGATGGTCAGTGCTAGCATCTTCATACAGAGCTCCAATGAGGCATCGCCCCGCTCGCACCATCGGAGATGCTTTTACGGAGCAAAACGCGAGTCGTTAGTAACATCATTGTGTGTCGTCGGTAGCAACGTGACGCACCTCCGGTAGCATCGTCGGCTCGTCGGTAGCAATGCCATGTGTCGTCGATAGCAACGCCACGAGTTGTCAGTAGCAACGCCT
This sequence comes from Poa pratensis, assembly GCA_947311845.1. Taxonomy (NCBI): domain Eukaryota; kingdom Viridiplantae; phylum Streptophyta; class Magnoliopsida; order Poales; family Poaceae; genus Poa; species Poa pratensis. Next base: position 82,535,615 of record CAMZMU010000038.1, on the reverse strand, counting down.
CGAGATGTGGGCAGCATCCGCTCGTAGTATTGCCCGATACTGTCGGTAGCATCGTCGCTCGTCATTAGCAACGGCGCGCCACCTGTAGCATCGCCGCATGCCGTCGGTAGCAACATCGTGCGCCGGTAGCATCATTGGCTCGTCGGTAGCAATGCCATGGGCCATCAGTAGAAACGTCATGAGCCGGCGGTAGCAATGCTGTCATGGATTGAAAGCACTAAAAATCTATGCTACAAACTTTATGTGGATTTGCAACGGAAGGAGATGAATTTTGTAACAAAACTTTTGATTTTGCATCTCGAATATAAGTAGCATGATATAAACAATTTTTTTGCTGCGATTGTTCTATGGATTTGCATCAACAACAGGGAAAGTTCTTTGCTACAAATCTTATAAGCATTTGCACAACATAACAAAATTTGCATCGGAAAAAACTTGCTACAATTGTTATGTGGATTTGCATCGCAGGGAGATAATGCTTGCTACAAAGTTTAAAACATTCAAACGAACGGATACTAGCATTCATGTAGCAACACAAATCAGCTTGCAAATTCAGCACAATTCAGCTAGCTAGCATCAAGGATTCGGTAGATGGGCATATATTCAGCTAGCAGTGGGAAGGAGCTGCTCCTCGAGGTGTAGCCAGACGGCAGCCATGCACCCCTGTGAGTCCTCCGCGTTCTTCCTCGCCATGGACGAGTGCCCGCCGTCACGCTCCGGCCTCCACGTCAACGGCCGCTGCATGGTCACGCGCCGCCCGCTGCGAGGTTTCCTACGCGGGCAGAGCCGACGGCTACAAGCTCGACGAGCGCGGGTGCCGTGCCAGCGCGCCCCATATCACAACATCTCCGGTTGTTCCCCTCACACAGCAAAATTGGGCGCTCAAGGTGAGGAGGCCGCAGCGTGCTCGGGGCCGAGGGTGACGCCGGTGGTTCGGGCGCAAGCTCATCGACGCAGGTGGCCATGGCGGCAGGACCTTGAGGCCTCGGGCATGGCGCCGCGGGAGGAGCAGCGCGGCAGCGCCGGTGCGGGAGGTCGTGGAGGGGCGGTGACCAGCGCGGGAGGTTGGGGAGGGGCGGCGGCGGCCGGCGACAGGAGGGGAGGAGAGCAGCTGGTGGGGCTGGGGAGTGGAGGAGGCGGGTGAGAGAGATGTGCTCCTGCACGCCGCCGGCGACAGGTAGGTCCCGAATCCGTTGGCGCCGGCTACCCACGCCTCTCTGCTGAGGAATCGCGGTAGGACCAGAGCGACGGTGGCGTGGATGCACGTCGGTAGTGGCGGCGGTGGTTAGCGACGGGAGGATTTGGGGAAAAAGAATAGGAAGAATCGGAGGGAAAGGAGCGCACCAGGAGGACATAAGCTGGATCCACACGACACGTGTCGCGCAGAGGAGGCGGAGGACACCGCGCGTCCGATCCCCCGGACGCCATCTCTAGAGTTTGTTTTGTCTCGGGCCTTCGCCAGGGCCTATATCCCAAACCTGCCGACGTTCATCGGCGTCCATTCGCGTCACGCCGCCGCTGGCCGGCCGGCAGTGCCCTCGGCCCCACGCTTCCCCGCGCCATCTCCTGTCCCGCTCGTCCCCGCGCCGTCGTGGTCCTGCTCAACGAAGATTCGCTAACCTCTCCGTGGCAGTCTCCCGCCACGGGGGGAATCGCGGAGCAATCTCTACTCTCCAGGCCCGCGAACCCGCTCGGTGGTGGCGGCGGATAGGGCGGCGAGTGGTGGACCCCGGAAGTGAGGTTTCCTGCAAACCATTGTTGAGCACAGCGGAGGTCGGCGGCGCGGCTGTGAAGGGACAAAGCGGTGCTGATTGCGGCTTCAGAGACAAAACAAGTAAGTTTGTGCCTTCAGCTTCCACGATTATTCAGATTAGAGCCTACATTTCCTCCGGCATTAGAACAAGTGTAAGAACATCAACAGTGTCAGATCGTCCAAGCACACCCACCCCAGCCCTTGATCACAGTACCTCGCTGATATATTGAACAGAACCTACAGACTACACCATTGATGTTGTTAACTGCAATTGGCAGTACTACACACATATATTGCTTCCATGTGCTGATTAGCATGATAATCATGCTGCATAACTGCAAACCATTGATGTGAGCATCCCTGAAATTAGAAAAGGAAAAGCTGACATGCACAACCCAAGCTGAAACATTAGCAGTTTAACAATCTCACACACTCTGTATCTTCTTAATTCCCAGTCTTTCTAGCCTAAGGCTGCGTGACACTTTCAAGCAGCAATTCAGCAGAAATTCATCTGTTCATAAATGCAATGCATCTAAAATTTAAACTCGTTGAGGCCCACATCCGCTCCATGTTTCATAAAGGCACCTCTTGTCACCAGATCATCACCACCCTTGGTGCTGCACTAAAACTCAACTCAATCCTCTGCATCCAGCGCCTTGCCGTGTCATCAGAGGCGTGCAGGATACAAAGTAGACTGCCATATTATCCCAGGCCCCGTGAATGGATGCCAGCGGGAAGAAGTTCACATGCTACATGCCATAGATGAAGAAGATGGAGAAAGACTAGATGGTGCAGGCGGTGACATAAATCTCGCTCGTTTTAACCTCGTTTCACTTTTAGCGGTCGATGTGCAAACTCACCTCACTGTCGGCTACGCAGCCTAATGCAGCACTGTCATCCCCAGGGCCGCGTGTTCCCGCAGATGGCACGAACAATTCTCCCGGACGTGGCCGTGCTTTAAGAAGGAGCTCTTTGCGGTGGTGCTCCCTTTGCCGCCACGCTCAGACCTTTGTTCCCGACCTCACCGTGTCGTCCCCGTCCAACGCTGCCACCGATCAAGAAGGAGCCCCAGAACCCATTCCCTTTCCCCAGCTCACCCAAATTTCACCCAGTGCATTCACATGCATCGTACGCCTTGACACCCAGAACACACAGCAAAATAGAAAGGGGAGTGTCAGAAATACAAACAAGAGACGAACACCAGCGGAATCAGCAAAGGGCGGCGGCATCACAACGGCAGTCTGTCACTAGAAGACGCACTGGATGACATGTACAACACATGCAAACTTCATACGGTCACAACAATAACAATCGGGCCCACCGGGTGCATGGAGCGCAAACGCAGATAGACGGGACCGGAGGTGCTCGACCCTCCGGAACGAGGAGAGCTCCCTGTTCCTAAGAATTTTAGAGCTCTTATAGGGCTACTAGTTTTCAAGGTCTTGATAACATTTTTAGCTAGGTGCCCGTGGGCTGCGGCATTAGATCCAGTGCCTTTTAGCAGTTGGAACTTGGAACACAAAACTCACCGGGCACCCAAATTATTGCTTTTCTGACCTGTAGCATATAAAATATGGACGCTTGGATGCAGATGATGTTGGCTCTAGGGGGGTCATGGATACATGGAAAATGTTCGATGATGATATTGTGAATATACTCCAGTACTGGCCACCTTCTCAAAGAGTTGGAAATCATTGTAGGATTTTGGTATTCACAAAACTTGTCTCCTCAGGTCCAGTAGAACTTGCACTTTGGACGTCCATATTGTGAGCTGAGTTTTCACTGGAATGAGCGGTAAGTGCGTTGATCAAGTTACTGAAAATGTTCTTTGAAAAGAATAATTTCACTAATAACAAAGGAACACAAATATGGGAAGAAATATCTTACAGTAATTCACAGAAGTTTTGTTTCGGCGGCATGTCCAAATCATCTAAGCTTCTCTCAAACATTTCAAGAACTTTTGTTATTGTTGGGCGATATACAGGTAATACTTGTATGCACCACAAGCCAATTAGGATCATCTTTCTTGCGATTTCTTCAATTTCGCTTGTGACTTCACATGCTTGTAGTCCATCATCTTGCGCAAGGTGGTCATAAATCCAATCTGGAAAGTACTCCTCGCTTGATTTTTCAACAATTGATTTCACATTTCTCCTGCCTCCAACCATCTCCAACAGCATCATTCCATAACTATAAACATCTGACTTTGTTGAAACCACTCCAAAGGTTCGAGAGTGAACTTCCGGAGCGATGAATCCAATCGTTCCTCTAGCACCAGTCATTGAAAGCCTGCTCTCCTTTGTTTGAGACAATTTAGCTAGACCAAAGTCAGCAATCTTTGGGCTAAAATCCTTGTCCAGAAGGATATTTTGAGGCTTGATATCAAAATGAACAATCCGTGTATTACAGCTATGGTGCAAATATTCTAATCCACGAGCAATCCCAATCGCTATTGCATAAAGCCTCTCCCATCCCAAAATTTCTTTGGGGTTCTCTGAGTAAATGTACTTATCTAGTGAACCATTAGGCATGTACTCGTATATAAGCGCTCGTTTTGATCCCTCCAAACAAAACCCATGTAAGCTAACAACATTAACATGAGAGGTCCTGCCGATGCTCATAACCTCATTCACAAACTCGTCCCCGTTTCCTTTGCAGTCATGTAAGAATTTCACAGCAACCAGACGACCATCATGCAATCTTCCTTTGAAAACCACACCATAGCCACCTCTTCCAAGCTGATCATTACGAGAAGACGTTATCTTCATTACCTCTGAATACATGTATCTTCTTGGAGCGAGGGATCCATAAGATGCTATCATGGCCTCGTAATTCTTTTCAGTGCTGCTACTAGTCTTTCTGAAAAGTAGAAACCATATTCTTTCCCCCCTTCTATGCCGTATCAGCACATAAATACATGGAAAGAGCAACGCTGCAGCTGCTGATGTCAAAACTGAGATTGAAGATGTTATTTTCTTTGTACCAGAAGTTATGGCATTGTGCACAACTTTGGAGTAACTGTTTCAATTTTAGCTACAGAGTAAAAGTTAAAAAAATATTTGTACAAAATCACTGTTGAAGCATACCTATCAGTAGTATCTTTGTGCCGGTCCTCTTGCTACCTGGAATATCACAAAATATTGAGTTTAAAATATCAATACTATCAAATTGTACCTATATTGTTTATGTCTTTCTAGAAAAATTAACAGGCACCATATAGGATCTTCAGTATTTTGCCGAAGATTGTTTTTAAAGGTACATCGAATATTGTGAAGAGCATGTGCTAGCATATCTGACTTGTTAAAATACTTGTTTGATACAATAATGTAAGTTGTATGCTCATATAATTGTGGGAAAAACTACTCTGGTAGTGTTTACCGGAGTAAATGACACTGACGGTCACACAACTCATCCGCTATGTGCACTTAAGTCACACAACTGGAGAACGTGATTTTTTGGTCACACAACTGGACTTTTGGTGCACGCAGGTCACAAACCCCACATGTCAGACCGTTTTCCGTTACAGGTGTGCTGACGTGGACACGTAATTTTGCAGAAAACCCCCTGTATTTTTTGACATTTCGCAAAAAACCCAAATTTGGGTCCAATTACAGGGGGTTTTCTGCAAAATGTCCAAAAATACAGGGGGTTTTCTGCAAAATTACGTGTCCACGTCAGCACTCCTGCAATGGAAAATGGACTCACACGTGGGGTTTGTGACCTGCGTGCACCAAAAGTCCAGTTGTGTGACCAAAAAATCACGTTCTCCAGTTGTGTGACTTAAGTGCATATAGCGGACGAGTTGTGTGACCGCCAGCGCCATTTACTCTGTTTACCGGCCTGTACATCAAAGATCAAACTCCTTATCATGATTACATTCTGAGTTCTTAAAATTCTGCCATGGCTGCGGGCAGTTATAGAGGAAGAATGGCTCCTAAGTTTGAGGCTAATGCCGAACTCGACAGCTGATGTGACTGAATAAATTGTTTCGATAGAATATATCTAGGGTCTGGTACTTCCAGGAGTTGTTAAGTGAAGCCTTGCCTTGTCACTTGGGATACGGTAGACATGGTAGCGACATTCAGTCTGGTGCATGCCTCGGAACCAGAATGGGTATGCAATACTGAGTTCCCTACACAACGCTGTATTGCAGGACGTCATTGTCCTGTTTATGTCGCGAGTGGTGGATCTAGCTGCTACCTGCCAGGACTAGAGAGCGGGCAGTTGCATCACAATTGGGTAGAACACAAGGGCTGCAGGGAGTGGGACAGTAAATGAACTCATCTTCTTGCTATGGAATAGCAGAGTATTGGAATTTGGAATTGTGCAAACTAGAGTGGTTGGGAAGGGACTGCAGTCAGAGGAAACAGCTTACAGTATTGTTTTATGGGAGTACTCCTAAGTCCTATCACATATTAGTCAATTTCAAAGGACACAATTTGATGCACCTGCCCACATTTATTAGAGTGTCTTTGTCGATGATTTATGCATTAGAGATCGGAGAAAGATGGCATGTGTGGTGTTAGGCCGTCAGCCAATGACTTTGGCTAGTTCTGTCTAGAGAGAGTCAACATCTGAACGTCTTAATCCCTATTTTTAGTTATGATGTTGCCGTAGAAGATATCAGTTATCTGGAATCTTCGTGCCAGGACCGGTGGGTACTTGAGCTTTTTTAACGTAAGCCGGAGGAAGGAAGCCCACAGCATCAAGATGGGGTCATCTTATAGTGGACTGGAAACCCGCACAGCCGCTGGCCGGCGCCCTCCTCCAACGAGACTGCCATGTCTTCGGCGGCGCGCCGGCCAGCGCCCAGCGGTCACAGCCGGAGGAAGGAGGCAAAGAGCAGCAGGAGGTGGAGGAGGAGCTAGGGACGGCGACGGCTTATAAGCATGATAAATATATTTTTTAATCTGAAGACTGAGCTTACTTACCGCTGCTACCAGCTGAGGCAGCGGCAGGCGGCAGCGGCCAGGCCAGGAGGAACTGGCAGGCCAGCTGGGCTGTGAGCGCGGTGGGAACGGGCTTCCCAAAAAGCGAACCCGTCGCTAATGAGCTCCTGGTAATCGCTGGCGTCCACGGTCCACCTTGCCGGTTAGCGTCCCCGCACCGCCTCGGCCGTACTGTTGTAGCCCTCTAGCGCAGTCCACCGGGTCGTCGTAACGCCCGCCCGCGCTAGTGTTCTGGCACGCCGTCTCCACGAGCCCCGCTCGCTCCCTCACTGCCGGTGTCGGCGCCTTAGTGCAGTTGTAAAAAACGAGGTTGTGGAAAGGGTGCCCGATCTTGGAGGCTGTGTGGGCCGTGGGAACGCGACAGCTATCCCTGGAGCCACTGGAGAAGTCGGAGAGCTTGTGGGCGTCGGAGACGAGCAGGGAGGCGTTGCCGTAGAAGACGCCGAGGATCTGGAGGTTGTACCTAGGTTCGTAGTACCCGAGGTATGGGGTGCCGGCGGTGCAGTGAGCCTGGAACCCGAGCTGCGCACGCCTGTTCTCAGATGAACCTGGGACGATGCCAAACGGAGTGAAGACGGTTAGGTTGCCGCATCGATCAGGTGAGCAGCCTTCTTCTGATTGCACGCCTGGTTTGATACGAGCGAAAGATATACATAGAAAGAACAGCAAACTGGTTTTTGACATCAGAGTAGAGATCGAAAATCTGGTGATGAATTGCGCATGGAGGGTGTATGCAAGCACAAATAGATGAAAGTGGGAGACTGGGTCCAAAGGAATTGTCTCGTTGATCAATGTTTTTTGGAAGGAAGATACATAGTCAACGGAACCCAAGGGACAAGTTTGGACAAATGAGGCTGTTTTGATTCATATTTAGTTGGTGTTGTTGCAGGTCCGGGTACTGGATTTTTCTGAAGTACGTAGAGCACTCCTCGCTTCTGGTACAGATTTACATTTCTCAGCTAGCAGGTTTGTTGTCTTATCTTGTGAGTTCAACAGGAATTTGAACTCGGAGGCAACACATCAGCAACAAGAGCAAGCTGGTTGGGGACATCGGAACCGTATGAGGGATATTTTGGTGAATTGTGTGTTCGCTTTGCAGGTTGAAAGAAGTAAGAAGTGACTAGGGAACTAAATTCAATGTGCAAAGTTCATTTCCTCAACTCACCGCACTCGTCGGGGTACACCGCGCCGGAGCAATTGCAGGAAAACCCGGTGCCGTCGTTTAGGTACCTGCACTGGCCGCCGCTGGCCACGCATCTGTGGCAATTTTCCGACGGCACCGTCCACTCGAGCAGGAACCCTCCCTTCATGCTCCCGACGTACTCGTTGCCGGCGGGAAACCAAAGGACCGGCACGACGGAGAGACGGCAGGCAGGGGGGAGAGCCCCTCGGCCCTCGCCGCCGTACTCCTCGCCGAGGCGGAAGAAGGAGGAGGAGGACCCGTTGCGGCAGGGCGTGGGGCTGAACCCCGGCGGCGTCTCCTGCGGCCGGTCCGTGCAGTTGTAGAGGACGAGCAACTCCCTATTCTTCCTGCTGATGATGTACGGCCCCAGGCCGATGCCGGTGGACACGTTGAACCAAGACACCGGGCAGCCGCCGGGGGACGGGACGAGGAGGTTGTGGTCGACGGAGACGAAGGAGGAGTTCTCTGAGAAGATTGAGACGACCTGGTAGAGGCCGTACCTGGAGTTGGCGAGGAACGCCTGGGCAGTGGTACCGCTAGCTTCGCATCGGAGCTGGAAGGACGGGGAGCCGCACGGCTGGTCGCCGTCGCCCTCGTCCAGCCAGAATGGGTAGGTTATGTTCAGGCCGCCGCAGGTCTTGGGCGAGCAGGCCGCGGCGGCCGGCGGCGCGAGGGGAGGAAGGAGGCGACGAGCAGGAGCAGGAGGCGGAGGAGCGGCATGGTTTGGGCCTTTGGGGAAGTGAAGCCAGTGACCGAATGGTACGGGCGAAGGAGGACTAAGAAGGGGGATCGGACGGTGGGATGTGAGACTTTGGGGCAATGGACGGTGGCCGTCGCCCTCGTCCAGCCAGAACGGGTAGGCTATGGCCAGGTTGCCACATGCCTTGGGGAGCAGGTGGTGCAGGCCAGCGGCGGCAGCCGGAGGAAGAAAGCGAAGAGCAGCACCAAGAGAGGAATCATGGCATCGTGGACTGGGCATGGACCGGCTGAGTGGAATGAAGCGGGGGACTGGACGGTGATGACCTGAAGAACATTTGGTCAGTCCCGGGAAGAATCCAGGCAGCTGGTGCATCCTTGCATGGACTATTCATTCTAGCGGGACTAATTCCATCGGTCTAAGATTGACTGATTCCACGACTGCAACTGTTTTTCGGTGACCATATTCCACAGAGAGAATAGTAGTGACCAAATAAGGTCTCACACGTCCTTGGTGCAGTTATTATTAGAACAATAATTTGTATTTCTTTGGACCAATTGTAATCTTGGGAAGGATTATTATTGAGGGAGCGGTTTACCCTTACTCGAGGAGACCAAAACGAACTGTGCCTATGAATTCATAACTGCAATAATTTAGAAGTCACTTCGTTAATAGGTGCTGAAGTTCCAAATACTATTTTGTAACTTCGAGTATAATTTTTTCCAGCAGCTTGGTTTATGTTTTGTTTGGGTTCATGTACTTCGTGCATTAACTGTGAGAACTAATAGTTACACATAATTTTGTCAACATCTCTTTTGTCATCAGACGTCCAGCGCCCTGCATTTTGTGTATTTTAGTGGTCGTTTTTGGTGAACTTGCCTTCTGGAACTTGTTGATGTGCTGATTTTTATCTAGGGCTTGATTCCTATGGTGACAGAGAGATGCACGCGGCAGCAACAACAAGCTGGTCAATGAATTAATTACGTTGACGGAAATGGAAGATGTAGTCGAAGGAATTGACTGTTTGAGCATCCATTTTCCAAAAGATTATATACTACTAGTAGTATAGATCGGCAATTATTCTACCCAAAGCACACAGATGCAGCGCTCCGTGTGGTATCACCCATCGGTACTCTAAAAAAATTCAAGACGTGTGAAAGGGATCGACGGCTAAGTAATCGCACATATTGCACACGATTAAAAGTAGTAAGTTATCCGCTCACACGACTAAAAGATGGGGCTACAATCAGCTCCTGTCAGGATAAGTAGTCATTACAGGAGTATAGTACAAGAAGTCAAGAACACAGGTTAAGTAAGACAGCATGTCTTGGGCTCTTTGGCACAGCCCGAGCATCTATAACGGGTCACTGATGGTCAGGTTGCCACATGTCTTGGCAGAGCGAGAGCAGCCCCCACCTGTTCATCGGCCACCGTGACGACGAGCATCAGCGGTAACCCGAGCACTGAGCCATGGAAGCACAGGCTTTGGAATTTGTTACGAGTGAGCGGGGTGCTGGGGCCTGGCCGCCTTGGGAGATAGAAGAGAGAATGCTCTGCCAGTGAGTGGGGGCGCTGGGCTATCTTCGTCCTCATGTCCTGGGACTCTGGGAGACGGTCTTGACACGGTGGCCAAACAGTGGACAAGTCTCCACCAATTGTTGACTGGTATTAGGGAAAGATTTATCAAAAGTGTGACAGAATGTATAGTACGGCAGAACCTGACCAGTCTCCACCAATAATTGACTAGTCACTCACCGAATAAGTGATGAAGTTTGAAATACTATGTTGTACGGAGTAGCTATCAGTTTTTCCAATGAACTTGGTTTGGGGCTTTGGGCTATGTTTTAGTTTATGTGGTTCATGCATTCACTGTGACAATTTGTTCCGTCTCAATGAAGTGGAGACTGGGAGGTGCTCCATGTTAATCTAAAAAGAAGACACTCCGTGGCTTATGTGAGCGAGTGTGGTGCGACCATGCAACCGTCTGGCAACAACAGTGGTAATTGGACTAAGCACAAGCAATGTCACATAATTCCATCGTACTTTTTTGTTAGCAAGCGTTAGTCTCTCTGCATGTGGTGTATTTTAGTCATCATTTTTTGTGAACTTCCCTTCTGAAACCTGTTGCTCTGGTGATTGTTATCTAGGACTTAATTCCTATGGTGATAGAGAGATGCACGGAGCAGCAAGAGCAAGCTGGTCGGGTCATCGGGGTGGTATAGGAGATGAGGGGATGAATTAATTGCGTGGACGGAGATGGGAGAATTAGGAGTCGAAGAATGGATTGGCTGAGCAATGCTTTTTCAAAGGAAAATACCAAAGATTTCAGCAGAACTGAGTGTCTTCCATTCATCGCAGCACCATAGTGCATACCTCTGTCTCAGCATTGCGCTTAGCATTTTAAGTTGAGACAGAGGTATGCAAGCAAAAGAGATGGAATGAAGAGGGGAGAAAGAAGATGGCTCCCCACCAGTCTCCACCAATAATTGGCAAGTCACTCACTGAATAGGTGCTGAAGTTTGAAATATTATGTTGTAGCTATCAGATTTTCCAATGAACTTGGTTTGGGGCTTTGGGCTATGTTTCGGTTTATGTGGTTCATGCATTCACTGTAACAATTTATTCCGTTTCAATGAAGTGGAGACTACCTGCAAGCTTTGCAATTGTCAGCCGGAGACTGCCCGACACATCATATCTGAGTGTCGTTTCTCCAAGCGAATCTAGCAAGCCGCGGCCTCATGACTGTCTTGTCCATCCCTCCCAACTTGCGTGGGATCCGGACATGGCACGGTGGTTCAATATTGGCAGGCAGCCTCTCGGACGCCCACAACTTTCCCCATGGAGCTTAATACCGCCATCACCCTGATTGCGTGGGAGATATGGAAGGAGAGAAATGAGCGTGTTTTCAATAACAAATCGATGATGCCATCCGCCCTAGTGCAGAAGATAAAGGACGAAAGCAAGAATTGGATCGTCGTCGGAGCAAAGCAGCTGGCCAAAATTACAACCTAAAATGTAGCACCTTTTTTTCGTTTTGGCCTCGGCCGACCTATGTTTTCTCCTTCTATATCAATATAAAGGCAAAGTTTCAAAAACAAATATGGAGTGGAGACGGAGAGATGCTCCATGTTAATCTAAAAAGAAGACACTCCGTGGCTTATGTGTGCGAGTGTGGTGCGACCATGCAACAACACTGGTAGGAACTAAGCACAAGCAATGTCACATAATTCCATCGTACATTTTTGTTAGCAAGCGTTAGTCTCTCTGCATGTGGTGTATTTTAGTCATCATTTTGGTGAACTTCCCTTCTGAAACCTGTTGCTCTGGTGATTGTTATCTAGGACTTTATTCCTATGGTGATAGAGAGATGCACGGAGCAGAAAGAGCAAGATGGTCGGGTCATTAATTGCGTGGACGGAGATGGGAGAATTAGGAGTCGAAGAATGGATTGGCTGAGCAATGCTTTTTCAAAGGAAAATACCAAAGATTTCAGCAGAACTGAGTGTCTTCTTTTCATCGCAGCACCATAGTGCATACCTCTGTCTCAGCATTGCGCTTAGCATTTTAAGTTGAGACAGAGGTATGCAAGCAAAAGAGATGGAATGCGAGTCTTAATCTTATAGACCCACTTACACGTGATGGGACGAACACCAGGAGGAGGGGAAACCAGATCCCACGTGCCAGTGCGCTCAAGCGCAACAATCTCCTCGGCCATTCAGGCTGAGCCATGGCATCTCGATAGGAAGTGGACTCAGCAACAGCAGAAAGACCGTACTGGGAAGGAGAATAGCGATCAGGAGGCCGTAACGAAGGCCAAGTACGGAGGTTATGAACCGGCGTAGAAGGGGAAGGTGGCGCTACGGAAGTGGAAGGCATGTCAGAAGGATCATCCACGACACGAGGACGATGAGTGTAGTGGAGAGGAAAGACAGAAAGGGGGAGGACGGACCGAAGAGGTAGGTGGAGAGGTAGCGGACGAGGGAGGAGAGGAGGGTGGTGTCGGTGGTGTATCAAGAACAGTGGGACTCACCGGAGGTGGAGGTGGAGGAGGAGGAACATGAGGCACATAGGGAGATGTGTCAGGAAGTATAAGAAAGGAGGTATCCTCAACTGAAAAAGCCGAGGAGGTAGGACGCGGGTAGTATGGACGAGACTCATCAAAAGTCACATCACGTGAAATACGCAGCCGACGACCAACCGGATCCCAACATCGGTAACCCTTGTGCTCATCACTGTATCCAAGGAAGACACACTCAACCGACTGAGCAGTCAGTTTGGTGCGTTCTCGCAGAGCAAGAAGAACATAGCACACACACCCAAACAGATGAAGAGCGAAGTAGTCAGGAGAACGACCAGAGAGACGCTACATAGGGATACCACCCTGCAAGGCAGCCGAAGACTGAATGTTGACAAGATAGGTGGATGCGGAAACAGTCTCAGCCCAAAAGTGGGGTCGAAGAGAGGCGGCGATCATCATCGCACGAGCCGCCTCAAGGAGGTAACGATGCTTGCGCTCAGCAACGCCATTCTGAGCATGGGCACCAGGACAAGAGAACTGGGCAAGAGTACCCTGCTCGGCAAGAAAACAACGCAACATCTAGGAGATATACTCACCAGCCGAGTCAGCATGAAAAACACGAATGGGCGTGGAAAACTGGGTGTGAACCATGGCAGCAAATCGCTTGTATAGAGAGAACCTCGCTGCGAGATTTCATAAAATAGAGCCAAGTGTAGCAAGAGAAATCATCAATAAATAGAACATAGTAGCGATGACCCCTTTCGAATCGAAGGGAGCAGGAGCCCATACATCAGAATTAGCTAAGTCAAAAGGACGCTGAGATACTGACTCACTCGTAGGATAATCTAACTGAGTCTGTTTGCCAAGTCTACAACCATCACAATGTAAAGAGACATCTCCAGAGACAGACCCTAAGACACCTTGACGCACTAACAAGGACAAGCGAGAGCCACATATATGACCAAGTTGATGGTGCCACTGCTAGAAGGACACAGAGGAGGAGGCATCAAGAGCATGTGAACTAGTGGTGTGGTGTCAGCGGAAGGAACACGAAGCCAGTCAACCTCCCAAAGGCCCTGAGCCTCACGGCGCCGAGGACCAGCTCCAACCAGTGCCTTGGTGCGACGATCCTGAACAGGGCAAGAGTCAGCATCAAGAATGACACGGCAACCAGAATCAGTAAGTTGGGCAGCGGAAAAAAGATTCATGGTAAGACGGGGAACATGAGAAACACTAGGAACAGAGAAAGACAGAGTAGAAAGGTTGCCACGACTAGCAACAGGAAGAGGTGTGCCATCGGCAGTGAGAACATTGACAGGAAACTCTAGAGGTCGAAGAGAAGACAGAGCGGAAGAGTCAGAAGACATGTGAAAAGAAGCTCCAGAATCCAGAACCCACGAAGATGTACCTGTCTGTGAAGGCGGCGAAGTAGTGGAAGCAGTCAGCGAGGCAATGGTGCTCGTCGAGGAAGAGCCTGAGGAAGCCACTATACGCTTCAGCCGCACAATATCCTGATCAGTGAGCTTCTCCGTTGAGGAAGACACACGAGCCGTAGTAGAGGAGCGACTCAGGTCGCGCTGCTTCTTGTGACAGTCGGACTCTGGGTGACCCGGCTTTTTGCAGTAGCCACAGAAGGTGTGAGAGCGAGGCCGGCCGGCTCCTGCGAAAGGAGGGCGCCCGCCCACCCACCCTAAAGGAGTGGGTAGCAGCGGTGGAGCAGACAACACATGAGCTCGAGCAGCTAGCACAGTGGGAAGCGCAAGCAAACCAGCAGAACAGAGGCGTGTCTCCTCAGCCCGAAGCTCTACAAGCACCTCTGATATAGGAACACAGCCACGAGCAAGCAAGTGAGCACGCCGAGGCTCAAACTTGGCACGAAGGCGAGACAAGAACTCATGGACACGCTGAAACTCCAAATCTGACCTCACTGTCTGGCAGCATTGACAAGCACCACAAACAACAGTCCTCGGAGAGTCAAGCTGACGCCAGATGGCAGAGCTCTGTGTGTAAAACTCATCAACAGTAGAGTATCCCTGCTGAAGATCATGCTCCTGACGAACCACAGATAGGTAGAGAGCATCACCAGAGGGCTGATAACGCTGACAAAGATAAGTCCACATCGCAGCAGCAGTGCCTAATCCCATAAACTCAGAAGCAAACTGAGGCAGAACACTGGCAGTGAGGACAGCAGCAGCACGAGCATCATCATTGCACCACTGAGTGTAAACAGACAAAGCATCTCGATAAATGGAGAGAGACTCCGAGTAATCCGATAACTGCTTGTCATAAACCTCAAGCGCAGCCTCATCAACAGTCTTGGTGACATCCCGATCAGCCTGAGGAGCATCAACGACAAGAACGGGTGGCACTGGTGGAGTAGGAGCCACATGAGCAACGGGGCATGGCGGACACGAGACCTCGCCGAAGAGAACACCCCAAAGTAGGAGACCGCGCATGTGGATACGCATAATGCCGGCAAACTCAGCATAGTTGGGGCCATCAAAAATCACTGAGCACCGAGGAACAGCAACATAGCCCGACGAAGACACGACGGGCGCTCTGTTTTTTTTTTTGGTTTTTTTTGGAAAGGAAGTCAACACTCAAATCTCAGATCAGATCGTGCCAGCAGCGCCCCGATCCGCACGCACGGACGCGGCGGCGGATGAGCGGTGGGGGCAGCAGGCCCGACGGCGGCGGTGGCTGCACGCCCGACTGCGGCAGCTGCAGGCCGGCAAGACGGTGGCGGCGCAGGCCGGACCAATCCTCGATTTGGGAAGGGATAGAGGTGGCTGGGAAAGGAAGCAAGAAGAGCAACGTCAGCGGCAGCCGGCAACGGAAGGAACTCAATTTTGAGCAGAAGGAGAAAGAGAGAGCAGCAGCCGGCCGGAACTAGCGACGGCAACGGCGGCGGAGCACGGAGTTGCAGCGTGCGGGAGGAGACCCTAATCTGGGCTCTGATACCATGTTGAGGAATGAGCAACTAACATTCACAGGGGGCCAAAGGGCATTACATGTACATGTGTGTCAATATGCAGAGAACCCCTTATACAATTGGGATATACATGAAACTAGACTATACATGTCTAACAAATAACACAAAAAAAATTAAAATAATGTCGATGCTGGGTGTAGATGGCTCCTTTTTAGATTGTAAAGTGATCTCTAGATGATGGAGATGCTGAATATGGTGTTGGTGTTGAAATTACTTGGACATGCCAAGAGCTTCCCCTTTGTTTAGTTGTTTCATTGTTGGTAAGCTCAAAGCAATATATTACTCCCTTTCTTTTGGCTTCAGCTTTTGAAGAAACCAGCTTGGAGCTCTGGTGGGACAAGTCCTAAAAAAAATCAGTAGTTCATTCAGTTATTAGTTTATTACAAACATAAGTTGCACTATTCATCTTCGGAGCTCCGGTGGGGAGATGACTTCAAAATTTTGATAGTCCATTTTGTATTAGTTTATTACAAACCTCAGTTGCAGCTTTCAATTTCCAACCACCCTAACAAATTAGTGTCAGAACGCTTCAAGGATTAACTTTGTTGTCATGAGCATTCCTTGGAGATAGCTGTTACAGAACTCTTCTGGTTGTTGCTGAGGTGACGATGAGTTTGTTTCTCCACGTGAAGGGATGGCTGCTGGAATTCTCACCGAGTTTGTCGGACTGCATCAACATGGTCGACAGTCTTTGCATGTTATTCGAAGAAAAAAAACTCACTGAATCGTGCTCTAGCTTAATTTTTAATGTAACAAGATGCTTTTGGTACCAAATGCTGAGAATCTCAGCTGCTCACAGTAGCATTTCAAGTCGGATTTTGTTGTACATTGCTTCTGTTACATTATAGGGCCTTCAGCCAGTAGTATTTGAGGCCCAAGTACCCGTGTGTTTCTTCTCAGATAGTCATTATGTGGTTTGTATGGAACAGAATTAAATCCATCCGATCGATCTGATGGCGTCTTGCCACTGCCATGTATTCTCGCTTGGATCCGAACGACTGGACCCAGTTTCAGTCTATAGGTCATCCATACACTTGCATGACTACAGATTGGGACGCAGAGGCAAGAATTGTTTGGCCTGGGATTGACTGAGGTCGCGACTTCTGTCCACTACTATATTATAATGGTTATCTTTTGAATGTGGTCGGCAGTGTATACATGTTCTATCCACCGTAGAAATTGACCGGATGGCAGCGAGTCTCCTGTCACACTCTTAATCCCAAGGACAAACATGGAATTCCCAGTTGGAAACTCTGAAATCTGAAATACTGCTAACAGGATGAGCGACCGGACAGTGCAAAATATTACAGTGGACGCCATCAGGTTACAGTGTTAATTTAGCACATGCTAGTCTGTGATCATGCCTTTTTTGTTTTACTAGAAGTGTAACCATCCAAATTTTACAGTGGACGCCATCAGGTTACAAAATTCTGTAACCATCCAAACTTTACAGAACTGACGGTGCTTGACACTGCCACCAAGTTAGAGAGTTATTAATTTAAAGAAACTAGTCTTTGTTTCTGAGATCATGCCTTCTTTCTTCTTCTACTAGAAGCACCAAGGCACAATGCATATTATTTCTGCTGCAGCTCATGCGAATAATGTTTCCACACCAGGAGCAAATACAAATCCAGTTTTTTTACGAGATATTACTCAACTAACAATATATACGAATAATGTCTGATCGCTAGCAGTGTTGCATGTTTTTGC
This sequence comes from Poa pratensis, assembly GCA_947311845.1. NCBI lineage: Eukaryota > Viridiplantae > Streptophyta > Magnoliopsida > Poales > Poaceae > Poa > Poa pratensis. The sequence continues at coordinate 82,518,313 of CAMZMU010000038.1, read as the reverse complement.
ATACAACTTCACAGGAGTCGGAAACACTTATTTAGTACTCACTAAAACTAAGACCATAACTTCAGCTTTCCAGGAGCTAAGCGCACCAGTTCATATAGTGCATCACTCAACAATGTTTTCACTCATCCTCTTCAGAGATTGTGTTAAGCTCAGATGTCAACTGGTAAGAATCCTCAACATGGGTGTGCCCTTCGTCACAGAAAAATGGCCTAGAAGGCATCTGCAGGCTGTCAGCGCCACCTTCGAGCATCTCTGTCACCTCGCTCATTGTCGGACGATCCTGAGACCTCATCTGAATGCACCATAATCCAACGATGCATATCTTTTTCTCCAACTCATGCATGTCGTCAACAGGAGATATCTCACCCACTGCTTGATCAGTTAGTTGGTCATATACCCATGAGGGATAGTAGGATTGGCTTGAGTTCGCCACATTTGGGTCAGCATTCCTTCTTCCTCCTGCCATCTCCAGCAGCAGCATCCCAAAGCTGTAAACGTCGGACTTGCTCGATATGACGCCAAAGCTCCGAGATATCATCTCAGGTTATCTCAGGAGCTATGTACCCAATAGTATCCCGTAAGGCACTCAACGGCAAAAACTATTTCCCCTTGGGTACGGTTTGGCGAGACTGAAATCAGCAACTTTGGGGACAAAATTGCTATCAAGAAGGATGTTGTGGGGCTTGATGTCAAAGTGTAGAATCTGCATATCACACCCTTGATGAAGGTAGTCGATCCCCCTTGCAATGCCCAACGCAATCTCGTTGAGCTTATCCCAGGAGAAGGTCTTCTCTTCCTCTGACGAGAAGATATACTTGTCAAGGGAACCTCCAGACATGTATTCATAAACCAGAGCCCTTCTCATTTCCTCTGAGCAGAACCCCACGAGACGGACCACATTGACATGGTGAATCCTACCGATGGTGGAAACCTCACTGATGAAATCTTCTCCATTACAGCTGGAACTACCCTCTAGCATCTTGACCGCGATATGAACATTGCCTGGCTGCAGCACACCCTTGTACACGGAGCCATAGCCTCCTTGCCCTAGTTTGTCTCTGAAATGGCTTGTGATGGGGGTGATGTCAATGTAGGCGTACCTTATCGGGCTGAGGATTTGTTGCATTCGGAGGAACTTATCGACCACATCAATTGTTATTCTTGTTTTCCAGTACTTGTTGGCGAGGAAAATCAACACAACCAGTGGTGCCAACACGATCCTGCATAGCACTACATAAACAAGTTTATATAGTTTGGTGGGTACACAGTGCACAGATGCAATGATGAAGAAACTGCAGTTAAGAGCACAAAGTTCTGAATTACCAGCAATCAATTTCACAGTCCAGATGACCATTCTTATGAATTGTGGGCCAAAACCAAAGCCAGTTGCTCCCAATGCGCAGGTCGAGAAATATACATCAAACATAACAATGTGCATAACAGATCCCAAGATGTCTTCAATAGACACTGGCCGTTCAGGGAACACGCTGCAATACCATCCGACGACATAATAAAGGAATGAAAGAGGAGATCAGCAATTTTGGATAAGACGGCCAGGTATATAAATATATTATACAGACAACAAATGAACTCTGTACAGATATCAAAATCCCGCACTCACCTAAAGCCGCGTCCTGCTCCCGCTAGTATATCTGGAAGGCAATCTTTGATGCTCTCGCTAACATATATGTAAAGAAATCGAACACCAAACCCAGTCCTCATGGATTTCACTACATTTGCATAACTTGCATTACCTAGCGGCTGCTGACTCTCCCAAGGCAGCTGGGTCATGGACAGGTACCCACAAGAAGGCTCAAGGTACTGAATTTCATCAGATGCAAAGCCAGTTAGCACATAAACAAACGAATGATTGGTGCTCAGGCATGCGACATGCTTGTACGAAAGATCTTCCTTTACTTCATTGGAGCATTTAAGAAAGCAAGCTTTATTGTCTACAAGGGGTTCCAGTTCGGCTTTTGAGGTGTGTCCGTGATCGTAATACCTATGAAAAGGGCGAGTCGACTGAGGTAGAGGGCAGCTGAAGTCCAAGTCAGCATGGAGGACCCAGAAGGTAGAATCGCTATAGTTGATGCCCGACACATAGTATGCTGCACTGTCGAGGTGAATTGTAGTTTTGGTACCACTGCAACCCAGCTCATAAGATTGATAACCGCACCCAGGTGGATCACTTGCCTGACGAAATGGGGATGATACGTTTCGAAGATGGCCACAAGAGAAAGGAGGACAGTCAGGCCGATGGCGCCGCCCTTCGATCTGATCTGCAGCAAGCACTGCAAGCACATACAAGACAGTCAAGGCCTTGAGAGCAGTGGGCATTGCCATGGCACAATGGTTCACAGAAGCACAGGCGTGGATGAATGGCCAAATAAGGGAGTGGCTACCAAAGGTAAGAAATATATCTTTAAAGGAGGGTAGTTAAGCCGACGAGTGGTTCCTACATATGATTGTGATGTTGCTGACTAGGAGACTTAGCTACCTGCCACCAGTCCACATCTGGGTACATATCTACCACAGATTCATCTGCGTCAATTAATTTGGAACGGAGGGAGTACGATGGTGGTGTTCTTGACGCTGGGTCTCTTGATTAACAAAGAAGAGTCCAAGTGTATTATTCTAGCATCCTTTAACTGGCCAGCTCTGACCTAGTCACAGCACCATGGAATCCAATGCCTTAAGGCAGTGAAAAATAACAGGGACCAGAAAATGACGTATAAGAAAATACATTCATTTGAGATATGGAATGTATCACGACTACGTAAAAATGCATAACCCCTAGGCTACATATGCCTTGGTCAGTTTTTGACATCCAATTACACAAACGGTTTTCCAACCAGCTAGAGTAATTATTCCTAAATCAGTTGATGGAACCAAATTCATTGCTTGAAACCGGCTCTACCATTGCTTGAAACCTCAATCAGTTTAATACCAGTATAGACTACATCACAATAGTCTCACTTCGATTGCCATATGCAAGAATGGACCTAATCTGAATCATTGCTTAGTAGACCGTTGTAAGCAAAATAAAAATGTATTAGGAACTATAAAGCGAATGTCTAACAAAAATAGCCTACAGTATAAAACATCTGAGGCAAGCCCATGGCTGAGAGCAGGAAGCAAAACCAGACATGGAGCAGGAAGATATTTAAATACCGCATAAGGAATGAATCATATGTTTCGGAAATGAAATATGTCAGAAGTAGTCAACGGTGCTAGCAAAAGGAGATTGAGATATACCACTTTGTAGAGTTTATCATTTTTGGAGTGGAAAAAATGAGAAGAAAATTTCTATCATGCAGAGTTGGAATCACAATGTGCATCAGTTTGTACAATTCTCAGTAGATACACAGGTGCTACAAAGTAAGTGGCATGTCAGACTTCTTGAGGCTCTGAATTCAGCAAGTGTTAAGGTGAGAAAAAATCGACTTAATGTCTATTGTGGATATATATCTGAAGGAAAACGTTTCAATAGACAGATATAGTATGATGAATTTATGACATTTTTAAGAGGGTATTTTTGGTATGCTTTCAAATTCATCACGTCAGACTTAAATCAAAATTCGAAATCTAAATGTATGGTTTCAGAACATTAGGCTTGCTAGATTTGACAAGCAGATTACAAATCCTAACTGTTGTAAAGTGTAACATTAGCAAGATACACATACCAAATAGGCTTTGCTAGACTTGATCTTAATAATCCTAATAACATTTTTTTTGAGAATACATCATTGAATCAGGGCTAGCTTTAGTTTCCTTCTTCCTCGCTTAGATAGTTAGATGGGAGTTTGTAATCTGAAAACTGTATGACTGGGAGTTCTGCTTTGTGTCGGGAGTTTCTCGTTGCTTCTACTGCTTTTTAGGAAATAAAACATCTGCTTCCTAGCACATAGGACATGATCAGCAACGGCAAAAGCTCACTCTACGCATTGCCGAATGCAACCAAAAACAAAAATCAACAACTCTGGTACTCCGCATACATATGCATGCACATTGTCTTTGAGACTTTGACAATAGCAGGGAGTTTTTGATGTATTACTTACATGCTCATCGAGGGGAGGTGCAGCGGCAGTCGGAGTGGAGCCGCTGTAAGTGACCGTCGACCCACCGCGGCGGCGGCTTCCCGTTCCGGCGTGCAGGTCGACCGACCGGAACGACCGGCCGGTGCAGGGGATGTGCAGGGCGGCGGCTCGCGTGCCGGCGTTTAGGGCGCACAAGAGGGACTGATCTCTTGGGGGGTCTCGTGCGGGAAGGCGGCGGGCTTGGCGTTAGGGCTGCGACGGCAGGTCTGGCGGGAGGACGGCGGCGGCGGCAACGGGGGTGGACGTGTGCGTTGGGGATGCTGCTGCTGTGCTTCTGGCTGAACGGTTCAGGGATGTTATTAACGTTTTCGCTCTGCCATGCGCTCCACTCGCTAATCACGGTTGCACTGTGAATCGTTGGATTAAGTGTTTAACGTCCACGATTTGTTGGTTCTGCCACCTCTCTTCCTTTTTATATTAGTGGTGATTAGTCGACCTGTAATGGAATTCTCCTTGATTAGCAATATATGTGCTAATTAACTGTTCAACATCAATATTAATTATTTCGCTCGATTCTGAAATACTGGGCATGATAAGTTCCGGAAAAGAACGTCCCTTCCGGATATATGATTTTCCGGGTAAACGCAGACACTCCGGACTGATCCTATCCCGAACGACAAATACGGAATGCCGGGGCTCTGTCGGAACCTCCGGGTAAATCGGAGCCGCCTAAAAAATGGAACCGACCCCTACAACCCCAGCCTGTTTTTTTTTCCTAGCCGCTTCCAACCACTGCCGGGACGTCTGGGTAAAACCCGGACGTTCCGACGCGGTGGAGCCGGTCGAGAAACCTGCCCGCCGGAACCTGCCCGCCTCCAGCGCGCGCGTCGGTTCTTATTCGCGCCCGTCTCGGGTTGTAGAGGCGGGCTGTTTTAAAAACCGTCTGCGGGGACTAGTTTCCCAGCCGCGCGTCCGAACCGGCTCCGGTAATCTGGATTATCCTCAACTGTTGCTCCGAGTCGGATGGGAAAACAGGCTGAGTCCCATGGCCGGGATGCGGCTGTAATACTCGGATCTGTAGTAGTGTGTGGGCCATACTCTCTGTTCCTATATTGCTAGACTATAGAATACTGGATAGAATACACAGGCGGGACGTGAATCTTAGCGCGCTTGTGGGGACAGGATACGAGGAGCATCTATGTTGGGGCACCAAAGCGAATTTCCGATATATTAGAGTAATTTTAAACGGAGGGAGTGTAATATATCGTTCCAATGAATAAGTAGTATAAATTTAGTCAAAAGTCAATGTACCCTAAGTTTAACTAATGTTACATTACAAGCGATATCAAATAATTATCAATAAATTCAACACAAAATATGTTTTGATTAGTTATTTATTACTGTAGATGTTTATATTTTCTTCTATATATTTGGTCACACTAATCTTTGACTTTTGACTAAATTTATAGCCCTAAATTATATTTTTTTACAATAATTGTAGGTAGAAATTGTTCCATGCCTGAATGAGTAGTTGAGTTGATTGGTTGGAATTGGAGCTGCGGCAGAGGTTCCCGTCGGGGCAGACGCACTGGAACGAGAGTTGATCGAACCTGCACTCCCCGCCCATCCGTCTGCAGCCATCACAGTCTCCCAACGGCGGCAGTATCACCAGGAGGAATCCGTCGCCGATCAGCTGCTCATAGTGCAGACGAGCTGGCTTCATTCCTCCACGCACCGGCAGGCTCACCGAAGTGCAGTTCGCTGGAATCCCCGGCGGCAGCGTGTCACCTTCGCCGTCCCAGCGACCGGAGATGTACGCTCCCATGGTGCGGTTGCCATACGGCCGGGGCAGCCGGAGCTCGGGAGGCACCGCGCAGCTGTGGAAGAACACGAGGCGCTTGTTGGTGCCGCTGATGTTGAACGGGAAGAGCGAGAGGCTGGAGGAGACGTTGAAGTCCGGGACGGGGCAGCTGCCGTTGCTGGTGAAGGCGGCCATGAGATTGTTGTTCGAGTAGGATATGTCGGCGATGCGGTAGAGGCGCTCCCTGAACGTATTGCTCAGGTAGCCTTGCGCGTGGCCGCGGCCGTCGTCGTTGCAGGTGAGGTCGAATGGCGTGTAGCTGCAGTCCAACGGCTGCGCGCCGGCGAGGGAGAAGGGATATCTGATGGTCACGTTTCCGCATGTCACCTCACCGGCTCACAACTCGTGTTGCTGCCGCTACTACGTGCTACCTCTGCGAGCAGCAAGAAAGCTACTATGACTGGTAACATCTGCTGCAATGGCATCTCAATTCTCATGGTGGAGACCGGAGAAGGTGCTTGGATATGTGCGTGCTTTTGAGTGGTGCGCCGTCTGCGTGTAGCTGGATAAAATTCGGGTTTCGGGGCATGCACCGCGCAGCTTCTGTCAGATATTTTGGCCAAGTTTACTTTTCTCCTAGCCTGCCTCTGTAAACGACCTTCTTGGACTTCTTTTTGACAAATACTTTCTTGATTTATTTTGCTTGCATTAAGAGATAGAGATGGGATTTATAATGGTTAGCACTTTGAACCTTTGTCACAATCAACTAACTGCATACTATTGTGGGGTGCTAGAATGGTCCTAAACTTCAGTTTCAAAATATTTTGGTTATAACTGAACCCCAATTTAATGTTTCATTTGAAAAACAATTACTTCTACATTGGCAATAGCAAAAATATTTTAATCAAAAGGAAACTGTTAAACCGAAATGATTGAAATTTTCTAAAATTTTGAGTTAGAACGAAAGTTGCAAATCGAAGCCCCCGGATAACGGAGTGTTGGCTAGGTTGGGTTGTATGTGGCCGTGCCATGCTGGTCTTCAGCTTTTTTTTTTTGAGCATATGCTGCTCTTCAGCTCTTTTTTTGTTGAGGGGGTGCTGCTCTTCAGCTTTTTTTTTGTGTGCCGTCAATCAAATGCATTCGCTTAGCCCTGTCATTCCTTGCAACCATCAGCGATGGGCTTCACATCCTCCAAAGTTTATTTGGGCTTGCAGGGGCTCGGGGTCATCGGAAAGGCCTCTAGCCCAAGCCTACCGCCGTTGGTCTGTGTGCATAAACATTGCGCCGCCGTTGGCCGCCGGGTAATGCCCCCGTCTGATTCCCCGCGCCGTGCCGGATACCAACAGCCAGCTAAATCCATCCCCGCGGACCCGCTTGGCGTCGACGGCGGTTAAGGCGGCGAATGAGGGGCCGTGGAAGCGATGTTGCCTTGGGAGCGGCACAAACCCTCGGCGCGCCAACCGGGGGGGGGGGGGGGGGGGGGACAGGGTAATACGCGGAGTAGGGCGCTGGTTGCCGGCGAGGTTGTGCGCGCCCGAAGGAAAAGTGCAGTGATGTTTGCTTGCGCGGATACCACCTATCGAGAGGACCAAGTAAGTATGCGCCTTCCCGTTTCAACGATAAATTTTCTTGCTAAGAATATATGTAAACAATGTTTAGATGAACACACTTTATGCATCTGGATTCTGAAATATTAGGGTCTTAAAATATAGCCTAAATCTCGTCCGGCACATTCTAGAGGAAATTTCTAGTCTTCAAGGTATTAGTAGTCCTCTGCGTTTTAGCAGTTCGAACTTAGAAAACAAGGGCTTATCATCTCAAAGAGGTGGCGGTCGTTGCACTTTTGAATCCAAAAGTCTTGTCTCTTCAGGTCTAGTAGAACTTGCACTTTGTACATCAAGATTGTGAGCTGAACTTTCTCTGGAATGAGATATAAGTGCATAGGTCAAGTTACTGCAAAATAATAATTTCACAGGAAACTAAAGGGGCAAACATAAGGGAGAAATATCTTACAGTAGTTCACCGAAGTTCTGCTTCGGCGGCATGTCCAATTCAGCTAAGCATTTCTCAAACATTTCTAGAACTTTTGTTATAGTGGGGCGATGCAAAGGTATTACTTGTATGCACCACAAGCCAATCAGGATAATCTTTCTCGCGATTTCCTCAATTTCTCCTGTGACTTCACATGCTTGTAGTCCATCATCTTGCGCAAAGTGTTCGTAAATCCAATCTGGAAAATACTTCTCGCTGGACTTTTCAACAATTGGTTTTACGTTTCTCCTACCTCCAACCATCTCTAGCAGCATCATTCCATAACTATAAACATCTGACTTTGTTGACACCACTCCAAAGGTTCGATAGTGTACTTCTGGAGCAATGAATCCAATTGTTCCTCTAGTACCAGTCATTGAAAGTCTACTCTCCTTTGTAAGACATAATTTAGCTAGACCAAAATCAGCAATCTTTGGGTTAAAATCTTTGTCTAGAAGGATATTTTGAGGCTTGATATCAAAATGAACAATCCGTGTATTACAACTATGGTGCAAGTATTCTAGGCCACGAGCAATTCCGATTGCTATCGCATAGAGCCTCGCCCATCCTAGAGTTTCTTTTGGGTTCTCTGAGTAAATGTACTTATCCATGGAACCGTTGGGCATGTACTCGTATACAAGCGCTCGTTTTGATCCCTCCAAACAAAATCCATGCAATCTAACAACATTTACATGAGAGGTCCTGCTGATGCTCATAACCTCATTCACAAACTCGTCCCCATTCCCTTTGCAGTCGTGCAAGAATTTCACAGCAACCAGAGCACCATCGTGCAGTCTTCCTTTGAAAACCACACCATAACCACCTCTTCCAAGCTGATCACTGCGAGAAGACGTTATCTTCATTACCTCTGAGTACATGTATCTTTTTGGAGCTAGGGATCCATAAGATACTATCATGGCCTCGTAATTTTTTTCAGTGTTGCTGCTAGTCTTCTTGCAAAGGAGAAACCATAGACTTTTTCCCTTTCTATGCCGTATCAAGAAGTAAATACATGGAAAGAGCAAGGTTGCAGCTGATGATGTCGAACCTGAGAGGAGGTACATGTTATAATCAGAAGTTATAATACAGTCTATCTTCTTGTTTCTTAAAGAGTACATGTTGGCAAAAGTACTAACAAGCTAGAGGCTATAACGTGATCACTCTTATATTATGCACACATGAGAGTTTCTTGTTTCCGTTTTTCATTCATTACTGACAAGATAAATTTTGAAGATGGTATTTCATCATAGTAAACGAAATCACACTGATATTTAAATCATTGCATGTGGGAAGATCGAAAAGTTTTAGCATACCTATTAGCATGATCTTCTTGAAGGTCCTATTGCTACCTGTAATATAACATATCATTTATTAGTAAAAAACAATGGCATCAAATAGTAGTACGTTGGTTGTTTTTCCAAAAGAAAGAAATAGGCATCGTATATGAACCTTCAATATTCTTCCATGAAATATGAAAAAACACATTACAAGATAATGAAGTACAATAAAACATGGACTACATATCTGACTTTCTTTTGACTGAAGTATGAAAAAACACATTACTGCTATTTGCTAATATGCAATTAAAAAAAGTTATAGGTCTGTGTAGATTTAATAGGCAGTATAAGAGATTGCATACACTGTGACTTATAAGTATGTGTTTCAATGGCATTGCATTGGATGTTACATTTCAGCGTCCATAGCAATTAATTGGAACATGAGTGATGTGTTAATTTTTTTCTGGAAACGTCCTCTGTACAAGCATGATCCACAGCGTGGCAAAACCAAAGAGTGTACTTACTTATAGGCTATAGGAGTAGACTGGTAGCATAGTGTAGTAATTAGCAAGGACACGCATGCTGTGTTCATTTTGCCTGTAAATCTCCTCTAAATCAGAACTTAGTGTGCCAAAATCTCCATTTTACAGGTAAAACTTACTACGGCCTTAGTCGTTTGGGGTAATTAATGGGATACAAGGTAATTTCCGAAGCCTGAAGATTAGCAATACTACCAAATTTAAAATGCGGTAAAGAGAAGTTTAATTAGTTACTGGCGCCGACGGGGATGTCAGGCACGCCGTCGGCACAATGGCGCTTGGAGATATCGTAGGTGTTGTTGATCTGGTAGAGCCCGCCGTTGTCCACACACGCCACGCAGTCATACCCGCCGGCAAGCCACGCTTAGGCGCAATTGCATAAAAAGCCCTCGCTGTCGTTGCCATACCTGCAGTCGCCGCCGCCCGGAAAACCAAGAACCGGCACAACGAAGAGATTGCAGGCCGGAAAACCAAGAACTCGTCGCCGCCCGGAAAACCAAGAACTCGTCGCCTTATCCGCTCGATTTAGTGCGTTGTGATTATGCTATGATTTGGTCGCCTGGTTCGATGATAAGGGAAGTCGAAAGCAAAAAGATGATTTTGATTTGACGGCCAGGCGGCACGGCGAACTTACGTGGAGGCGGAGAGATCTCCCATGTCAAGAGGAAGCCGCCGCGGATGAGCTGCTCGTAGTCGCTGGCGTTCACCTCACCCGAGGACGACGAGCCCAGCACCGGCACGACGAAAGCGTCGCAGCCCTCGATAGAGTTGCCGCCGTTGTCGCTCGTCTCATTGTATGGCCCTCCCGCGCTGAAGAACACCTCACTCTCATTCCCGCACCTCATCGTCGTCTCCACCAGCTCTCTGTCCCGACGCGCCGCCGCTGCCGGCTCCGTGCAGTTGTACAGGATGAGGTTCAGATTGGTGTCGCTGATCCGAAACGGGCGTCCAATTTTGACGGAGGTGTTCCAGCTGGCACGGTAGCTGTTGGAGGCTTGCAGTAACGCCACCTTGCCCAGATCAATCGCCCGCAGGCTGCGTTCCTCGTAGGCGATGTGGAGGATCTGAAAGCCGCGGATACCAGTACTCCGTATCAATGGAGTGTTTTCGTAGCAAGTAAGCTGGAAGTCCGGGGGGGCACATGAGCTGCCCGTCTCTATGTCCACGAGCGAGAACGGGTCAGAGATGGTCACGTTGCCGCACCTCGCTGTCGCCGAGCAGCCTTCCCCTTGCTGCTGCTGCTGCTGCTGCTGAGCCGGCACGAGCATCAGCTGCAGCCACCAAACCCAAACGAACACCAAGATCCAGCTGCCCGGAGGCGTCATCGGCGAGTAAGATTTGGAACGGCTGGTATGTGGGGAAGACGTAGGGAAGAGAACACTCTGGACGAAGACTGATATATGGGGACGGCGAGCAAGCGTCGTGTCCAATGGCCAGAAGATTTGACTGGAAAATCGGGGCATCACCGTCCACGAATTTTCATGGACGGGTAAAAGCCGTGACTCGACCGGGCTAATCCTGGTACACCATACTTAACTCGATGGTAGCGTCGCACCCCTCCATAGCGTTGCCGGCCTAGTTCCCAGCAGCGGTAGCCACCAGGCCCAGGAGTACCAGCAGCTTGGAGCCATGGTAGCACAGGATTTGGAATTGTTCCTAGTGAATCGGGGTGCTGGGGCCTGGCCGCCTCGGAGATAGAAGAGAGAATAGTATGCTAGTGAGCGGGGAGCTGAGCTAGCTTGGTCCACATCCTGGAGACGGTCTTCACACGGTGGCAAAATTAGCTTGTTGACTGGAGTTGGGAATGATTTTTCAGGACCATATGTCCATACAGTTCGATAAATCTCAGTGGACAAGTCTCCGCAACAGTACCATATATAGCACGGAATGTTGCAGAAACAAATTGCAAATAACTAAATATTGTAATGTTGTGGTGTCGACTTTGACGACGAGGACTTGAACAGTACCGTCCATTTCATGTTAATCGAATGTCAGAGCATCTCCACCGGCGCGCCCAACTCCACTCTCAATAGGCGTTTTAGGCACCGGCATCAAACCGTCCCAGCGGCGCACCCAATAGCCGAAAAGTTGCCGGCACGCACCAATACAGCGTCCGACAACCCCGCTTCACGCTCAGGTTCTAGGGACGCAAGCGGGCGTGCCGGCAATCGCGGCAACGTCGAAACCCAACGGGCGGGACCGACGTGTCAGCGACGCAGCGGCTGGTTAGCGTGATTTATTGCGGTCACTGTGCGGTGAGCGGTTTTCTGACGCGGTGTGACACGTTGCGCCTCGTCTTCCCCGACGTGCGTCGTCGGAGTTACGACGCCTCTGGAACCGGCGTCGGAGTAATGAGGCGTTTTCCCGCGCCGCGTTCCCGCGCTTCGCCTCCCCTCCCCGCCGTCCCACCGCCCATACATACCGTGCCGTTCCCCTCACCCGCCGCACTTCACCGTCTCTTCTCCCCCTACTATACAATCCACCCGGCGACAATGTCGCACAACGACCAAGCGTCCGACAGTAGAGGCAGCGCGCCTAAGACCTGTCTCAGGAAGGGCGAGGCGGCGTTCTTCCATCGCCACCGTATCCCCGTGCCACCGGGGATCCCAGGGGATCGCTTCCGCGATCTCATCCGCATGCGCCGCCAACAGCTGACGCCGGAGCAGCGGGCGGACCCCGAGTACGCCCTGAACAGCCCCAACTGGTAGGCGCTCCTAGAAGCGGAGCACCAAGCGGCGGTGGACGACCACGGAGGCTCCGAGCGACCGTACCCAGAACAACGCCGTGTGGCGGCGGCACTGGTGGGCGGGCCGTGACTTCAAAGCCGTCATGCGGGAGTACGGCTACGTCGCGCCTGACGACTACGCGCCGCAGCTATGGCAGATGTCGGTGAGCTCCTCCTCCCGCAGTTCCTCCTCCTCCGCCAGGTCCACAACGCCGACCACCCCGCGGCTTGTGAAGGTCGAGCAGACGCCGCCGCCGCCGCCGCCGCCGCCCAGGAGTGGCGTCAAGATCAAGGCCGAGCCTGGATGGTCGGCGCCGCCGCCACATGGCGTCACCCCACCATCCGCGACTTCGGCCCGCCGCCGCCGCCTTCCGCCAAGGTCAAGCTCGAGCCGGGGACGTTGTCCTGGGACGTCCTCGTCCCGCGGCAAGAAGCGCGCCGCGCCGCCGCCGGCGGCGGCTTCGACGCCGCTTTTGGAGGAGGAGGCCGAGGCGGCGTACCAGAGGGACCTCGCCCTCGCCACGATGCTCTTCTTCGATACCGTCCAGCCGGTGTCGAAGGAGTTCGCGGAGAGATGGTCCTGCCGCGACCTGCACATCGTTGTCATCGACGACGACGACGAGGCGCAGGAGGAGACCGCGGCGGCAATGCCAGCCGCAGCAGTCAAGGAGGAGCTGGCGCAGCAGGAGGACGGCGCGTGGAACGTCGGCGGTGCACGACTGGAACGCCTTCTACGGCTACTGGACCGGCAATTACACTAGATTTTAGTTTAAATTTCTCTGTATTTTGTAAAAGCTATCGAAGTTCAGTGAAAAATGTTTAAGTTTGAGTGAATTCGAATCTCTTTTTTTTTCTCGAAAACTTATTGGGAGCGACCAGTGGGGAGCGGCACACCCAATAGGCGGTAATGCTTGCCGGCATGTCTAATAGCGCTTGTCCGGCAACTTTACCGGACGCCTATTGAGCGAGCTGTGGAGATGCTCTCACTACGTGTTGTCCGTCGTAGACCTGTAAGTGGACACGTCCACGGCTGTCCGTCGACACGCCGCCTGCGCCCGATAGATTTAACGGGACTACATTATTATCCAGTTAATTCCCGTCTAGTTTCCACCGCGTCCGTCAAGTCCCGATTAAACCCGATTAACAACGACGGAAAGTCAAGCAACGCCAGTCCGTCAAGCTCGCTGCTCCTCTCGGACGGCGCTCATGGCGGCAGCACCGCTCCCGTCTCCAGAACGCGCCGGTGGTGAGCGGCGAGCTGGGCATCTTGTAGGGCCAGTCCGTCGCGCAGCATCACCCGACGAAGGGTCGTCCATGGAGATGCACTTCCACGATGAACTGGGTGCCTGGGTGTGTGACGGATTCCGGCGGCGGCGGCGGCCGAGCGCTCATGCGCAGATGGAAGATTTCTCCAGGTCAAACCTGTTTGCCGTTGCCGTCGAACATGTTTTGGGCCGCAGCCATCGCTGATCGACGAAGTGGATCGATTGTTCCCTTTTCTATTGGAGCGAATGGTTCGTTTCCTGAGATAGCTGAGAAATAATTGGGTTTAATTGGGCAAAAGGGATAGCTGCGGCTGCCCACCAGCTAGCAGGAACTGCCCGTGGGCGTCCAGGAACACGATTAAATGGATATGGGTAGGCGGCGCCGTGGACAGCCGTCTCCACTTACAGCCTGAGTCTGTCCGTCGTATTTTTTTGCAGACGTCATCGCACGGAGTTTGTAGTTCAACTAGGAAACATGCCCGTGCGTTACAACGGAGTAGAATAATCTACATCGTGAAGGCCCACAAAGTAAGTTCTCGTTCGTACGTAGTGTCGCAGAAATCAGTCACAATCAGTTTCATCCATTGCCTCATGTCTACGGTTTCAGCCATGCCACCCGGTACACACGCTATCGACAATAGAGGCATGTGTCTCCATTGCCGCATCACCCCACTCTGCGAAGGCCTTCACCTCCCTCAGGGTTAAACTGCTTGGGGAAGACTTGCGATGGCGATGCGTGACACCATTTTGATTATCCGCTTTATTATCCACCACCAACGATGCCTTAGGACTTGAGGGGCGAATTACCATCAAATTAAAGACTAAATAAAACATTTCAAATTTAAGAGTATTAAAAAAATTAAGCGCATGCTAGTGAGGACATCTTATAAGCATCTTCTGTTTCAAATCTAAATGCTTCCTTGAGCATACACAACTCACATAAATACACAAATATTTACACATGATTATTTCTTTGCCTTGGTGATTAAAAGCTCCTCAGTCGATTCGACATGTCAGATTAGCGCCTGGGAGCCAAGGTTGTGGCCTTGTGGGTCCCTCATGGTGGAGAGAGAGGCTTCAGCCAAGCCACCGAGAAGTCTGCGCAAGTCCTCTCCAATGCCAGGTACATACAGCAAAACAAGCTGATCGATGAGTTCTTTGACGAGATAAGGCGAGGCACGGGGAAGTTTTTTTTTTACTTTTGCCTGACCAAGTATGTGAAAAATCCTGTACTATTTTCTCATTTAAAATCAACCCTAAAAGATGAAAGAGCAATCAGCAATTTCTAAGATTTTTCTTGGGCACCAAAGTTTGTTCTACTGTCTAGGGCATGCTGAAACAGATAAGTTGTTAGACCAACAATCGGCAGTGAATTCAGCATAGTAATACTAACACTTGCGATCAAGATATTTAATACGGGAAAAGCACAACCCCCATGGATCAGATCTGCTCAGTACATTCAGTATCAGATAGTCTTGAAGCGAATCAAGGGTGCTGCGGCGTCAAACTGTGGCGGCATAAAGAGGAGAGGTTGCAGAGGATAGGATTGAGAGGCGATGCATACGGGTGGGAAAGGGTGGCCTAGAATAAGACGCCATCAGCAGCAGTGGAGGAGGCCGGCGCTGCAATCCATGGAGGAGACCAGCAGCAGGCGCTCGGGGAGGTCATCCAGGGGAGGCAGGGCAGCGATCTCCATGGTGAGATGGAGTCAGCCGGGTTGGACCATGGCGCTGCCCAGCTCCATGGCGGCGCATATGGAGGTAGGGGCGGTGGAGTGTTCGCGGCAGAGAGGTCGTGGGAGACCGGGCTTCATTCGGTTCAGGAGAGAGAGAGAGGTCTGGTAGGCAGAGCCGGCCGAGCAGGACGATGCAGCGACGGGGACGAATTTTTTTTGGCAACAACAACGTCGGGGACGGGTTGAAGCGGTATCTGACATGTGGTATGGTGGGTAATTTTTGATAATTACAGGGGCAATTTCAATGACGTAACACAAGAAGCCATCCTTTCTTTATTATTAGGTATAGAATTAGGCATACTCATTATCCTCATGTCGCCGTCCAGATAAGCGTCCGTTCTTATTCAATCTCACAGTGTTGTATTAAGCTTTTTGCCAACAGATTCAGTCTCAGATTCTTAAATAATTTGGAGATATTTGCTAGCTTTTGTTCTATTGCGGAACAAATTTTAATTCGTGCCATAAACTGTGGATGGCTATATGCTTATTTACTAAAACCATGGCGAAAGTTCTCGAAAGTAAGGATGCATGATCTTCTACCCAAGTCCATGTGTTTCTTAATTGACCCCTTATGAGCATCACCATTTGATCTGGATCCCTGCGTAGTCAACATGGATGATGCACTCATTTTCAAGACTGTCTGGGCCCATATCGGGCCCGCCGGCCTGCGCCTGGCCGCCTCGCAGCCCCGGCGCCGCAGCACCGCCATAGCCTCGCGGCTCTGCCTTCCCTCTCCAGACGCCGTCGTCCGCGTCACCACGCTGAACCTCGTCGCCATCTCGCGCCGCCGTCCACAGCCTCGCGCGGGAGAGCCGCGAAAACGGAAAGAGCGCCCCGCCGCCACCTTCCTCGGGCGGGGGAGGGGGGGCGGCTTTGCCGGTGCCCTCTCCGGCAGCGGCGAAGCGGGGGAAGACCGGAAGGAGCTCTAGGGGCGGCGTGTTAGGGTTTCCCCCGAGGCGCCAGAGGGACCGGCGGGTTAGGGTTTCCGCCGAGTCTAGGAGCTCTAACTGCGAGAATTTACGAGTCACTTAGTAGGTGCTGTAAGTTCCAAATACTATTTTGTAACAATAAGTTTTTTCCAGCAACTTGGTTTATGTTATGTTTTGGTTTATGTACTTCATGCATACACTGTGAGAACTAAGAGTTACACACAATTTTATGACATCTTTTTTTGTTACCAAACATCCTGGATCTTTCTCTCTGCATCTGGTGTATTTTAGTGGTCATTTTCGGGGAACTTGCCTTCTGAAACTTGTTACTGTGTTGGTTGTTATCTAGGACTTGATTCCTCTGGTGATAGAGATATGCACGCAGCAGCAACAGCAAGCTAGTCAATAAATTAATTGCCTGGACGGAGATAGAAGATGGAGTCCAAGGAATTGACTGTTTGAGCAACGATTTTTCAAAAGAAAACACTATATAGTTAAGCACAACTGTTGACTGAGGGTGCTCCTTTGACCGGAGAACCATAGTACGTCTCTCTCTCAACATATTCCTTACAGTATAGAATTTCAAGTTTATTTAGACGTTAAATTGTTAAATTAATGCAAACTACGAGCACCTAATTAGTTTGAGCTATTACAGTGGAGAGTTAGTTATTATTACTCCAATATTGTAATCCAAAAAGAGAAGGGGTGAGCAGGAGAGAAAATATATGCATATTTTTTTAAAAGCTAAGAATTAGCTTGCTTATAGTTTTTGCCCATTGAAGATACTCTTCTCAGTCCATATATAAGTTCGATGGAAGACGAATACTAGAACTGAACAATTCGATGAGTGAGCTTACCAGGCCCTGGAGGTAGAGGAGGGGGATCCCATGTCAGGAGGAAGCCATCGCGGATGAGTTGCTCGTAGTCGCTCGCGTTCGCCTCGATCGCACCGGCAGGAAAGTGGGGGTGCACCCCTCCACGTAATACTCCATGTAGTTCTCCGAACTGTTGTACTGTAGTTCCCTCCGACTCGGACAAACGTCGTGTCGCCGCATCCCATGTCTACCAGCGGCTGGTCCTGGTGTGCTGTCGTGGTACAGTTCATCAGAGGTGTTCCAGATTGGTACGTGGCAGCTGTTGGAGGCTTGCAATGGTCTCAGCTTGCCTAGATCGACGATGACATGCAAGCTGCGTTCCTCGTAGGTGATGTCGAGTATCGCAAAGGCAGTCCTCTGTAGGACTGGAGTGTTGTTATAGCAAGCGACCTCAAAATCCATGAGGCCACACCATCTTCCCGTTTCCACATCGGTGAGCCAGAATGGGTAGGAGATGGTGAGGTTGCCGCATCTCTTAGCCGAGCAGACCTCCGCTAGCTCCTTAGCCGCCACGACGACCAGCATCAGCGGTAACCACCAAGCCCAGAAGAACAAGCAGCATCTCGGAGCCATGGCAACGCCGGATTTGGAATTGTTGCTACTGAGAGGGGTGCTGGGGCCTGGCCGCCTGGGCAGATTGAAGTAAGAGAAAATACTCTACTAGTGAGTGGGGGAGCTGGGAACATCTTGTCCACACGTCCAGCTGGGAGACTGTCTTCACACCAATGGCGGCGCTAGGAATTTGCAACCGGGTATTCATGTGTATTCATTTTTTTCAAATTCATTGATATTTTGCCAAAATCATCACTTTTGCCAAAATCCTGACTGTTTTGCAACAATCATGGGTATTCACATGAATACCTAGGAATACCCCTAGCGCCGCCTCTGCTTCACACGGTGGCCAAATGACTAGCTTGTTTACTGGTTTTAGGAAAGATTTTTCACGACATGTCTACACCAATGGGGTGCGATTTTCGACGATGGACCTCGGTTGACTGTGAGTGTGCAATAGGTATTTGGTAATAATGGTAGGAAGCCCTTTGCACATGCTCTATGCAGACGTGTACAAATACATACTACTAATTATCACATACGTTTCATTGCATCTACAGATATTCTCTGAACGATGAAAGCACCTTTTGCCATCTTTTTATTACATCCCCTGTTTGAGTCTCTGCTGCTATATATATACACTCTTCTTGAAACCATATATAAATTTATGCAGTAGTCAAGTGATAACATCAATAGCAAGCAACGAGAGGATGAAACGGTCTAGTGAAGAGGTAGCATACATGTTAATAAGAACATGTAGTTTTCAGGTGTGTGTTTGACTTACTTAAGAATAGGAGGCATTGGGAGAATTTGATGGGATAAGCTAAGGAAAGGCATAGTTCTCATGCTCCAGCAAGTTGCCTATTGAGCCACCAAATGAGTGAGATGCTGTCATTGCACCTGAGAATGAACGCCATCGAGGCGTAGTATGACCCTATAGGCTGGTCATCCGGAAAGGGTATCAACGACAAGTGGCCTTCATCTTTGTTGTGGCATTTGTGGAGGTTGTGTGATGCTGCAAGGAGGCAAACATTGGTATGAGTAGCAATGAGTTAGGAGGTTGTTACAAGATTTTGGG
Organism: Poa pratensis; assembly: GCA_947311845.1. NCBI lineage: Eukaryota > Viridiplantae > Streptophyta > Magnoliopsida > Poales > Poaceae > Poa > Poa pratensis. Next base: position 82,499,469 of record CAMZMU010000038.1, on the reverse strand, counting down.
AGGATGTCCGAATGGGGAACACACCGTTGAGCTCTCAATACGCTGCACTCTTTCGTATTGTTAGGCATAAATCTGTAAAAAACAAGGAGGTGTTGGGGACATATCCACATAACATTTCCTTCAAAAAAGACTTGATAGGAAACAGGTTGATAGGATGGGATAATCTTGGGTTAAACGTCCAATGTGATCTTAACACCTTGTCATGGTTTATTCCATTGAAATCTGCATTCCAATTAATGGCATCTTTTTGGTCAAATCCATGTACCAGGCGTTAGTCCACGTTGATGCACCGATCAATAATATTTTTGTTTGTTTGTAAATGAAGGTCCGGTTAAAGATTAGAATCTATTTTGGTCTTTAAGACGAGAGTCATTTTAACAAAAAGCAATCTGGTAGGTAGACTCATATCTCAAATGGAATTATGAGTTACCAACCCCTACTTTGTGATAGAGTTTGAGTAGGTCTCCAATATGATTTCAGTAGGATTGAAATGCAAATCCACCAAAGGAAAAGATTACCATGTGGTAGAGGGTTTCAGAGAGTTAATTTTTTTAGATCTTGGTTCCAGAGAGTTAATTAATCTACCACCAAAGTTAATAAATAAATTCCAAATACATGGAACTTTCCCTTTATTCTGACAGAATAAAATGAACTTTGAAACTCATATGACCAGTTCATCAGAAATACATGTTATAATATTCCAAACAAAACTATCTTGACCTGCATCTTGTTTCATCAACGAAGTGTACCAAAGACCGAACAGTTTTTCCTTGTTCGGATGGAATAAATGAACCGAGCCATATTGGGCCTCATATATTATCATGGTAACTATGGATTCTTTGGTTTAGCTCATAGTATTATAAGACTTGTTTACATTTGACGAGCACTCAACAGCTGACCACCTATTTCTATATCTCAATCTCTTATGCAGTAGCATACTAGCAGATAATACACTTTAAGTTATTTTCTCGAAAAAATGCTTGAATCTGGAACCGGCTTGTTGCACTTTGTCATGTGTGTGTGCTTTCATTGGTAAAATTTGTGTCCCATGGTCCTTGAGGTATAGGATAAATTGTAGATTTATATATTTGAATATATGATTGATCTCTAGTCTGGATTTAGCGTTTGATTCAGTTAGGACGCGTAAATATGTATAATCTAAAAAGAATGACCACTCCTCTTCCGAATGTAAAACAAGAAAGATGATCACCACCTTCATGGTATAACTGTGAGTTATCATTCCTTGGGACTTCTGCCGGTGGAAAAAGAGTAAACGAGTTCCATGGGGCTCCATCACATGTCTGCAACATCCCCTAATTTATCTGCTCAAAGGGCGAAGAGTAGAGATTTCTTGCTCCCGGACTCAAGAGGTCACTCTACTTAAATGAATTATATATCATATTAATAAGGTTCAAAAAAATCCGAAAACAATCTCGATTCGAATATCCCACAAAATTTGTCATTTTTGTGTAGCCCAGAATATAAATTATTTCTAATCAAGATTTTGCAGGATGGTGGGATACATCATTGGCAATATGCAAAACAAATTACAACTTATAAATATGATCTTTTTTAAATAGAGAGAGCACTTGAGCTCAAAATGCTTTCCGCATGAATGACCATATGTACATGTATGCTTTTGTCAGCACCATCATGAAGTGTTTTGGGAGCTCGTCCACATGGAGTGTCCCAACATATTGTGCTTTAAAATCCTTTTGCAGTATGAAAACAAAATAATTTTCTTATTAAATTTATTTTTGAGACGGGAGAATTTTCCCAATGCACATGGCAGGAGTTTCATATTGTTGGTCACTTCCATCAATATAATGGTTGGGGTATTTTTTCAAATAATAGTTCAATTATTTAAAGTGCAATATATGGCCATCCTTGGAGAAATTATATTGTAATGCTTGGAAGAGTACAAGGCATGATTCGAAAATACGTGTGTCGGCGTGTCCCTACACCTAGCAGATTTGTTAATAATGGTAGGATACTCTCTCCATGTGCACAAATATAGAAGTAATCATGAATGATTGTTGCACAACTATTACTGCACATCTACACAGATATACTCCCTCTGTTTTTAAATATAAGATGTTTTAGCTATTGCACATGTTGTCTACATGCATATTAAAGTGAGTGAACATGCACACTAAAACATGTCTACATATATTTACATACATATGAATGCAGACAAATGCTAAAACATCTTATATTAAAAAACGGAGGGAGTAGGTGAATGCACATTATACCGCCTTTTGTTATCATTCAAGTGTGTTGTTTGGGTCTCCACTGCTATATAACTATATATACTCTTGATGAAACCATGTGTACAAAAAATACACGGCAAACTATAACAGGCAAAAAAGGTAGAGAAGACACTCCGATCCGCGAGCTCTCAGCGCTCGGGCACTGTTCTAATGAACAGTAGCTACCGTGTTGAATAGTATCTGGCAATTTACATAAACCCCCGCAAAGGACTAAATTGCAATATCAGCAAACTCCAGGGACCTTCCTGGAAAAGCGTCCCCACAGTTTCCCCTCCCTCTCCTCTCTCTCCCGCGCCGCCGGAGATCGCCGCCGACGCCGACGCGCATCGCCGCCGCTCCGCACCTCCCCGCTCAAATCGACGCATGCGGGAAGCTCCGCAGTGGCCTCCTCTCCCTCCTCGCCGCGATTCGCTTGCCAGGACGCCGCGCGCGCGCCGGAATCGCCGCCGCCATGCGCGCTGTCCGCCGCCGCGTTTCGTCGTCGCCGGCGACGTTCCGGTGACAAAATGGTCCGGTTCCGCCGCCACTCGCCTCCCCGCGACGCCCTCGCGCGTATCCGCCTGGTCCCAGCCTCGCGGGCGTGCTGGGGCGAGCGGAGCATGCTCGCCCGAGCTCGGCAGAGCCCAGCGCTGCCGTTCATGGCGTTGCTGACGTCACGATGACGTGACACGGGCCCCACTATCAGATTTTTAATATTTTTCGTAATTGTTTTTCATAAATAATAAAACCCTGACATGTGGGTCCTCCTATCAGTTTTTAAAATAATTACAGACAATGCTGAAAACTGAAAAAAAACATACCTTTTGCACTGCATCGACGTCTGTAGTCTTCAGAGATTTCAGTAGTAAAATTCCGTAAGTGTGTCAGAAATTAGATTTGCTTGTATTTTCTTTTTTATTCTTATGCTTTATTATTTTGCACCAGCGTATTATTGAAACGAAGAATATAATCTACAAAGAATTTGGTTTACTGTATCTTGATCCGATGATGTGCCATATTTTTTAAAATAAGTACTATTACTCGCTCATTTCTTTTTTGTGCTAACCAGATCTTTCATCCAATTCAGCTCAAATTCCACATTTTGCGATGTATTTACTACTTACTTACTGACTTGGAAAATTCAAAGCATCATCTAAGGATTACACTTATTACGACATTCACTACTATTATATTTTTCTTTTATATCAACTAGCATTGCGAGGGCATCAACTTTATTATGTCAAAAAATGCTAATTGTAACTTTTTACTCTATACAAAAAAACCTCCTATTTTATCCACTCCATAGCATTATATTCCTCAAGGGGCCAGCATATTGCGTACTATTGGTATGTCTGGATACATGTTTTTCAAACAAAATGCACCGTAAGTTAAATTAATATGTGCATATGGTACTGAAATCATTAAAATTTAAATTTAAATTTACTCATGTGTTACATTATCCTAACTACATATTCATTTGAAATTAATCTAATTGTGAATAATCAAAATCTACTCACATTCAAACTTTATATTTTTGTGTTTGTTTTAAGCAATTCTTTTTTTAATTTATTTTCCTTTATTTTAACCATGTAGTTTTTGTTTTTATTTAATCAAAGATAACAACTTTTTGGTAGGAATTGTTCCCATGTACTGTGCATTCAAATATCCTACCGGTTAAAAAATGATATATATCGATACAATTTTCTAGTATCTATCGATTTGATTTCAGATGGAAACATGACTGAATGAAAGGAGAATATAGCCCCCCTCCTATGTAGATGACTAATTATATTTTCATGTGGATAACCCAATTCGTATTGTTACAACTCAAAATGAGTGGCATCTATTTTAACCAAGCATGAATTATAAAAGGACAAATGCATCATACATACGGTGTCATAACTTTTGCATGTGGAATAACTTTTTATATAATATACAAAGTTAAGTGGTTGTTTTTATTATCAATGTTGTCACGTAAAACTTTAGGCAACATATTTATTTGAAAATGGTATAAAACAAACAGTTGTTCCTCGTTCTTTTTCCATTGAGCCATGGAGAAGATAACTGAACGATTTCATGGCCTAACAATTTGTTATGATTGAAATATATTCCATATTTATTGCTTCTCACATAGACTGCCTGAAGTCGCACCAACATATAGGTTTGAATAGAGTGAACTTCCAAAATAAAAAAGTTAATGAAGTCTCATCACATTGTCACTCAACCGTAAATCTATATTGAAATTTACAACATACAACTAATTTCTAGAACACATGTGGGCTTAAAATCCAAGTCAAGTATCATAAATTCACATATTTCCTTCCCGTATTAAAGTTGAAATTGGTTGCTAATTAGAGGCTACTATTATTGTAACATCGTTTCTCGCTGTGAGAAAAATAATACATCGAGACAATATTATAAACGTAGATGGCAGCCGAATCGTCAAGTTAACTCGAAATTTGTTTTGACATATTAATGTATATGCTCTATGATTACTCGTAAAACTTAATGGCCAAAGGATAAGTTTTGTGGCATGTGAAAAACGGTGCTACAAATGTAATTTAGTGCGCTAGGTTACTTTTCAAAATATTTATAACCCGACATATACGTCCTGTGATAATGAAACATTTCATACGCTGTGACACGAAATTTATATAGTGAAAATAATATTGCGGCACTTATCTTGAACCAACCTCGGATCTGTAACAGTTTTGAACCAACCCTCATTCAAAATTGTGACACTTAACTTGTATCATGGTGAGTAATAATTTTATTGTTTTCCCTAAAGGTATATTTTCAGGCAGGAAAAATACGACCAATTTATGTGGATTTGTGTGATTACCAAATTTTATGGTTTGATGAGCATGCATGCTCTTTTGGTACAATAGGCATGAAAAAGAGCTTAACGAAAGCTGGCTATATTTAATTATTTTGTCTGAATTTGGAAGCTATGCCAAAAAAAAGTCATGCCTAAGTTATCCTTCTCGTATATTAAGTCCCCCTGTAAATCAAATCTCACACAATGGGATACGTGATCTGTTCATGCGCATGAGATCAAGAGCTGCAAGAAAAAAAAACACGTACGTAACATGTACGTAAGTTGGTTGCCCGGTACAGGTAAAAAGAAAAAACTACGACGTCATGCATGACATCATCGAGTGTAACTCAACCAAAGAAAAAAAAACATGACGTCATCCGTAACGGCGGACTTGCCTATCGTGTTGGATAGGTACGTGATCAGTTATGTAATTAAATCGCAACCACAAATATTAGATCCAACAGTCAACATAATTCTGATGATGTGTATTAACGTGGTGTCTCGAAAACTAACTCATTTTGCTTTTAGTATATAATAGATAGATGTGCAAATTAAATGTTCCCTAAAATGTATTTAATATTTTGTTGTTTTTTCCCCTTTTTTGTTCCCCTGTAAATTTTGTTGCTACTTTAACTTAAATGACTACTATTGCTCCCTACCCGTATAAAATTAAAAACTAGAAAGATAATTTTACAACGATTTCCTAGCGATGATTGTTCAACGATACTTATTTCGCTAAAATAAATTTTAAATGGAATTTGTTTCCCTGCATGATTAATCAACTTTAATTCCTGTTTAATTTGAAGAGTAGTTTCTGTAAAGTTTTCCGGTAATAGTTTCTTTAAGATATTTTTCCACGGCGAACAAATTTTTGACCGCAATTTATGAGACTTTTGCAAAGTTCTAAATCTTTTTCTCGCGCTCACATTTTCGACACAACTTTTAAACAAAGTTTTTTGGTAATAGTTTCTTTAAAGTTTTCCAATAATTGTTTCTTTAAAATATTGGCCCCACGGCGAAGAAATTTTTTACTGCAATTTACGAGCCCCAAATTTATGAATAACAAACTACAGTACGCGGACCTGCTCACATTTTCGACACAACTTTTAAACATCGTTCCTTAATGGCAGCTTCTTCACTACAGTGTCAATGCACTTTTCACATGAACAACAAAACGTAGCATCTTATTTTTCCCTGATTTTCACTTTTACAAAAACTAAAATTCCTTTCCCACGCTCATAATTTCAGCACAAAATTTAAGCGTAGTTTTCCGGTGATACTTTCTTTAAACTAACAGCGAATAAAATTGTGACTGCAATTTGTGCGCTACAAAATTTTAGATTTCTCGACCCCATGGGCGCTTTCGACACAAGTTTTTAAACGTAGTTTCCCAACGGTAATTTTGTAGGTCACTTTTCTATCGAGAACAAATTTTCGACTACAATTTGCAAATTTTACACTAAAGACGCGGCGTGACGGCGCGCCAAATTCAACTAGTAGTGTACTGACGAGGTAGCGGATGTGCCAAGAAACGTGAAGCTAAATGCCAAAGAAAGAATATTTATTATCGTTTAAAAAAAAATAGGAGGCATCGGGGAAATCGACGAAGAAAAGTAGGAAAATACATAGTTCACGTGATCCGTCCTATTTCCGATGCTGCCACTCTCAACGCTTACCCCTCTCCCTAATATGAACTTGTTCCAATTTCAGTAGATGTAGTCAGCCCGTTTCTTCCGCTTGCAGGCCTGCAAGTGCTTCGTCTACCCGAGGAGCAGCCCCATCCAGTGTTCTAAAGCGTGGCGTTTTTAAGGGTCTTTCCAAATAACTGGGGTCAAACATGTAATTTAAGAGTTGCTGTGTCCCACAATTTTAGGACCTTGAATGCCTTTTACTCATTAAAATTTAGTCCAAATGTGTCATCAAACTCCAAACATAGTCTATCTTATATGCTCCCCAAATCTATGAGAATTGTTGAGTGAATCATCATCGCTTGACCCGCCTCTCTCTCATCCATGCAATTACCACATAATTTACAATATGAAAATTAGAAGGAAACTAAAAGGGCACTAGAATTCAAATGGCGCTGCCGACTGGTATGTCTCGCGGCGCCATATCCCGTGTCGTCACCGCTACATCCTGCGGTTGGTTCAGTGACCCGTGCAATCGATTAGTCGCTAGCCTCTCCCGCCTCGTGAACATGGCATGGGCTACCCATAATGGGAGTAGCATAGGTAACATGCATGACACCTAAGGATGTTCAATAACCTATCAATCTAAGAAATTTGTATTCCATAGGTACATCGTCAATCCATACAACAAAAATAATTGTTCAATAACCTACTAATCTAGAAAATTTGTATTCCATAGTCTGTATAATAACTATGTAAATGAGCTATTATTCAACGGGCGAATTCGATAGTTCACTAACTACAAATTATGCTCTATTAGGTTACACATTTCGGTAGAAAATCAGATTATTCGTATTTAAACCATCGTATAATCATATTTAATCTACAGATAATCCATATTTGGTGCTATTTGACATACCATATCCTATACCGTATCCGGTTATCATGTTCAAAATCGGATATCCTTATCCATCGGATTTCTTCAAATAGCATATTGACTCTTTAAAACGGTATCGGACTCAAATACAGTGCGGAAATTATCCTATGCATTTACACCCTTATCCTATGGCCTCAACATGTTTATCGAGTCTTGGATGAAATTAGTATAAAGCTTTGACTATATGTATGGATCAATTTTGGTAGCCTGTGTGCCGCTGACGTACAAATTCGGCGCATTTTACAGGATGGAATAACCTACTCATCAACCACCCCCAAACAATTTGGTAGTTCTATTATGGACTTCTGATTCGTATCAAATACAACGATCTCAAATTACTTTGATTTCAAGTTGCCTCATCCATTCTGAAAACGATATACCATATGGAAATTCATAATTCTTTTATTGCATGGTGACTCAATAGAATATCATAATGGTAAATACACTCCCTGACCATGATACTATTGAGCTATAGTAAATTGGTAGGATTACTGCACATCTTATGTGTAATCAGAACTTGTATGAGACGACAAATGCGACTGGATTGATGGAGGTGAAAGGAGCGTTTTCTGTGGCCTCTCCTGTGATAAACCGCTATATGGATCTACGCATTGCGTATGTTGACTCTTCGTGAGATATATTCATGGATTTTAAAAATGTTCACCTGTTACGAAATATTTTCATGGGGTTCAAAAAAAAATCACGGGTTTTAAAAATGGTATATTCAAAGATTAAAATAATTTTAAGGGTTCAAAAAAATGTTCATGAAATTGAAAATAGTTCGTGGAATTTGCAAACATGCTCGCATTCAATATTATGTTCACAGTTTTTGAAAATGTTCCCCCAATTCAATACGCGGCCCATCTCTCAAAGATGGGTTTGACACACACTCGCATACCCATCTCTAGAGTTTGTTTTGTCTCGGGCCTTCGCCAGGGCCTATAGCCCAAACCTGCCAGACGTTCATCGGCGTCCATTCGTGTCACGCCGCCGCTGGCCGGCCGGCAATGTCCTCGGCCCCTCGCTTCCCCGCGCCATCTCCTGTTCCGCTTGTCCCCGCGCCGACCTGGTCCTGTCGTTGCCGTCGTGGACCTGCTCAACAAAGATTCCCTAACCTCTCCGCGGCAGTCCCCCGCCACGGAGGGAATCGCGGAGCAATCTCTACTCTCCAGGCCCGCGAACCCGCTCGGTGGTGGCGGCGGATAGGGCGGCGAGTGGTGGACCCCGGAAGTGAGGTTTCCTGCAAACCATTGCTGAGCACAGCGGAGGTCAGCGGCGCGGCTGTGAAGGGACAAGGCGGTGCTGTTTGCGGCTTCAGAGACAAAACAAGTAAGTTTGTGCCTTCAGGTTCCACGATTATTCAGATTAGAGCCTACATTTCCTCCGGCATTAGAACAAGTGTAAGAAAATCAACAGTGTCAGATCATCCAAGCACACCCACCCCAGCCCTTGATCAAAGTACCTCGATGATATTCCTCGAAAAAAAAGTACCTCGCTGATATATTGAACAGAAGAATTTTTTTTAAAATAATATTTTTTTAAAGTTTATTCGGAATCTAGCACGCGTTTTGGAGAAATTTGAGATCTAGCGCGCTGTCATCACGGCCCGTGCCGAAACAACTGGTTTCGGCACGGCCGGCACCGAAAGAAGCCTTCTGCATGTCGGCCTGCGCAGCGGTAGGCGTGGCCCACCTCTTTTGGCGTCGCTCGTGCCGAAAGTGGCGCTTTTGGCACCGCCCGTGCCGAAACGAGGCAGATAACCACGACGGGCTTCTTCTTCCTTCTCTCGCTCGAGCACTCCTTCCCTCTCCTCTGTTCTTCCGTTTCCAGAGAAAACAACACCGATTCTTACTCCCAAAAAATCCCCACAAACTCACATATTGAAGAAATAGAGTAGAGGAGGGTTGGGGCATCCCCGATCTATTGATGGGATAGTTGTTCGTGGAGGCGTTTGGGGGAGTGGAGGTGGAGCAATGGTGGTCAACAATGGTGGATAGTGGTGGTGTGTGCCGGTGTTGGGGAAGCTAGAGGCGTGTTGCGGCGGTGGTGGTGCTAGATTGAAGGCGGGCAGCGGGAGCTACGCACGCGTCAAGGGTAAACCCTACCCTAATCTCTAGATTTTTAGGTTAAATGTTAATATAGTTTGTCGGTGGATGTGTCAGGATTAGTGTAGATATATGTTGTCGGTTAGATGTATTGTATATTTTGAGTAGTCTTTAGTTTATCGGGGGTCGTCATATTTATTTTCGTCATGTACCCACTTGAGGCTATTGGGGGAAGCAGATACTACGCGGTATGTCCTTCACTAATATTGGTAAATGCATGTCTTAATAATCGAACCTAACATTTTTTTCCTACAACAGGCAGACTTGATACAAGACATTCAGAGCGACGTTGCCGCCTTTGCCCCACTGCCGCAACAGGTGCCTTGGTTCAAGCGTCTGGAGGACAAGCTACGACGTGTGTACTCTGTTCTTACTTGTGCCGGCGCTGCAGACGTTGCGGCACACGGCCCAGCCCCGCGTCCCCCGCGCCTCGCGCGCCAGTCACTCTCCCGGACTCCACTTATTCAGGATGCACAAGTATCACCCTCCCGTCACTCCACAGGTCGACAGGACCCCGACCACGTCATACAGTAGTACAGAGTCCTCGCCCACGACCTACATACTAGCATGGTAGTTCGTCCCACCAGCCAGATCCTTCCCAGTCCGGTCCATCACAGCCAATTCTGTACGAGCAGCCAGATCCTACACAGCCTGGTAGTTCGACGTGGCAGCCGCCACCTATGTACGGGCTCGGGATGCCGCCTTCGTACGGGTATGGCACGCCGCATGGTTACCAGTTCGCGATGTCGCAAGGTTACGGGATACATCCACCTGAACGTCCCGTGTGGAACCCGTCTCCTATTCCGATGACTCAGTTTCCGGTCCACCTCGGTAAATACTTTATAATACTCGCATTTATTTATCATGTCCACCAAGACGGACTACTGACGTAACATCTACATGTACTGGTGGGAGTGACGACTCTCCACACACGGAGCTGCACGACGACCCGCCGTACCAGACTCCACCGCCGCCCCCGACGCAGGAAACCGAGACACAGGAGGAGGAGCCGTTGCAAGGCCGAGGGATGCGTGACCACCACGCTCCGAGACGCTTGTCACCTTCCGGGCGTCGACCGCGTAGACAGCCGCGGACACGTCCTCACATAGATGAGTGATACTACTATCTACTACTATCTGTGAGACATATTTCTATCTATGTACTACTATCCGTATTTCTATTTCTATGTGAGACATATTCATATTTATGTTTGTATGAGACATATTATCTATGTACGAGACATATTCATATTTATGTTTGTATGAGACATATTATCTATGTATGAGACATATTATTATCTATGTACGAGACATATCAGAGGAAAATAAGTTGTACGAGACATATTATTAAACAAACATTGCAACTTACACAGACAACAAGAAAAGTGGTAGTAGCGACAACACGACATAAATTGAAAAAGAAAAGTCATCTACCATCAACACAGCCTCCCGGGTCACTCTTCCCCTTCGACGATGCTTCACCCTTTCCCTTCAACGACGCCGCACCCTTGCCCTTCGACGCCGCCGCACCCTTGCCCTTCGACGCCGCGGCACCCTTGCCCTTCGACGCCGCCGCCGCTGCTGCAGCTTTCTTGCCCGCTTCAGTCGGCATGTGTCGTGGGGTCACTCTTCGACTACCCCACGGTGGGGATACCTGGGTCACGCCAACCCCATCAGCCTGATGACGAGGGCCCAAGGAAGCCCAGGAGGACGACGTGCGGCCCAAGATAGTCGACGGTAGGTCATGCGACCCCAGCCATGCTTGTAAGTGCCATCGGCACCGTTCACCTGAGACCTAGCCTACCATATAAAGGCTAGGAGGGTCCTTCGTCTAGGTTACGCTCATAGCCGCCACACAAACCCTAGCGAGATTGCCATCTCGCCATTGTAGCCACAACTCACCATCAATACCAGACAAGCAGGAAGTAGGGTGTTATCCTCCGGGAGCCTGAACCTGGGTAAACGCCTTGCTTGTCAGCCGTCGTGATCACCAGCGCTCATCTCTCCCCCTCAATCAACCCGGGGTACACAACCCAGGGATTTGCCGAGTCCACACCTCGTCAATTGGCGCCGTCTGTGGGAAAGAACGAGCGCTGGAACCATGGTCGCACCGGCTCCATCGACTTTGAAGACCGACGTCTGCATCACCAAGGAGCCAATCTGCTTCGGCTCCTTCGAGTACACCTTCCACCCGCCGGCCCACCGCTCGGTGTACGCCGATCTGCACGTAGGTATGTGCCTCACCTTCGGTACCATGCACTACTTCGTAGACAGCTGTGGAGTACTCAGATCCACGGATCGCACCGCGCGCGGTGGTGGCACCCGCATCTGCCGCGACTGCCCAACCACGCCCCCACCTGCTGCGGAGATCGCATCTGCTGCGACTGCGGCGACAGCATCTTCGACTGCTGAGAAGATCGCGTCCGCCTCGACTACTCCGACCGCCTCCGCTGCGGCAGAGATCGCGCCCAACACGGCCGCGCCATCAGCGTCTCCGGCTGTCACGGAGATCGCATCGGCTACGACTACATCGACCACCTCGTCGACCACCGCGCGGATCGAGTCTACTTCGACTACCTCGATCGCGTCGCTGGCAAGGCCAAGATCTGCATCAACTTCGACTACGTCGACCACGCCTTCGCGCGCAACGAAGGTCGCGCCGTTCTCATCCACGCCACTCGCGTCTCCATCGACTCGCAAGATCGTCAACAAGCCAATCGCGCCCACGTCGACGACAGCGACATCACTCCTCACGTCCGCGGCGAAGGTCGCGAAACTCCAGGGAAGGAGCCTCGGCGGCGACTGTGGTGTCCACCACGTCGCACCCATTTTCAGCTCCGAGCACGGCTCGGACGAAGGAAGCAGCAGTGGCAGCACCCGTCCCACTGCCCAGATCTACCCCGCGCAAGTCTTCATGATCGGCCAGAGGCCGCAGGGCAACGACGACGAACCCGCATACCCACTGGAGGTGGTCATGCCGGACCAGGTGACGCGACTCACCATCACCCGCGACATGGCAATCAAAGCCCTGAAGCACGTCGAGGACGGCACATACCCCCCACCGGATGCACCCCGGGAGGACCTTATGGCGGTCCAGTACCTGCTGCGGAAGGAAGGCGAACGACTCCGCGCAGAGAAGGCCGAGCTCCTCCGACGCAAGGAGGAGGCTGACGCGTCGAGCGCCAGGAGGGCCGCTTACTCGTTCACTGCCTCAACAGAGGTCTCGCAAGGAGCAAGGCGCCACAGAGCCCGCGTGCCCCTGATGACGGAGGTCGACCGCGCTAGAGTCACCCGCAACCTCGAGTCATCATACATAGAAGACGCAGACGGATACCCGTCCCCAAGACACCCGGAGCCGCACTCATGGCAGTCGAAACATACCTGCGGCTGACACAGCCGCCTGAGGGCGACTCGCGCGCTCTCCTCCACAAGCAGCAGATCATGTCTATCAAGGCACTCGAAGACGCACTGTAAACAAGGCGCCGACAGAAAAAGCGCGAGAAGATCGAGATCGCCGCGACCACGAGCCCGCAGCACTCGCAGCCCCGGCGACAAGACAACTGCGACAACCGCAGCCAGGTGAAGACCTCCGCAACGTCATCACACAAAGGACGGTAGACCGCAGCCGCACCCAGCGGCCGGTCAGCACGTCCAACTCGACTACGACCGCAACGACGGCGACTACGAGCCGTGCGGCGCCGCATGCTTCAGCTTCAACATACGCGACACAAGAATGCCCAAGGGCTTCAAGCTCACGGCAGAAGCAGTCAAGTACGACGGGAAGCAGGACCCGAGACTCTGGCTAGAAGACTACCTCATAGCCTGCAGCTGCCAGGGCGGTACTTCGACTACGGCCATGCAGTACATCCAGCTGATGCTCACGGGCTCTGCACGCGGGTGGCTCAACACTCAACCCAAGAACGCCTTCAGGACGTGGGACGAGTTCGCGGAGCCTTCGTTAAATCCTTCCTGGGGACGTACTCGAGACCGACGACGTTCGTCGAGCTACAAGCATGCAAGCAAGGACGAGACGAGCCGCTCCGGTCATACATCCAGCGTTGGACCTTGCTCCGCAACACCATGGAGACCGCCTCGGAGGACCGAGTGATGGATGCCTTCATGCACGGCGTCTCCCGCCGCGACCTCCGCGAGGAGTTTGGTAGGCTCCGGCCGAAAAACATGATCGAGGTCATGAAGATAGCAAACCAGTGGGCAGACGGAGAGGACTCGGTCCGCAATAGTTCACATACTCCCGAAGGACGAAGCCGGACCAAGCAACTGGCGAGAAGGACGCCACAAGAAGAAGCCGCGTTACAACGGCAACGACTCAATCGAGCTAGTAGCGGCGGGATTCCAAACCCCCCGTGAGGATGAAGCGCGCGACAGCAGTCGCCAATACAGCCATGCACAGTACAGTCGAAGCGGCGGTGACCAGAGTCGCCAATACAGCCAGGGCAGTACAACCGAAGCGGCGGCAGCAGCTACCGCAGCGACGGAGGCCATAAACGCGAGTGGCAGAAACGCACACTAAGCCCAGCGGAAGAGCTGGAACAACCCTGCAGGCACCACATGTTCAGGAACCCGGAAACGGGCAAGTGGGGATCCAACCACCTGTTGAAGGACTGTCGAAAGGCACGCAAAATATACGAAGCCATGCAGAAGATAGTCACTCCAGCACCCGCAGCGCAGCCAGCCGCGCAGCTGGCCATCCAGGCAGCACCCGCAGTCGCTAATCCAGCACAGGCGGCGGGAGCCTTTCTGCAGCAGCAGCACAGCCGCAGCAAGATGCCCCACCGGTGATCCAGGACGCATATCCAGCGGCACGCGGACAACTCAACATGATACAGAAGGGGCGCCCTCAAACAGGACCCAGAAGATCATCACTCGCCAAGTTTTCCAGGCCATCACCTGTCCACCTGCAGTACCCGACTACCTGAGAGGGTCAGAGACACCAATCACTTTCTCCAGAGCAGATCACCCGCCTGCAGTACCACGACCCGGGCACGCCGCTCTGGTAGTCGAAGCTCTGATCGGAGATTACACCCTGAAAAAGGTGTTCATGGACGGAGGCAGTGGCATTAACATCATCTTTGCCGACACCCTCAGAAGGATAAACAGGCCAACGACGGACTTGGCGGCATCAGAGACCACCTTCCATGGCATAGTACCAGGGCAAGCAGTCACGCCCATGGGAACGATCACACTCGACGTCATCTTCGGCACACCCGAAAACTTCAAGAGGGAGTCGATCGACTTCGAGGTAGTCGACTGGAAGTCGCAGTACCACGCGATACTCGGGCGCCCAACCTTTGCCAGATTCATGGCGGTACCTCACTACGCCTACCTCATGCTCAAGATGCCTGGGCCCAAGGGCGTCATCACGGTGCACGGCGACTTCGACCGCTCCAACAGCTGCGACCGCGAGTTCAGCAAGATCTCCGAGTTCTTCGGAATGGAGAGCACTTCGAGGCGATGGCAGTCGACAACGACAAAACCATCTTCCCGCCACGCAAGAAGCAAGCCAAGGACGCTGCCTTCAACACGACTGACGACACGACAACTCATCAGGTCCACCCGACGGACGCAAACAAGACAGTCAAAGTGTCGTCGAGCTTGCCTATCGCATAGGAAAGCGCGCTCGTCGAGTTTCTACGTGAGAACTGGGAGATCTTCGCCTGGCAACCTTCTGACATGCCAGGCATACCCAGGAACCTCGCCGAGCACTCTTTACGCGTCCACAAGGACGCCAAACCCGTCAAGCAGACCATGCGACGCTTCTCAGGACCCAAACGAGACGAAATAAGCAAGGAGATCGATCGACTGCTCCACGCTAAATTCATCCGAGAGATCAAGGACTCGGACTGGGTAGCGAACCCAGTCCTGGTGGAGAAGAAGAAGACGAAGAAACTCCGCATGTGCGTCGACTTCACCGCCCTCAACAAATGCTGCCCCAAAGACCATTTCCCGCTCCCGCGGATAGATCAGATCATCGACTCGACTGCAGGCTGCGCACGCCTATCCTTCCTGGACGCCTACTCAGGGTACCAGCAGATCAGGATGAACGTCGACGATGAAGAGAAGACTGCATTCATCACACCCCATGGCGTCTTCTGCTACCAGACGATGCCCTTCGGGTTGAAGAACGCTGGAGCCACGTACCAGCGCACAATGCAAGCCTGCCTAAAGGGGCTAATCGGAGAGATCGTCCAAGTATACGTCGACGACATAGTCGTCACCACTCGAACGGAGGACACTCTCATCGCCGACCTCCGCAAGGTCTTCGCCGCCCTCAACGAGTATCAGATCAAGCTGAACCCGGACAAGTGTGTCTTCGGCGTGCCAGCCGGAGAACTGCTCGGGTACCTCGTCTCTGCAAGAGGAATCGAAGCCAACCCTGAGAAGGTGCAAAACATACTCGCAATGCCAGCACCGACCAAGCTTCATGAGGTGCAACGCCTAGCCGGCCGAGTCGCAGCTCTCAGCCGGTTCATAAGTAAGTTGGGAGAAAAGGCCCTGCCTTTCTACCAACTGATGAAAAAGACAGACAAGTTCGAGTGGACAGAAGAAGCGCAAGTCGCGTTCGACCAACTCAAGAAAACACTCACGACTTCCCCAGTACTGGTGGCTCCACTGGAGAACGAGCCGCTATACCTCTACGTGTCAGCCACAAACAGGGTGGTCAGCACGGTACTCGTAGTCGAACGAGAAGAAGAAGGACACAGTTACCCTGTTCAGCGACCCGTCTACTACCTCAGTGAGGTGCTCACCTTGTCCAAGCAGCGGTACCCGCACTACCAGAAGCTAGCATACGGAGTCTTCATGACATCAAGGAAGGTCGTCCACTACTTCTCCGAGCACTCCATCACGGTAGTAAGCTCCTCCGGGCTCTCCGACATCCTCACCAACCAAGCCGCGACGGGGCGAGTCGCCAAGTGGGTTGTTGAGCTAGGACCCTGGGGGCTGAAGTACGCGCACCCGAAGTCAATCAAGGCCCAGGTGCTTCCAGAGTTCACCACCGAGTGGATAGAGGCCCAGCTACCAGACGTACCCGACCTGTCCAACGCATGGACAATGTACTTCGACGGCTCCAAAAGTTCAGATCAGCAGGGGCGGGAGTCGTCCTCATCTCACCCAAAGGCGACAAGCTGAGGTACGTGCTGCAGATGAACTTCCCAACGCCCTCCAACAACGAGGCTGAGTACGAGGCCCTGATCCACGGCATGCGGATGGCCAAGAACTGCGGCGCCACTCACCTCATGATCTACGGAGACTCCTACCTCGTCGTGCAACAAACCATGAAGCAATGTGACGCCATCGCCGACAACATGATCGCCTACAGGGACCTGTACAACCAGCTGGAAGGCACCTTCGACGGCTGCGAGCTGCGGCACGTCGGCCGCGAGAGCAACGAGGAAGCCGACACCCTCGCCAACCTGGGCTCAACAAAGCGCCGGTGCCACCCGGAGTCTTCCTCGAGTGCATCACGCACGCTCCGTCAAGCTCCGGCCCGCGCCAGGATCCTCTACATCGCAACGAGCACCACCGACCCGCCCAGCACGGAAAGGAGCCTATGGAGGTAATGCTGATCGAGCCCACATGGACGAGCCCATACCTGGCTTACATACTGCAGCAGAGGGTGCCAACAAACCCAGTCGAAGCCAAGCGCGTCATCCGCCGCTCCAAGGGCTTCACCGTCATCAAAGGGGAGCTCTACAAGCGAAGCATCTCAGGAGTCCTCCAAAGGTGCATCGACCCAGTCGACGGTCAAGCCATCTTACTCGAGATCCACGCTGGCATCTGCGGGCACCACGCCAGCAGTCGAGCCTTAGTGGCCAAAGCTTACGAGCCGGATTCTACTGGCCCACCGCAATGCAAGACGCAGAAGAACTCGTGAGGAAATGTCTCGGCTGCCAGGAGTTCGCCAACAAGCCGCACGCACCAGCATCAGCACTAAAGACCATCCCACTTGCCTCATGGTGGGTCCACTCAAGAAGTCCTCGCCAGGAGGACACACGCATCTCTTGGTGGCAGTCGACAAGTTCACGAAGTGGATCGAAGCCGTGCCTATCACAAGTTCGACTGCCTCCTCGGCAGTTAACTTCATCAGGTCGATCATCTTCAGGTTTGGAGTGCCCACAGCATCATCACCGACAACGGCACGAACTTCACAGCCGAAGAGTTCAAGGACTTCTGCTCCGAGCAAGGCATCAAGCTCAACTACGCATCTGTCTCGCACCCGCAGTCCAACGGGCAAGTCGAAAAGTCCAATGGTTTAGTCTGCAAGGGCATCAAGAAGCGCCTGCGAGTACCATTGAAGCGCGCCGCAGGCGCCTGGGTTGAGGAGCTGCCGTCTGTGCTGTGGAGCCTGCGCACTACGCCAAACAGATCCACTCAGTACACGCCATTCTTCATGGTCTACGGCGCAGAAGCAGTCATGCCATGCGACATCAAGTTCGATGCACCCCGAGTGGTGGCCTACGACGAGTCCGAGCAGAAGAAGCACTCGAGGACGACATGGATACCCTGGACGAAGCACGCGACATCGCCCTTACCCGCACAGCCGTGTATCAGCAAGACTTACGCAACTATCACGGACGGCGACTGCGGCCCAGAGCGTTCGTCCCCGGAGACCTTGTCCTCCGCCTCAAACAGAAGAAGGTGCACAAACTAGCCTCCCCGTGGGAAGGTCCATACATCGTGACAGAGGCAATTGGCGGCGGAGCTTACCGCCTGAAGGACTCGAAGACGGGACAGTCTGCAGCAACCCGTGGAACGGCGCAACTGCGCCGCTTCTACGCCTAATCGACTCCCCCTTGTAACAAAGTGTACTATCTCAAGAAGCGGCAGGTTCCAGACGCACTCTTTCCCTTACCAGGGTACCTGAGGGGACTGGAAGGGTTTTAATGAGGCGGCCTGCTCGCAAAAATCAATGAAGTGATTTGTGGAACAAGCTCTCCCCTTTACTTTTTTAGTCAAAAAGCAACATAAACCTAGGCCGTCACCCGACGCACTCGGGGGCTGCGCCATACAGGTTCAACTCGAAAACCTAGGCCGCCACCCGAAGCACTCGGGGGCTGCGCCGCACAGGTCTAAGTCAAACCTAGGCCGCACCCGACGCACTCGGGGGCTGCGCCATACAGGTCAACTCAAAACCTAGGCCGCACCCGAAGCACTCGGGGGCTGCGCATACAGGTCTAAGTCAAAACCTAGGCCGCACCCGACGCACTCGGGGGCTGCGCCATACAGGTTCAACTCGAAAACCTAGGTCGCCACCCGACACACTCGGGGGCTGCGCCACACAGGTCTAAGTAACCTAGGCCGCCCGACGCACTCGGGGGCTGCGCCATACAGGTCACTCGCAAAATCCTTGGCCGTCACCCGAAGCACTCGGGGCTGCGCCGCACAGGTCTAAGTCAAACCTAGGCCGCACCCGACGCACTCGGGGGCTGCGCCATACAGGTCCAACTCGAAAACCTAGGTCGCCACCCGACGCACTCGGGGGCTGCGCCATACAGGTCACTCGCAAAATCCTTGGCCGTCACCCGAAGCACTCGGGGGCTGCGCCGCACAGGTCCAAGTCAAAGTACTAGGCCCACCCGACGCACTCGGGGGCTGCGCCGCACAAGTCTGACTCGATACACCTCGGCGCACTCGAAGCACTCGGGGGCTGCGCCGCACAGGTCTAATTCAAAATCCTAGGCCGCACTCGATCCGCTCGGGGCTGCGCCATACAGGTTTACAGACGTCTACAAGATACAATTTACTAACTCGGGGGCTACCCCCACCCGACATACATACACTCATATTTCCACTTGGAAAAATTTCTTTTACAAGCTAACGCTATGCAACAGCACTCTACTGCTCTTATTCTACAGGCTCGCCCTTTGGCGCATCAGTGGCCCTACAAGGTGCTCGCTAAAGTTCTGGACCTGCTGAATCATCTGGCGCGCAGCCGCAAGAGTATCGGCATATTCACCCTCTCCAGGCAAGCCGTCAAGCACCTTGTGCAATGGAAGATTAGGCCGGTGCAGTCGAACGTATGCCAACGCCACGTTTGCCCCGGCAACAAGTTGAGCGTGCACGACTTCCTTCAACGCACTGCCTTCACGGAACCTCTCCAGAAGCGCAGTCAGTCCATTCGGCTGCTCGTTGTGAGGAAAGTACACCTTGTTGATCTGCCAGAGGTTTTTCTGCAACCTTCAAGAGCACAGCAGCCCGCCAGGTGCGATCCAGCATTCGTGCCAGTATACTACCTCTGGATTTGTTCGACCAAAACTGGCGCGCTTCGGGTGAGTCACCGGCGGCCTCTTTCTCTACTCGCTCATCCACTCGAAGCTGCTCAGCCTTCAAGTCAGAGTTCACATCTGCATCAAGGCCAAGCATTAAGCATAGCAGGAAGACACAGAAGCCGAAGCAAAAACGCTAGAAGGCCAACCTTGCAGCTGTCGACTGATCAAGTCCATCTCGCCAAGAAGAAACTCTTCACGCTGGGAGAACGGCGCAACGGGCCGCGACCTCAATCGCTCCAGCTCCCACTCAGCACTCTTCAGCTTCGACTCGAGCTCAACCACCTTGTTCCTCATGAAGGTGATCACTCTCTGGTCATTTACGCTTCGCACAGGAGCTGGAGGAGCTTGACGGCGGCGACGAGTAGGAGCAGCCGAAGTGGTGTCCTCCTCATCGTCCGCGCCAGTCGTTCCAGCAACGTCAGGTGCTTCGCCCATATCAGACTGCCAAGAATTGACAGCGTCAAGCCAGGAAAAGAATCAACATAATTCATCCAAGCCAGATATCAAAAAAGACTCGGCGACTGCACCCCCGAGGGAGCGAATTCACATTTCATCACCAGCATGTTCACTCGCACAAAATAAAGTGCATTACAGACTCAAGCCCAAAAGCAGTAGCATAGTCCTAAAAGGAAAAAGTCTACACTACAGACTCCGACTGGGACCGGCTCTTCCTAGCAGCAGCCAACTCGGCCATCTTAGCAATCCTCTTCTCGAAGGTGGAGACAAGCTTTACGGCCAACTGGCTCGCCTGCACTTTCACCCCGCTAAGGGACGCAGTCTTGCCATCAGGCTTTCGAGGGAAGTCGCTGACAACCTTCTCAAAATCGCCTACGACTTGGTGACCAAGAAGCAGCTGGAAAGTGAGCTCTGAGCCGCGTACCGTCTGCGCGCGCGTGAAGTCCGCCAGGACATTCGAATTGCCTTCGAATGGAGCCGCGAGTGCGTCAACAGCAGCTGGTGGCGGCTTGTTGGGAAAGATATTCCGGTGCACAGTCGCTAAGGCCTCCGTCGACTTCTGCAGTGCCGCCGTCGACTGCTGCAGCGCTGCCGATGCATACGCGCAGACGCGGTCGACGAAGCCAACAGCCTCCGCCAAGCCGACACTCTCGCTGGAAGTCCCTTCTGGTGGAGCACCTCCGCAAGTCTCTGTTCAAAAGAAATCCACACCCGTAAGACGTCAGAAGTCGAAAAAAGGCAAAGTAGGCACTGAGCCGAAAAACTTACTTCCAACAACATCTGCGAGTGCGAGCAAGCGGTCGACCTGGGTCTTCTCCAGATCATCCCGAGCTTGTTCCGCTCTTGGGCTTCACCCAGCGATTTCTCCAGCTCCGCGACCCGCGTCTTCATGCTCTCCTTCTCGCCTACGGATCAACGGAACAAAGTTAGCAATAAAGGCAGTCGAAGCACCCCTCGAACACAAGGGTTCACACTTACTATTCGCTTGCTCCAGAGCAGTGCGGAGCTGATCCCTCTCCTGCTCCATGCGAACGAAGGCTGCGGCTCCCTCCATCTGCTGGCGATAAAATGGCTGCAGGAAACGCAAGACATCAATCTACGCCCGACTATTCCAGTCACGCGCATCTTCGGGGGCTACTCCCATCGGGAGCGCTGTACGCGCACCCGATACAGATCTTGCAGAAGGAGTCGAAGAACACTTACATGCTCAAGCAGCCCAGCGTCAACCGGAGTCGCATCAGCAGACCTCTCTGGCATGGCGGAGGTCGAAGCCCTCAAGGCCAAAACGTCACCCGCCAGAGCCTCCTCTCCGGTCGTCCTCGCAGTCTGCTCGATCATGGGAGCAGAAGTGTGCTCCATCTCACGAGGGGAAGAAACAGCAGCGCCAGTACGGTCGCTGTGACAAGAAAACTCAATTCAAGGACCCGCAAGTGAAAAAGCACACTCGACAAAAACAAAGCAATGGTTATGCGACTAACCTGACAACATCATCATCTTCACTTCCCAAGGAGATGGAGGCCATCCTCGCGAACTCGGTCGGCGGTGCAGAGCCGAGTGGAGGCACGACCAAAGGTTCAGCCAGGTCACTCGGGTGCCTAGCGCCCGAAGAGGACTTGCTCGTCTCTTCCTCGTTCACACCCGCCTCCTTCACAGGCGACGAGGCAGAACCGGAGTCGCCACTCTTTCGCCTCTGCCGCTTCCGCAGCGGCTCCTCATCTTCATCATCCTCCTCCAACTCTTCACTCGGAGAGTGGCGGAGGGAACTTCATCGTCATCAACCTCGTCCTCAGGGAACTCTGCCTCTTCATGAGGGCCATTCTCCATCAACGGAGGAAGACTGACATAGCTCGAACGACCCTGTCAGCAAATGAAGCATTCGAGTCAAGCAAAAAGATTCAACAGAAGATACAAGATGAACAAAGCAAACAAAGCTCACCTCAGGCACAGGGTTATTAGGCCCATACGGCTCGACTGGACACTTGATGTTGCACGGGTCAGCGGCTCGGAGACTAGTAATGCTCCTCACCTTCGACTCGACTGTGTCATCATCAAGCTCATTGCCAGCGTCCTCACGCGCCCACATCGGGTGGACGCGACTGCGGAGCGGCTGCACCTGAAGCCTGAAGAAGGTGGCGATGAGGTGAATTCCACCCGTCTCACGCCCGAGACTTTTCAGAAGGCCACGAAGTAGTGTCAGCAAGGGCTGAGTCGCCTCCCTGTCCTCCTTCGACAGCGGGTGCGCCCACGCGTTCGTCTTCCGCAACTCGCGATCAGCCGCGAACTCAGGAAGCCCTCTTGGTCGCACCTAATGTAGAACCACTTCTTCCGCCAGCCCTGGACGGAGTCGGACTTCTTCATCTGGAAGTAGGAGGTGTCGCCACGCACCTGGATGCCGAAGCCGCCGACTGGGTACACCTGCTTGCTCTTCCCCGCGTTCCTCCTCACGAGGAATAGAGACTTCCACAGTAGCCAGTTGGGTGCGATTCCCAGGAAGCACTCGCAGAGCACGAAATAGCTCGCGATGCTCAAGACGCTATTGGGAGTCAGATCGTGGATCTGAATCCCATAAGCATACAGGAGACCACGGACGAAATCGTGGAGGGGGAACCCGAAACCCCGCGGAAGGAAATCCACGAAGCAAACGCGTTCCCCCTCGCGAGGAGAGGGAAATACCTCTTTCCCAGGAGCGCGCACTGTCGCCTTGTCTGCCGGTGGCAGCAGCCCCTGCGCGCGGAGGGCCTCGAGGTCGGCCTTCTTCACTGACGATTTGACCCAGTCGCCGTCGGGCTTCTTCATCACGCTAGCCTCGGCGACGGCGACGGCGCCAGCAACAGGCTTCCCCCTCTTCATCACGGCCTTGCTCATGGAGGGCGGAGGAAAGAAACTAGCAGCGGAGACGATGGAATGGGGATGGAATGAACTGTTCACCGCTGCGGTAAAAAATATATACCGCGTGGCCAGTTAATCCAGGCCGTCCTCAGCGAAACCGCACTCTACAACATCATCTGGCCGTCCACGTGTCGCGCGGAGATAGCAACCGTCGCCGGCCACGCCGCCCACTACGCGCGGGAATCAAGGCGCCATCATCCCACCGCGAAATTTTCGCGCCCAACGGTCAGAAAAAAGCGGCAACCGCTGTCTCCAGTCAATACTGACAGTGGGCCAGCACTGTCACGTCCCATCGGACACAGAGTGAGCCAGAAAACGTCAGCGCTGACGTCAACTGCGCAGGCGTAGCAAGTAAGCCAATGGGCTGATCGAGAACTCGGGCAATTCATTCGAGTGCAAGAAGATTCAGTAAGCTCTAAGAGCCGAATAAACTCGAGCAGCTCATTCGAGTGCAAGAAGATTCAGTAAGCTCCAAGAGCTGAAGAAACTTGTGCAGTAAGCTAAACAGGCCGAATACACAGTAAGTCACGCAAAGCCAGTCGCGACTCCAACATGTCGAGTCTCTTCTTTACTCCCATCGGGAGCGGGCTTTTCGACTGAAGAAAAATTGAGTTTAACCTCAATTGCAAGCAATTCAGCTTAATCTCGGGGGCTACTCCCATCGGGAGCGCTGTTCGCGCTCCCGAGTGACTCAGAACAAAAGCAGTCGAAAAATCACCGACAAAGGCTGTACTCACGGTATTTTACCCTGGAAGTGACAGTTCGACTAAGGAATCCTCCATAAGCCCTGAACGGCCGGAGTCAACCAATTTTACTCGTCTCTTTCAGGAACCCGACGGCGTGCCCAGGAGGAAGGAGTCCTTTACCCGACTCTACGATTCGACTAAGCACTCGGGGGCTCCTGTCGTGGGGTCACTCTTCGACTACCCCACGGTGGGGATACCTGGGTCATGCCAACCCCATCAGCCTGATGATGAGGGCCCAAGGAAAGCCCAGGGAGGACGACGTGCGGCCCAAGATAGTCGACGCTAGGTCATGTGACCCCAGCCATGCTTGTAAGTGCCATCGACACCGTTCACCTGAGATCTAGCCTACCATATAAAGGCTAGGAGGGTCCTTCGTCTAGGGTACGCTGATAGCCGCCACACAAACCCTAGCGAGATTGCCATTGTAGCCACAACTCACCATCAATAACCAGACAAGCAGGAAGTAGGGTGTTATCCTCCGGGAGCCTGAACCTGGGTAAACGCCTTGCTTGTCAGCCGTCGTGATCACCAGCGCTCATCTCTCTCCCCCTCAATCAACCCGGGGTACACAACCCAGGGATTTGCCGAATCCACACCTCGTCAGCATGAAGATATCATCTTCATCCTCGCTCTCCTCGACCCATGAAATCAGTTTACGAAGAGCATCCAACATATCTGCTTCACTCCTATATGTTAGTTTCTTCTTCTGCCACTTAGCATGCAGCCTCACAAGTTCTTTTTCTATTTCCTTCCAACTCCTCCATGGCCACCCATGCCTAGCTAGCTTCGCTGATAGCTCACGGAGATGAGGTGGATGACTAACAATATCCTCGAATGGGATCTCCTTATTGTCTACCTTGAACTCGGGCGTAAACTTCAAAAGTAGTGCCGACATTCCACCCGGGAAACTACCATCTGAAGGAAAACTCGACATGTTCGAGTGAGTGGACTATGCTTACCAACTCGACATCTCCTCCCGGGGTTTTTATAGGACGAGCACAGAACAATTGGCAGGAGAAATAGGCGCGGGAGAGGGAGCAAGGCTGGCGGGAAAATAAAAGGCGGGAGCGACGACGGCGTGAAAAATAGGCGCGGGAGAGGGAGCAAGGCTGGCGGGAAAATAAATGCGGGAGCGACGACGGCGTGAAAAATAGGCGCGGGAGAGGGAGCAAGGCTGGCGGGAAAATAAAAGGCGGGAGCGACGACGACGCGAAAAATAGGCGCGGGAGAGGGAGCAAGGCTGGCGGGAAAATAAAAGGCGGGAGCGACGATGGCGTGAAAATAGGGGCGGGAGAGGGAGCAAGGCTGGCGGGAAAATAAAAGGCGGGAGCGACGATGGCGCGAAAAATAGAGGAAAAGACATGTTTCGGCTCGGGCCGTGCCGAAACATGGCTGTCGGCGCCACAGTTACGCGAAGCAGCGATGCGCATGCAGCTTAGCAGGCTTTCGGCGTTGGCGCGGCCGAAACGTGCTTGTTTCGGCACGGGCAGTGCCGAAACCTTGCTTTCGGCACGGGCAGTTGAAAGATCGATATGTCGACTAGAGGGGGGGGGGAATTAGGCGACTACCAAATTTTAATTCTTTTTCGATTAATTAAGGCTTGAGCAAAGTATAACAAGGTTGACTAGATGTGCACTAGGTGATAGCAACCTATGTGATACAAGCAAGGTAAACAAAGTAGCGGAAGCAACAAGTAAAGGATAGAGGTAACCGCAAAGTGGAGACACGGAGATGTTTCCCGTAGTTCCTTCCCAAGGGAAGTACGTCTACGTTGGAGGAGTGTGGAGCCACCTAGGCGCTCCAATAGCACGGATGTGCTCACTCTATTCTCCGTGAGCTTCACCCGTGGGGGTTTGGCTCATTCACTATGAGGTCACCTTGATGGCGTTGACCAAGCCGGTACACAAAGGTCGGGGAACTCCACAATGAGTTGAAGCCTCCCAACAATGCCTCGGACTTCCTCCGAGACTCACAAAGGCACCTCGAGTTACAAGCAACCCAAGATGCAAGTTCCACACTATCCGTGTGGAGGGATTTGAAATTCCTTCGGTGGAGATGTAGATCTAGACCTCCTCCTTCACTCCACAAAGTATCAAGAGGTTTGGGTGGTTGGAGTGGGAGATCTTAGTAGGTTGAAGCTTTCATCAATGGAGGAGAGAGAGCATAGGAAAACTTAGTCTTCAAGTGGGGAAGAAGACCCCTTTAAATAGCTCCTCCAAAAGTGGCCGTTGCACAGCCAGAATTCCCGCGGCGGTACTACCGCTGGGGGCAGCGGTAGTACCGCTGCCCTTCTTCGTCTTCAATTCAAACGGCTCGAAATTCTGGAGCCCGCGCCTGTCTTCAAAGCGGTACTACCGCTGGAGGCAGCGGTACCACCGCTGCCCAGCGGTACTGCCGCCGCGGTACCGCTGCAGCTACCGCCCGATGAAACAGAAGCAGCAAAACGGCGGTACCTCGGGCGGTACTGCCGCTGGCCAGCGGTACCACCGCTGGGGATGGCGGTACTGCCGCTGCCCAGCGGTACTACCGCTGCAGTACCGCTGGAGCTACCGCTGATGGAAACAGAAGCTGAAAAACGGCGGTACCTCCAGCGGTACCGCCAGCGGTAGCTGGCAGAAACCCTGCGCAGCGGTACTACCGGCCCTCCTGGCGGTACTACCGCTGCCTGGAGCAGAAAACTGCTAAGAGCAAATTGCAAGCTCTATCGATGACGCTTATATCAGAAATTCCTGGAAGCTCAAAATACATCGTTAGATACATAATTGTGTTATCACTAACACCAAAACATCATCTAGGGAAGATGCACTTTCAATCTCCCCCTTTTTGGCGTTAGATGACAACACAATTATCGCAAGGCAAAAGATTTGTAAAAGATAGACGGAGCTCCCCCTAGACATGTGCATTATTCATGAAATGCTTTTGAATGCACAAACGCACACAACCTAGGATCAATGCTCCCCCTAGCTTTTGCAAACTTTGCAAATAGAATATATAAAGAGCTTGCAACAAAGAATAAGACATGAACAAAGATAATAAGCTAAGCAATTAAGGTTCACATGTCTTACACCACATGGAGAGATCCACAACTGAAAAAAAAAGTGTTCACAAGCATAAGAGAAACAACACGAATAAAGAACAAGCTTGTGACACACAACCCTTGCGAAACCCCGTACGAGCCTACTAGATATCTCTCCCCCTTTGGCATCGAGACACCAAAAAGGGAAAGACCGATGCTAACGCCCCAAGGGTCACTCGAAACCGAACGGAGGCTGCTGAGAGGTGACTTCATCTTCTTCATAATCTGCCCAAGTGATCACCTGCCCTGCACTGTCCTGAGCTTGCCACTCCTCCCATGGAGTGATGTTCTTCTCCGAGCCGGACTGCACTTGTTCTCCTTGAGCACGACGGTGAGCAATTTCAGCTTGGCGAGCCTTCATCGTGCTCTCATAGACATCATATTGGTTCCTCTCAACTTTCTTGGTCAGCTTGAAGAGCTTCTTCATAGAAGTAGCCATCCAAAGGAAAGGCCCTTCCTTCTTAGTGTGAGAGGGACCGGCTTCATCCACAACTTCTTTGCTCTTCTTCTTCTTCGGATGGGGCTTAACAAGGAGCCGCTTACTCTTGTGGGGGATCCATTCCTCCGCATCCCCAAGCTCCGCAACATCGTTCTCCTCAACCCACTTCCAAATGATGATACGCATGATGAGAGGAGCAAAAGCGATGTTCTTCTTCTTGATAATGACCTCCCAAAGTTCATGCCAAATGAAATCCATGACATCCAACTTCTTCCCTTGCCTTGCATCTCCTTGTGAGGAGCATGAGATTTTGAGAACCATGAATTTCATCAATGTTGCCCACCTTTGGGTTGATGTCTCGCGATAAATCCTGTGCATGATGTCCCAAGTGGGAAAAGTCCCTTGGACTTGCCAACCTTCCACTTCTCAGCGCTCTCCGGGTCATATAAAGGCAAGAGCTTCTCCACTTCTACAGCCTGCACCCCCACATGATGGACACGGAAGTGAGTATCGTCAAAGTCGTCGTAGAGGACGGAACCAAACTCCTCATACTCAAGCATCTGAGCAATTGCAGACCACTTCTCTTCAAACTTCTTCTCCTTTGTCATCCATGTGATGGTGCGCTCCGTCTCATTGCCAAAGTGAACGGTGGCTAGAAACTGAGCCACAAGCTTCTCATCAAAATCTTGTTCCAACTCCATCATGGGTAAAAGCCCAAACTCTTCGCAAATATCAAGGCTTCTCCAAAGTAATCAATCTTGTCCCTCATGTGATCCATATTGATGAAGTGCTGCTCCACATAGTTCTCCACCGGCTTCTTCAACAAGATCTCATTGTAGCATTGTTCTTGGAACTTGTTGTGAAAGAAAGGATTGTTGCCCCGAATGGAGGGAATTTGATCCATCCTCTCAATCACATAGCAATTGACAGCCCGCTTGACCGCAAAATCCTTGTCCGACACTGACTAGCAGACTTGGTCCTCTTGGGCAGGGTCTTCTCCGGAGGTGGAAACCTCCGGCGAGTCACGGGAACCCCATCAATCTCATCTTGAATCTCATCACCACCATCGGTCCTTGGTTTCTTGCGCCCAACAGACTTGGTGCGTCGAACAGACGCACTACCTGTGAATAGCATGGGAGGGGCAAGCACATAGGTAAGAATGCACCATTTCATTATTTTGGAGAAAAAGAGCACATGTCTACAAAATTGTATGAAATTAAAACTAGAGGGAGAGTGCCAAATCTAGTGTTGGAGATGTAACAAGAGTAATATTATGGCTTTAAAAAGCACTAACATTATCTAGGGTTACTCCTCTAAATCTAGGAAGAGGAACTTTCAATCTAGCCACAAATTTCGCAACAAATTTATAGACAAGGTTCTAGATCCACAAATACACATCTCTACCTACTCAATCTACCACGAATCCAAGAGGAACACCACTAATTTCATCTCTATCCATCAACTAGATGAGAGAGAGGGATAGGGCATACCGGAACTCATGGCAGAGGATCGAGGAGGAGGAGAGATGCAGGAGGCGTCCCGGGGCGTGGAGGTTGAAGATCCAAGCCTGGGAGAGCTCCTTCCCGGCGGAGGAGTGGCCGGCGGCGGCGGAGGTGGGAGGAGAAGGAGTTGGGGAAGAAACGAAATGAGGGAGGAACCCTCAAAAACGAGTCTCCCCGAGCCTTATTCTGTCCAAACTCCGCGAGCGGTACTACCGCTCCATCCAGCGGTAGTACCGCTCCCGATAAAAACAGGCCCGGGCGATACCGCGCTGCACAGTGCTGTGAAGCACGCGCAGCGGTAGTACCGCCAGGGTGCCCGGTAGTACCGGCGCCTGGGGAAAAATCAGCTGGGCTCAAAAATGAGCCCCGAAGCCGATTTGACCGCCGTTTCCGACCATCCAAACAACCAAGAGCATGAAAAAGGCATTTTTAGAGAGAGATAGGGCTGTTTTAATAAAGAGTGTTGGCTTGGGATAGACAAGTAGCTGAGAAAGGAGAAGAAACTCAAGTTTGCAAAAACCAAACTTGAAGACCCAAGCTTGAGTTCTCTCCCCAAAAAGAAGTCTAAAAGACCAAATAAGATCCAAATAAAACCAACTCCTCAAAAGGAGGAGGGCGGTGGCCTAGGCCACCATGTATGAGCAATTATCAACCCAAAACCGCGAAGATATATCTTGGGTTTAAGGCCAATACTCATCGTTTAAGCACAATTTGTCACCGGAGTGACCAAATAAAGCACGAATTGTCTATGTGCGCATAATAGAAGTAGTGTTGACTCATGAGTTGAGCTACACTCCCCCTATGTCCATGCATGCATCTAAACTAGTTACGATGTCTACTATGGGTACTTGTGCAAGGCGGTCAAGCAAAGTTGCTCGCATCAATGACATTTAGTTCATTCCTCAACTCTCGAAATCTTGGTTCATCAAGGGCCTTGGTGAATATATCCGCAAGTTGATCCTTGGTTCCTACAAAAGAAAGGTCAATGTTGCCCCTCTCCACATGCTCCCGGATGAAATGATGACGAACTTCAATATGCTTCGTCTTGGCATGTTGCACGGGGTTGTGGGCGATCTTGATAGCACTTTCATTATCGCACATGAGAGGCACCTTGGAGAAGATAATACCATAATCCTTCATAGTTTGCACCATCCATAAGAGTTGGCACAACAACTTGCGGCGGAGATGTACTCGGCTTCGGTGGTGGAGAGAGCAACACAATTTTGCTTCTTGGAAGACCAACACACCAAGGAGCGGCCAAGAAATTGACAACTCCCGGATGTAGACTTCCTATCCTTCTTCTCTCCGGCATAATCCGCATCCGAGTAACCCATGAGATGAAAGCTTGAACCCTTGGGATACCAAAGACCAAAGTTTGGGGTATGAAGCAAATATCGAAAGATGCGCTTAACCGCCACTAAGTGGCTCTCTTTGGGAGCCGCTTGATACCTTGCACACTTACCCACACTAAACATAATATCCGGTCTAGATGCACAAAGATAAAGCAAAGAGCCAATCATAGAGCGATAGAGTTTTTGATCGACATCGTTACCCTCGGTGTCGGTGTGGAGGTCGACGGAGGTGGACATGGGTGTCTTGTAAGATTTGAGCTCCGTCATCGTGAACCTCTTGAGCATGTCTTGGGTATATTTGGCTTGATTGATGAAGGTACCTTCCCTATATTGCTTCACTTCAAATCCTAGGAAGTACTTCAACTCCCCCATCATGGACATCTCAAATTTGCTTGTCATTAGCTTTGCAAACTCATCATTGAAAGCATTGTTAGTAGAACCAAAAATGATGTCATCTACATAGAGTTGGCATATGAAAAGATTGCCACCCACCTTCTTGGTAAAGAGGGTGGGGTCAATAACACCAACTTGGAATCCACGGTCTACAAGAAACTCTCGAAGGTGCTCATACCACGCACGTGGGGCTTGTTTAAGGCCATAGAGTGCCTTGTCGAGCTTGTAAACATGGTCCGGATGGTTGGGATCCTCAAACCCGGGAGGTTGCTTAACATATACCAACTCATTAATAGGACCATTAAGGAAAGCACTTTTAACATCCATTTGTTGCAATTTAAAGTTATGATGAGATGCATATGCAAGCAAGATGCGAATAGATTCAAGACGAGCAACGGGGGCATAGGTTTCACCGAAGTCAACACCTTCGACTTGAGAGTAGCCTTGTGCCACCAATCTTGCCTTGTTTCGAATGACAATGCCGTTCGAATCTTGCTTGTTCTTGAAGACCCATTTGGTGCCGATGACGTTCTTGCACCCATTTGGCCTTGGCACCAACTTCCACACCTTGTTGCGCTTGAAGTTATTGAGTTCTTCATGCATGGCATCAATCCAATCATGATCTTCAAGAGCTTCATACACCTTCTTGGGCTCGATGAAGGACACAAAAGCATGGTTGGTGCTAAAGCTTGCCAATTGTTTTCTTGTGACGACCTTGCTTTGGACACCTCCAAGAACTTTGTCCAATGTATGCTCTAAGCGAGTTAATTTTTGCTCTCTTCGCAATTCTCTTCTCTTCTTGGTCTCCTCCGAAGTTTCTTGAGAGATGACTTGATCATTTCCTTCATCATCGGAGTCATGTGCATTGTTTTGATCTTGAGCTTGATCTTGATGTGGACCACCTTGATCTTGTTCTTGATCATTGTCGTGTGCACCATCTAGAGCTTGGTCTTGAACATCAAGTTGTGGAGAGGAACCACTAGGTTGATCTTGTTCTTGACCTTGCTCACTTGTTTGAGGGCTCGGAGTTTGTTCTTGGTTACGGGGAGGATCTTGAGTTGGTGATGGTATGACTTGAGGAGGAGCTCGAGGAGGATCTTGAACTTGAGGAGGATCCTCTTCAATGGGACGAATGTCCCCAATTGCCATCCTTCTTAGAGCGAGCTCCATAGGTACATCACCTACAACATTAGGATCAACTTGCCCCACTTGGGAGCCATTATCCTCATCAAACTTCACGTCACTAGATTCTTCAACTTGACCGGTGGTCTTGTTGTAGACTCTATAGCCGTGAGAGTTTGTGGAGTAACCAACAAAGATGCCCTCTATAGATCTAGTCTCAAACTTAGATAACCGGTTACCTTTCTTGCGAATGAAGCACTTGCATCCAAAGACACGAAAATAAGAAAGATCCGGTTTCTTCCCAAGAAGAATCTCATATGGGGTCTTGTTCAATAGCTTGCGGAGAAATAACCGATTTGTTGCATGACAAGCGGTGGAGATGGCTTCGGCCCAAAAGTTAACGGAGAAGCATACTCCGCAATCATGGTCCTAGCCGCATCCATAAGAGTCCGGTTCTTCCTCTCCGCAACACCATTTTGTTGAGGGGTGTATGGAGTGGAATATTGATGAGCAATACCCTCTTCACTAAGAAACCCCTCCACGGTGTTGAATTCGGACCCATTATCACTTCGAATTGTCATGATCTTCTCTTGATATTGACGTTGAGCCATGTTGATGAAGTCAATGACTCTTTGTTGAGTCTCACTCTTCTTCTTGAAGAAATAGACCCATGTGTACTTGAATAGTCATCAACAATCACCAAGCAATACTTCTTCCCACCAAGACTATCATAAGATAATGGACCAAATAGGTCCAAATGAATGAGCTCAAGAATCTTGTCGGTGGTAATCTTCGTCTTTGGTGGATGGGCTTCTCCATGTTGCTTTCCTAGAACGCATGATCTACACACACGATCTTTGGAAAACTTAATATCGGTTAGTCCAAGAATGTGATTACCACTTTGAAGATCATGGAGTGTTCTCATATTGGTGTGGGCTAGTCGGCGGTGCCAAAGCCAACCCACATCAACTTTAGCCATTAGACAAGTCGCGGCCGACATGCTCTCTTTCGAGAAATCAAGCACATACATGCCGTACTCGACATGTCCAACAAAGACTACTTTAAGAGATCCCTTCACGGTGATGATCACACTCTCGTCATCAAAATAACACCCATAACCACTTTTAGTAAGTTGATAGACGGAGAGTAAGTTGTAACCAAGGGACTCAACGACAAGTACATTCTTGATAGAGACTTCTCTAGCAACAACGACCTTGCCTCGTCCCAATACCTTAAGCTCGCGGTTGTCACCAATTTTGACTCGTGAATATTGAGGTAGAGGAGGTTCAATATCATCCACCAAGTCAATGCGTCCGGTCATGTGTTGGGATGCGCCACTATCCACCGTCCATCGACCCGCACCGGACGCCACACCCTACAAGGAATCAAGTCTTTGATTTAGGTACCCATTTTTCGATGGGTCCTTTCTTGTTAGTCACAAGGGTCTTAGGAACCCAAATAGCCCAATGATAATCATCACCATAAGAAGAACCAACATATTTAGCATAAACATGACCATCTCTAGATTTCATAAGAACATAAGATGGGTTATATTTGCCGGCAAAGTCATTATGGGTAGGAAGGTCCCTTGTGACCTCACCACCCACAATGGTGTTGGTCTCCTTCTCTTTAGCCAACTCCCCCTCCTTCACAAAGATAATAGCTTTTGAAGAGGGAGAAGACTTCTTCTTCTTCTTGTTCTTCTTCTTTGACTTGGTAGAGAAACCAAGTCCTTCTTTTCCAATTTGATCCTTTTGATTGCTCAAAAGGTCATTGAGGTTCTTTTCTCCTTGGGCACAAGCCATAATGCCCTTCTCAAGTTGAGATTTCAACTTAGCATTCTCTTCAACAAGGTTAGCATGCTCACAACAAATAATAGATTTAGCAATAATTTCATTTGATGTGGAGCAATAACTTCTTTCACTTGTTGACCTAGGAATTGATCATGAGACTTCTCAAGTTTGGCAAAAGACTCTTTGAGGGTTTTGAGTTCCTCATCAAGTCTCTTGTTTTCCTTCTCAAGTCTAGCATGTTCAATGCCTAGCTCAAGCTTCTCATTCTTATAGACTTTAGAAGTAGCAAGAGCATGTTCATGATCCTTTTTAACTCTAGACATGTCAATAGCATAGGATTCCTCGGAATTAGATAGGGCCTCCTCAAGGGACCTTCTACGAGTTTGCTCCTTTTCAAGAGCAATAGCGAAATCCGCTATCTCATTAGCATAGTCAACCTCACGGTTTGCCATGCCCGAAATGATCTCCTCCTTTTGATCTACAAGAGAGTTAGTTTCCTCAAGTTGCTCCAAAAGAGCATCAACATTCACTTTGTCTTCTCCTTTAAGATTGCTAGCCACACGTCCACCTCATTTGGACTTTGGGGCTCCTTCACAACATTCTCTACACAATCCAATAAGGAAGGAGGTGTAGAGGCAATAGGTTTAGGAGAAGGAGTTACCGAGGTGGCTTTTGCCATGAGACATGTGTAGGGAATGGACTCATTTTCATTGGGGGATTCAAATAGGGATGACGGTGTAGAGGAAGGTGTAGCTATGGCAATGCGAGCGGTAGCTACAACTTCATCTTCATCTTCATCACCGGACATGTATTCTTCCAAAACTTTTCTATCTTGAACACACAAGGCATTGGTAACCCTCTTCTTCACGTAGTTCTTGTTGCCGTTGCCCTTGGACTTGTCTTTTCTATCTTGACTACAATTATAGCAAGTCTTTGGACGGTCTCCTCTTGGTCTTGCAACGAAGTTCTTCTTAGAAAAAGGTCTTGAAGATCTCTTGGAACGGTTGCCCCAATAGGCTCTTGAAGCAAGAGCCATGTGCTCACAATAGTCTTTCTTGATCTCCTCCGTATCCTCCTCTTCACCTCCATGTTCAAACTCTTCTTCACTAGTGATGGTGGTGGACTTCAAAGCGACATTTGGAGATTGTCCCGCAAGTCCCCTTTGCCGAGCTTGAGCATGAATAGAGCTCTTGACAACCATCCCAAAGGATACAAACTCGTTGAGCACGGTGTTGGAGTCAAGTGTTGAGAAGTCCGGTCTTGATCGAATGGTTTGAGCTAAGCCTTGATTTGAGGGAGTGATGGCCTTGAGAAATTTGCGCTTGATCCAATTATCACTAATCTTCTCAAAACCGAAATCATTCAAGGTGATGGCAAGAGCGGAGAGTCTTCGATAGAGATCTTCGGGGGTCTCATCTTCATTCATCACAAACTCATCGGCTTCATCTTGAACCGCTTCATACTTGGACATACGGATCCCAACATTGCTTTGCCGTCGTGCACATACGGATATGCGTGCGATAAGTTGGGCTTGCGGCCGTTTGTATCATGTGCATGGCGGTGGCGTTGAGTTGATGATTGGCCTTCTCCGTTGGAGTCATGTTGTGAGGGTCTTGAGGATGGAAGCCTTGCTCTAAAATGTCAATCAAGAAAACACAACAACTAGACATGTGTGAACGCATAGAGAATTGCCAATTAGGAAAGTCTTTTGGATCAAGCTTAGGAGGTGCGCCCATATTGGCGATGTGTGGCGGAGAGACGTGTTGGTGGATTGTGTTATACACTTGTTCCGGTGGAACATTAGCATACACCCCCGGCGGTTTCCTTGGGGTTGAGTTACCATCCTCGGAGTTCTTTGTTTCGGGATTGGCTTGCGCCTTTCCGTCCGCATTGACAATACCCGTAGAAGGAAGAGTATCTAACTTCCCCGGGACATTTTCCAAGGAGGGTAAATCAACCTTAGGAGGATCCGGTTTCCCTAGGAACTCCTTGAACATTTCTCGCATCGATTCCTTCATGCTTATGTTGAGGTTGGTAGTGATCTCGGTATTGAGATTCGATATCTCACTCTTGAGTTCACTAACAACCTCACCAAAGCGTTCATTAGTAACCGATGCGAGAGGGTCCACGACGTCCGACATATTCTCTTAGGCGGTGAAGCCTTAGATAAGAGACGAGGCTCTGATACCAATTGAAAGATCGATATGTCGACTAGAGGGGGGGGGGGGGGGGGAAATAGGCGACTACCAAATTTTAATTCTTTTTCGATTAATTAGGCTTGAGCAAAGTATAACAAGGTTGACTAGATGTGCACTAGGTGATAGCAACCTATGTGATACAAGCAAGGTAAACAAAGTAGCGGAAGCAACAAGTAAAGGATAGAGGTAACCGCAAAGTGGAGACACGGAGATGTTTCCCGTAGTTCCTTCCCAAGGGAAGTACGTCTACGTTGGAGGAGTGTGGAGCCACCTAGGCGCTCCAATAGCACGGATGTGCTCACTCTATTCTCCGTGAGCTTCACCCGTGGGGGTTTGGCTCATTCACTATGAGGTCACCTTGATGGCGTTGACCAAGCCGGTACACAAAGGTCGGGGAACTCCACAATGAGTTGAAGCCTCCCAACAATGCCTCGGACTTCCTCCGAGACTCACAAAGGCACCTCGAGTTACAAGCAACCCAAGATGCAAGTTCCACACTATCCGTGTGGAGGATTTGAAATTCCTTCGGTGGAGATGTAGATCTAGACCTCCTCCTTCACTCCACAAAGTATCAAGAGGTTTGGGTGGTTGGAGTGGGAGATCTTAGTAGGTTGAAGCTTTCATCAATGGAGGAGAGAGAGCATAGGAAAACTTAGTCTTCATGTGGGGAAGAAGACCCCTTTAAATAGCTCCTCCAAAAGTGGCCGTTGCACAGCCCAGATTCCCGCGGCGGTAGTACCGCTGGGGGCAGCGGTAGTACCGCTGCCCTTCTTCGTCTTCAATTCAAACGGCTCGAAATTCTGGAGCCCGCGCCTGTCTTCAAAGCGGTACTACCGCTGGAGGTAGCGGTACCACCGCTGCCCAGCGGTACTGCCGCCGCGGTACCGCTGCAGCTACCGCCCGATGAAACAGAAGCAGCAAAACGGCGGTACCTCGGCGGTACTGCCGCTGGCCAGCGGTACCACCGCTGGGGATGGCGGTACTGCCGCTGCCCAGCGGTACTACCGCTGCAGTACCGCTGGAGCTACCGCTGATGGAAACAGAAGCTGAAAAAACGGCGGTACCGCCAGCGGTAGCTGGCAGAAACCCTGCGCAGCGGTACTACCGGCCCTCCTGGCGGTACTACCGCTGCCTGAAGCAGAAAACTGCTAAGAGCAAATTGCAAGCTCTATCCGATGACGCTTATATCAGAAATTCCTGGAAGCTCAAAATACATCGTTAGATACATAATTGTGTTATCACTAACACCAAAACATCATCTAGGGAAGATGCACTTTCAGCAGTGCCGAAATCAGTTGTTTCGGCATGCAACATGACGACGCCGCGCTACTTTTCGAATTCCTCCAGAACGCGTGGTAGATTCTGAATAAACTTTAAAAAAAATATTATTTAAAAAAAATATTGATGTGAGCATCCCAAAATTCATGAAAGGAAAAGCTGACAGGCACAACCAAAGCTGAAACATTAGCAGTTTAACAATCTCACACACTCTGTATCTTCTTAATTCCCAGTCTTTCTAGCCTAAGGCTGCGTGACACTTTCAAGCAGCAATTCAGCAGAAATTCATCTGTTCATAAATGCAATGCATCTAAAATTTAAACTCGATGAGGCCCACATCCGCTCCATGTTTCATAAAGGCACCTCTTGTCACCAGATCATCACCAGTTCACCACCCTTGGTGCTGCACTAAAACTCAACTCAATCCTCTGCATCCAGCGCCTTGCCGTGTCATCAGAGGCGTGCATGATACAAAGTAGACTGCCATATTATCCCAGGCCCCGTGAATGGATGCCAGCGGGAAGAAGTTGACATGCTACATGCCATACATGAAGAAGATGGAGAAATAGTAGATGGTGCAGGCGGTGACATAAATCTCGCTCGTTTTAACCTCGTTTCACTTTTAGCGGTCGATGTGCAAACTCACCTCACCGTCGGCTACGCAGCCTAATGCAGCACTATCATCCCCGGGGCCG
The DNA here is from genome assembly GCA_947311845.1 of Poa pratensis. Classification (NCBI taxonomy): domain Eukaryota; kingdom Viridiplantae; phylum Streptophyta; class Magnoliopsida; order Poales; family Poaceae; genus Poa; species Poa pratensis. Next base: position 82,461,505 of record CAMZMU010000038.1, on the reverse strand, counting down.
CGTGTTCCCGCAGATGGCACGAACAATTCTCCCGGACGTGGCCGTGCTTTAAGGAGCTCTTTGCGGTGGTGCTCCCTTTGCCGCCACGCTCAGACCTTTGTTCCTGACCTCACCGTGTCGTCCCCGTCCAACGCTGCCACCGGTCAAGAAGGAGCCCCAGAACCATTCCCTTTCCCCAGCTCACCCAAATTTCACCCAGTGCAGTCACATGCATCGTACGCCTTGACACCCAGAACACACAGCAAAATAGAAAGGGGAGTGTCAGAAATACAAACAAGAGACGAACACCAGCGGAATCAGCAAAGGGCGGCGGCATCACAACGGCAGTTTGTCACTAGAAGACGCACTGGGATGACATGTACAACACATGCAAACTTCATACGGTCACAACAATAACAATCGGGCCCATAGGGTGCATGGAGCGCAAACGCAGATAGACGGGACCGGAGGTGCTCGACCCTCCGGAACGAGGAGAGCTCCCTGTTCCTAAGAATTTTAGAGCTCTTATAGGGCTACTAGTTTTCAAGGTCTTGATAACACTTTTAGCTAGGTTCCCGTGGGCTGCGGCATTAGATCCAGTGCCTTTTAGCAGTTGGAACTTGGAAGTCGGAACACAAAACTCACCGGGCACCCAAATTATTGCTTTTCTGACCTGTAGCATATAAAATATGGACGCTTGGATGCAGATGATGTTGGCTCTAGGGGGTCATGGATACATGGAAAATGTTCGACGATGATATTGTGAATATACTCCAGTACTGGCCACCTTCTCAAAGAGTTGGAAATCATTGTAGGATTTTGGTATTCACAAAACTTGCCTCCTTAGGTCCAGTAGAACTTGCACTTTGGACGTCCATATTGTGAGCTGAGTTTTCACTGGAATGAGCGGTAAGTGCGTTGATCAAGTTACTGAAAATGTTCTTTGAAAAGAATAATTTCACTAATGACAAAGGAACACAAATATGGGAAGAAATATCTTACAGTAATTCACAGAAGTTTTGTTTCGGCGGCATGTCCAAATCATCTAAGCTTCTCTCAAACATTTCAAGAACTTTTGTTATTGTTGGGCGATATACAGGTAATACTTGTATGCACCACAAGCCAATTAGGATCATCTTTCTTGCGATTTCTTCAATTTCGCTTGTGACTTCACATGCTTGTAGTCCATCATCTTGCGCAAGGTGGTCATAAATCCAATCTGGAAAGTACTCCTCGCTTGATTTTTCAACAATTGATTTCACATTTCTCCTGCCTCCAACCATCTCCAACAGCATCATTCCATAACTATAAACATCTGACTTTGTTGAAACCACTCCAAAGGTTCGAGAGTGAACTTCCGGAGCGATGAATCCAATCGTTCCTCTAGCACCAGTCATTGAAAGCATGCTCTCCTTTGTTTGAGACAATTTAGCTAGACCAAAATCAGCAATCTTTGGGCTAAAATCCTTGTCCAGAAGGATATTTTGAGGCTTTATATCAAAATGAACAATCCGTGTATTACAGCTATGGTGCAAATATTCTAATCCACGAGCAATCCCAATCGCTATTGCATAGAGCCTCTCCCATCCCAAAATTTCTTTGGGGTTCTCTGAGTAAATGTACTTATCCAGAGAACCATTAGGCATGTACTCGTATATAAGCGCTCGTTTTGATCCCTCCAAACAAAACCCATGTAAGCTAACAACATTAACATGAGAGTCCTGCCGATGCTCATAACCTCATTCACAAACTCGTCCCCGTTTCCTTTGCAGTCATGTAAGAATTTCACAGCAACCAGACGACCATCATGCAATCTTCCTTTGAAAACCACACCATAGCCATCTCTTCCAAGTTGATCATTACGAGAAGACGTTATCTTCATTACCTCTGAATACATGTATCTTCTTGGAGCGAGGGATCCATAAGATGCTATCATGGCCTCGTAATTCTTTTCAGTGCTGCTACTAGTCTTTCTGAAAAGTAGAAACCATATTCTTTCCCCCCTTCTATGCCGTATCACCACATAAATACATGGAAAGAGCAACGCTGCAGCTGCTGATGTCAAAACTGAGATTGAAGATGTTATTTTCTTTGTACCAGAAGTTATAATATGGACATTTACCATCAATATTTTTAATTTATCTCGACAGAATGCAAGGGGGCAAAGGTAGAAACAAGCTAGAGATCTTAGTTTTTTCTCCAAATTGACTGGCATTGTGCACAACTTTGGAGTAACTGTTTCAATTTTAGCTACAGAGTAAAAGTTTAAAAAATATTTGTACAAAATCACTGTTGAAGCATACATATCAGTAGTATCTTTGTGCCGGTCCTCTTGCTACCTGGAATATCACAAAATATTGAGTTTAAAATATCAATACTATCAAATAGTACCTATATTGTTTATGTCTTTCCAGAAAAATTAACAGGCACCATATAGGATCTTCAGTATTTTGCCGAAGATTTTTTTTAAAGGTACATCGAATACTGTGAAGAGCACGTGCTAGCATATCTGACTTGTTAAAATACATAGAAAGAACAGCAAACTGGTTTTTTGACATCAGAGTAGAGGTCGAAAATTTGGTGATGAATTGCGCATGGAGGGTGTATGCAAGCACAAATAGATGAAAGTGGGAGACTGGGCCCAAAGGAATTGTCTCGTTGATCAATGTTTTTTGGAAGGAAGATACATAGTCAACGGAACCCAAGGGACAAGTTTTGACAAATGAGGTTGTTTTGATTCATATTTAGTTGGTGTTGTTGCAGTAGAAGATGTCGATGATCTGGACCCCCTATCAGGTCCGGGTACTGGATTTTTCTGAAGTACGTAGAGCAGTCCTCGCTTCTGGTACAGATTTACATTTCTCAGCTAGCAGGTTTGTTGTCTTATCTTGTGAGTTTAACAGGAATTTGAACTCGGAAGCAACAAATCTGGAACAGCAACAAGAGCAAGCTGGTTGGGGACATCGGAACCGTATGAGGGATATTTTGGTGAATTGTGTGTTCGCTTTGCAGGTTGAAAGAAGTAAGAAGTGACTAGGGAACTAAATTCAATGTGCAAAGTTCATTTCCTCAACTCACCGCACTCGTCGGGGTACACCGCGCCGGAGCAACTGCAGGAAAATCCGGTGCCGTCGTTTCGGTACCTGCACTGGCCGCCGCTGGCCACGCATCTGGGGCAATTGTCCGACGGCACCGTCCATTCCAGCAGGAACACTCCCCTCATGCCCCCGACGTAATCGTTGCCGGCGGGAAACCCAAGGACTGGCACGACGGAGAGACGGCAGGCCGGGGGGAGAGCCCCTCGGCCCTCGTCGCCGTACTCCTCGCCGAGGCGGAAGGAGGAGTAGGACCCGTTGGTGCAGTGCGTGGGGATGAACCCCGGCGGCGCCTCCTTCGGCCGGTCTGTGCAGTTGTAGAGGACGAGCAGCTCCCTGTTCTTCCTGCTGATGATGTACGGGCCGAGGCCGATGCCTTTGGACACGTTGAACCACCACGCGGGGCAGCCGCCGGGGGCCGGGACGAGGAGGTTGTGGTCCACAGCGACGAAGGAGGAGTTCTCGGAGAAGATTGAGACGACCTGGTAGATGCCGGACATGGAGTTGGCGAGGAACGCCTGGGCAGTGGTACCGCTAGCTTTGCACCGGAGCTGGAAGGACGGGGAGCCGCACGGCTGGTGGCCGTCGCCCTCGTCCAGCCAGAACGGGTAGGATATGTTCATGGCACCGCAGGTCTTGGGCGAGCAGGCCGCGCTGGCCGGCGGCGCGAGGCGGAGGAAGGAGGCGACGAGCAGGAGCAGGAGCAGGAGGCGGAGGAGCGGCATGGGATTTGGGTTGGGGATGGAAAGTGAAGCCGGTGACCGGACTGTACGGGCGACGGAAGACTAAAGAAGGGGGATCGGACGGTGGGGATGTGAGACTTTGGGGCAATGGACGGCGGCCAGAGCGAAATTGATTGGTCAGAGTCAACGCGTTGTTTTTTCCACTTTATACCCATGATTCCCGGGTTGCCGTTCTCTCCGGGCACCTTCGCAGCGGCGGCGGCGGGCAGCACCCGCCACGGCTGGGGACGGCGAGGGCGACGGCTTGCCAGCCCACCGTTAATTGCATGGCCCGACAAGGATCTTGAGAGCTCGATAAAAAAGATTAATTCGACGACTCAGGTTACTTACCGCTACTTCTACCGGCGGCGGCAGGCGGCGGCGGCGGCTGCCATGTCAGGAGGAACCCATCGCTGATAAGCTCCAGGTAGTCGCTGGCATTCATCTGGCCGGTCGAAGGCCCCCGCACCGTCACGGCCATATCGCTGCAGTCCTCGATAGCGTAGTTCCCCTTGTCGTCGTACCGACCTCCCGCGCGGACGAAGGTGTTGTTCCGGCAAACGGTCCCCACGAGGCCAGCCCGCGCTGGCGGCTTAGTGCAGTTGTAGAAGACGAGGTTCTGGTTCAAGCCGCTGATGGAGAATGGGAGCCCGGAGGCAGTGTTGGCCGTGGGGACACGGCAACCTCCCCCGGAGCCGTTGGAGATGTCGGCGAGCTTGTATACGTCGGAGACGAGCAGGGAGGCGTTGCCATAGAAGATTTCGAGGATCTGGAGACTGTACCCAGGCTCGTAGAACCGAAGGTACGGGATATCGCCGGTGCAGTGCAGCTGGAACCCGAGCTGCGCGCAGCCGTTCTCGTAGGCGCCCGAGACGAGGCCGAACGGGGCCGAAACGGTCAAGTTGCCACATGGCTGGGCAAGCAAGCTTCTCTTAGCTCCTCAGCGGTGGGCATCAGTGGTAAACACCATGCCCAAACGAGGATCAAGAACCAGCAGGTCGGAACCATCGCAGTGTGAGCACGTGTGTGTGAACCGTTTCAGTGGTCATGGGCCGTGGGAAGACATACGCAAGAGGGAATACCGTGCTAGAGGGCGAAGTGCTAGGCTATCTTTGTCCACGCGTCCTGGGACTGGGAGACGGTCTTCACACGTCCTATGCTAGTTGACTGGTTTTGGGAATGATTTTTCCAAAACCACATAGTTGGCACCCAGTGGACCAGAGTCTCCACCATGGGTGCCACTGGATGTGATCGCCAACGGTGGACCTCGGTTGACTGAGTGTGCTTCTTCCCAGCGGCCATGTAATGTTACAGAAACAATTAACAAAATGTTACTGTAAAATTTGGGATGCTTAACAGTGCATGTAGACACAGAGGACTCGTTAATGTGCTTGCGTTGCAGCCGGACCAGACCCTGACATTTCATTACCCTGCCCCTGATGAGCCGGCTGTAGTTTTGCTGCCTTTTGCCCAGCACCGGCAGGTGAGTACAAGTGCGTGTCCCGGACATAGCTCCCACCGAGGTATGCATATATGGGTATATTAGAGTTAGCAGTGAAGTTCAGAACATTAATATAAATGTTTGTTCTTTGTGACATGTATAGATTAGTAATGATTGAAATGGTGTTAATTTGGTTATCATTCTTAGCGCTAAATAACTAGAATATGTTTATTATTGTTCAGAAGGTAAGCTGATAATGGTTTGGACGATATGATGCTTGTTAGTTAGAGTAATACAAGTAACTGTTTTCAGTGTTTCTCCCAAAAAAAGTCGACCATCTCAGACAGATTTGATGATGATTCTTAGTTAGAGTAGGATATGTATAGCAATACAAGTATATTTTGAATCACGTGTTGTACAAGACTGTTTTCGAATCTACCAAAGAATATGACAACTTAACCTGGCTTGAGTACATGCTTATCTGTCTGGCTACTCTTCGGGAGGTAGTTTGATACATGCTTATCACTAGTGGAAACCACGCCTTTAGTCCCGGGTGGTAGAGGCCTTTGGGGAGGGATGTCCAGCCGGTACATTGGAACCGGGACTAGAGGCCCCCCCCCCTCTAGTCCGGGGTGTGCTACGACCCGGGACCAGAGAGGTCCACGCGGGGCAGCACATGGCGCATGTGAGAGGATCTCTAGTCCCGGGTTGTAATACAACCCGGGACTAGAGATGCACCCACGTGGCGGGCTGTGGTTTTTTTCCGTTTCGGTTGTTGTATATTATGAATAATTTGCTAAAAATATGGTTAATTATCTGTAAATCAGAAAAATACATGTAGCATATCAAAATATTCGTAAGAGAAAGCTTTATGCGAAAGTCGGGAAATCGGAAGTCGGAAGTCGGAACGGAAAGTCGTGAAGTCGGGAAAGTCGTAAAGCCGGGAAAATCGTGAAGTCGTGAAGTCGGGAAAGTCGTGAAGTCGGGAAAGTCGAGAAGTCGTGAAGTCGGGAAAGTCGACGTCACGTTTTCCCGGCTACCGACTTCCCGGTTTCACGTTTTCACGGCTTCCCGGCTTCCCGGTTTCACGTTTTCCCGGCTTCCCGTTTTCACGATTTCCCGGCTTCCCGGTTTCCTGGATTAATTTACATATAAAGATCCCATATATAAGAGGGACTAGAACCGTCATATATTCGATTACATGGAGATAATCAAGCTAGCCACTACTAGAGCCCGTCATCTAATTTGATCTGGCGCCATTGTATTTTCCCTTCATGTCTAAGACATAGTTCATCAAAAAGCCCGCAATTTCCTCGCAAATTGGTCGAAAGCGGTCCTTTAGTTGCAGGTCCCTCCGCATTCGATCCATCTATACAAGAAGGGAGATTAATATGAATTTCAATCATCATAACAGAAATTATGAATGACACTCAACACAATTGATGGTTATAAAATGAAATTGTGAATTTATTTGTTCACTTACTTCGATAAATGTCCCTGGGTTCCGCTCAGAGACTATCGTGCGAATCCACTCGCAGACGTAATATCCACACAAATTGGTTCCGGGAGGCTGCCTATCCAAGTACTACACGAGAATAGATTTCAGTCAAATAATAATCAAGCATCACGATGGTATTGAAATTTGAATTAAAAGGGATGCGCGAACACCTAGCTCGTACTACTTACTTTGGGGTAAACAAAAGTAAGTTCCTCTTTAAATTGACCAGGTGTAGCATTAGCGGTTCGGAAAGCTTTCCAAACCCTGCCCATCAAACAATTGAATAAACGAGTTATTAATTAGTTACTTGATATCTCAGGAATAGAAGGAAAGAGACCGATGTAATATGATAAAGATTGAAATTACCGTTTGAGCACTCCTTGGATATATTCGTGCCGCTCTTTGGGCCAGTGCAATGAGTCCAAGATTTCAACTTCTGCTCTATCGATTTCAATGATTAACAGAATGTAATGGTCGCTGCGCACGTTTATATATGTCAGTAACTAATCAGTTACACTTAACATCGAGAAAGCAAAAAACCAATGTGTACAAGAAAGTAAGACTCTTACCTTAAGTGGTAAGGAAACAATATCTTCCCTTTATAATTTTGGTCCCGGATGGACCTAAACAAGTTGTTCACCGTTTCCTCGTGGTGGTCACGTAGCAATTTTTCATTAACTCGGCTTGGGTCGATGAACCCAATCTCAAACACTCGGTTTCTGTCACATTCATCGCTCTTCATTCTGCATAATACCGTAGTGAGCATAATTAGAACAGGCAATGACCGAGCTAAGCTATAGACTTTATTTTAGAAAATAAATGAATTGAATCACTTACAGACAATAGGTAGTGAGGATGCTCAAGTCGAGGGCGTCAAGCTGGTATAACTGATAGATTTGTTCAATAGGTATAGTTGCCTCGTCTGCACCGTTGAAATGTTCATCTGTAATTTTCACCCGGATTAATATTCGACCTTCACTTGTGACATTCTTGTACCATTTATGCAGTCTTGTCATCTGTGTTGGTAGATTCTGGAGCTCATCAGGTGACACTAGATCCTTCCCGTATTCCCAGGTCCATCTAGTAGGTGCCACCTGGAGGGGGAGATCATCTGCATCCAGCTGAGAAAGTGAAATACCAAGTTCTGCAGCAAATTGCGCGCGGTAAGCGTGATCGTTCTCAAGCGCAGAGCCCATATCAGTGGCCACCTTGAGTGGGGAGATGGACTGCTTTGACTGATGTCCGAGCTGGGCAACATCTCTTCTCCTTTTCCCGCCGGGTGGATTTTTCCTCATAGTCCGTACATAGTCATCTGGCCTATTTATCGAAATTTGCGATGGCTGAGTAAGGAAACCAATAGCAAATTGTGTTTGAGCTTCCGAATACTTTTCCTTTGGTTTAGGTTTTCTTTTCTCAGCCATTTCTGCAAACTGTCTTCTCAATTCTGTTTGTAGCCACACCCTGTCTTCCTCTGGATCAGTACACTCGACGTCGTAAGGTCTCGGGGGAGGAACCTTCGGTACTTTTGGCAGGGGCTCAAGTCGGGGTTTGGGTCGGGAACCCATGGCGGTGGTCTTCATCCCCTTTCGACAGTTAGCCTTAGTGGGCGGAGGCGGTGGAGACGGCTCAGGAGTCGGCTGACGCGGCTCAGGAGTCGGCTGACGCGGCGACAGAGTCGGCTGACGCGGCGAGTGACGCGGCGACAGAGTCGGCTGACGCGGCGACGGAGATCGATAAGGCGACGGTGGCCTTGGCGGCGGTGTCCAGCCTGGAAACATGATCAATTTCCATCGGCCGGGTGTCTGTACATCTCGTCGCTCTTGCGGTCCTCTTTGTGCCATCGCAACAACTTGGCATGCTCTTTGTTTCTGAACAAACGTTTCAACCGTGGTATTATAGGAGCGTACCACATCACCTTGGCAGGAACCCTCTTCCTGGTGGTCTGACCCTCAACATCACCAGGGTCATCTTGTCTGATCTTATACCGCAATGCACCGCATACCGGGCATTCATTCATATTCTCGTACTGCTCACCGCGGTAGAGGATGCAGTCATTAATGCATGCATGTATCTTCCGCACATCTAATCCTAGAGGGCAGATAACCTTCTTTGCTTCATACGTACTGTCAGGCAATTCGTTATCCGTTGGAAGCTTTTTCTTCATTATTTTCAGTAAATTCCCAAATCCCTTGTCAGATAAGCCATTCTCCGCCTTCCATTGCAGCAATTCCAGTGTGGTGCCGAGCTTTGTGTTGTCATCATCGCAAGTTGGGTACAACTTTTTTTTGTGATCCTCTAACATGCGATCCAACTTCAACTTCTCAAGTTCACTTTCTACTTTGTTCTGTGCATCAACGATGACCCCACGTAATTCATCATGTATGATGGGCTCATCTGGTACCTCTTCATCTTCATCTTCCCCAGTTGCATTACCATCATATTCAGGGTACATGTAGTTGTCATCGTTCTCTTCTTCTTCGTCGTCTTCCATCATAACCCCTCTTTCTCCATGCTTGGTCCAACAATTATAGCCGGGCATGAAACCATGCTCTATCAGGTGGATGTGAAGGGTTCGTGACCGAGGGTAATCCTTCTCATTCTGACATCTAAGGCATGGACATAACATAAAACCATCCCGCTGATTCGCCTCAGCCACTTTGAGACAAGATTGCACGCCCTGGATGTACTCTCTAGAGCGTCGGTCAGCGTACATCCATGGATGGCTCATCTGCATTATATAAGTATGTCAAACGCAATCACGATGCTAAAACCCATTACGGTAAACGAGCATAATAGACAACTGACCATATTCATTAATACAAGTTCATCACATTAAAACCAAAGTACAGTAGTGACCAAATGTAATACATAGTTCTCATAAAACCATGGCACTATATATCTAACAAACAATTATACCACATCCGAATAATAGAGCGGACGAGGTCCGGTGTGGGCATGTGTCAAAACCATGGCACTATATATATAACAAACAATTATACAACTAATAAAAAAATACAAATAATAATTATGCATCTAAATCACATCTAAGATTTTTTAAAATAAAAGTTTCAAAAAATATGCTTACCGAGGTGGTGCCAGTGACGGGACAACCAGGGCGATCAACGGCGGTGAGCACGGCACTAGAACACACAAATAATATTTTAATTTAGCCTAAATTGCATCTAAAACAAATGAACTTCCTAACTTAGTCATTTCATCAAACACCTACCAAGCACTACAAAATTGAAATGAGCTAAGCTAGTGAGGAAATGAGCTAAAATGAGCAATGCCGGATGAAAGGATCAAGTTGCTAACCCTCGGATAGATGGTTGCCGCTAATCTTAACAATAGTGAGAAAAAAATGGGGATAAACTTGAGCTAGAGAGAGGAAACAATGGAGCAAATGAAGATGAACTAGAGCTGAAAAATTGGAGGGCTCGTGGTGGAAGATGTAGTCTCCACCTCTAGTCCCGGGTTGTATTACAACCCGGGACTAGAGGTCCTCGCGTGCCCCACGTTTTTTGGCAGCCCTGCCAAGACACCTTTGGTCCCGGGTCGTATTACCACCCGGGACTAGAGCTCCCTCACAACCCGGGACCAGTACAAAACTTTTGACCCGGGACTAGTGCCCCCCTCTAGTCTCGGGTCGTAAGCCACCCGGGACTAGAGGCAAAATCGGCCCTAGACTAAAGGTCTCGTTTCTAGTAGTGTATCTACTATCTAATGTGTGTGTAAGTGATGATATATGACACATGCTTATCTACTATCTAATGTGTGTGTGTAAGCGATGATATTCAGCTTAATCAGAAGACATGATTTTGTATAGACGTGCGTTGCACGTGCACGTCTACTAGTATGGGTATATTAGAGTTAGCAGTGACGTTCACATACCCTCCCCACGCAGCTCTGTCCCGATGCAGTTGTAGGGGAAGCACAAGTCTCGGCAGCTAGGACTGAACTTGAAGGGGCTGGGAGATAGGCTAGATCCTACACTCTCCGTTCCTAAATGTAAAATGTTTTAATTATTTCACATGTTTACTAGACTAGTAGTCGTGCACGTGCAATGCACGTCTATAAAATAATCGCCTACTGAGTTTTTCGTTACCAAAGCAAAATATTTCATGACTAAACCATGTAAATATGTGTGAACAACATACATTCCACACACATTGCATAATTTAATATCCAAAGTGTATCATAATGAACCATGTCAGTGTGCACGTGCAGTGCACGTCTTAAAAATTGACAACCAAATTCATGCTCCTACAAAACAAAAATAAATATTCAAGACAAAGTAGGAATCAAAAGTGAGACACCATTCTACCTAGAACCATAAACAACATTCAGTTACATCCGAATTTTGAAAATCAAGCTGTCAACATTACGCCATGCTCTCGAGCAGATAGCCATGTGCTTCGAGTGACTCCACCAAGCCTTCAAACATCTTATTACCTCCTCTGAACATGGGTAGGGAATCATTGCGCTAGCAAGGCAACCAACTCATACCTGGTTCGTATCAAAGTAACGCGCGCACATGCCATTGTTGATGTTGTACACAGAATACGCACACATGACATTGTTGATGTTGTACACAGAATACATACGAATAGACGACACTTAAAAGCATGTAGAGAAATCTCACTTGTTATAGCATATTGTTTCCAGGCTAAAAAAAGAGTCTTCTTTTCAGAACATTATGTTCAGTAATCAGTATCCCTAGAAACATGGCAGACCAAAATCCAGCGAAAAAAATATGTAGCCTTTCTTTTGTTCTGCACAATCAAATTGATCTAAGCTGTTGTACCCTCGCCTTTGTTCTTTGGAATTAATTATGGAGCGCCTGCTTTTTTTAGAGAAATTATAAGTATGTCATCTAGCTATTCCTGTCATCTAATCTAGTCTTTATTCAGTTGAAAATGATTATTTACAGAGCTAGACACTTATACCTGTAAGACTAATTTTGCAATGCCAGGAATACAAAATGCAAGAAGCCAAAACATATAGTGGATCTATATCCGTTTCAAAACCATGCCAAACCAAAAATAACCTTCTGCCTATTTCACTTTGCTATGATGTACATGAAATAAAAACAAGTGGAGCTACGATATAAAGGAAAATAAATAGACCGACACATAGACAGTAAAAATATCTACTGGGATGCACTCTCCAACACGAAGCACAATTTCAGATGTAACTAATGACATAAATTATAATTTTTACAATGCTCCAGCTAACTGCAAGTTTCTTATAGTCCAAGGAGATAAACTGTATCTCATGATGACTAAAGCGTCATGTCTGAACAACCGTCACCCTGCCCTAATTATAGCATTAGGAAATGGACAAGAAGTACACAAGAACAATCTCTGTATATGGGAATTTAGGTGCGAAAATAGCTTCTGCTGGAGCTGTAAAATTAACAAGAAATACCTCAAAAAGGAAAGTAGATACTCTTCCCGCTTTCCTGTTGCTCACACATTAATATTTGGTTGAACCACGGCAGCTGGTACGTACATCCATAGCTCTTTGAAATAGACTTACAAGACTGTAACGCAAAAACATATATCGAATGCTATTAACAGACATAACAACATTGTTCTTTAGAAACCTAGTTTTCTGTTCATATTAAGTACCTTCACATCAACAACAAACATTCAATGGTCTAAGTTTTCATCATCACATGTTAATCTCTACTATATAATATTGAAAACGGTGATGGTTGGCGGCGGTACGTCATTTTTTTGGACGATTTTGCCCTTATACAAATCACATATTTACCCACCAATGCCACCGGTAAGTGAAAGAAAACGTTTCGTCTTTTTTTTCGTGCGCTGCTTTCCCATCGGTCACCACCCACGAAATCCCTAAATCGAGCTACGAGTACCAAATAGCCAGGACCTAGAAGAGGGTCAGCCGGCGGCGGGAGAGCAGCAGCCAGCAGGGGCGGAGGTACTACGGCGGAGCAAGGCGGATTTCTTCCGTATCCCTCGCTCCAGAGCTGGCGCGCGTACGGCTGCGCCACCGCCTGGCCACCCGCTCTTCCGAGACCATCGAGGCTGGGCTGCTACCCGCCGAGAGCGAGGACCTGATGCGCCGCGCTGCGTCTCCCGGGTCGACCTCGCGGCCGTGCTTGGGCGTCCCCGGCGGAGGCACGGCGCCGAGGCGGAGGAGGCTGTGCTTGGGCGTCCCCGGCGGAGGCTATAGCCTGCTAACGGCGCTCGGTTCAGAATCAAAAGCTGCGGGGCCTCCTCTCCGGTCGTCGACGCATCTCACGATGGAACTCCGAGCGGCGACCGGCCGGTTCTTATATTCGCGGCCACTGCTCCCGGCGGAGGCGGTACCCAGTGCGCACGGCAACCACTAGCTCCGATGCGACTCTGTCTGAAACGTCCTTGACGGCCGGCTCGCCGTGCGGTAAAGTGCTGCGCGCCACCGAACAATTCTGGGCTTGCTTCGTGGAGTACATCTTCCCCCGTTGCAAGGAAGAGTTCCAGTATTGTGTACTTGCTTCAAAACGCAGGGACCCCCTATAACGGAATTTGTGTATTTTACCGTCAAATTTGTTATAAGCACACGCGGCTGTAGACACGCTTCAGATCTTAAAGCTCTGCCGCCTCCCATGGCTGAGCAGCTCAAGGATAGAACCAGCAGCAGGGAATTGAGCGAGGAAATACTCGGTTGTTTTTCTGTTTCTGCTAGATAATAATTGGAAGAAGAGAGACAGGGAATTTTGGTGCTGAAACTCCACTTTCATACTGTTTGTTCCAGAGAAGGAGATGGCAAGTAGAGAGTTGAGAGATGTGTGTACTTTGCTTGCGTGCTGTTACCTTGCTTGCATCCTTTGGAAGCAGACATCTGAGAGTAGATTTTTCTGTTTTGTTTCTCTTTGCGTGCATGCTGCTGTTTGAGGGCAGAGAGGATGTAGGGTTGAAATTTAGTTTCTTTGTTGTGCTTTCTGCATGAGAGAGTAGAGAGGACCGCCTTACTGCATGAGAGAGTAGAGAGGATAGATACATTTATTTTACTTTGTTGTGTTCGCTGCATGAGAGAGCAGAGAGGATCCTGGTACGGTGCTGCATATTTGATAGCAGAGAAAACTGAGATGGGGTAGAGATTTACTACTGATTTTGCATTCTTCTTCACAACCAAATGAGCCATCTAAATGTATCACGGGTATTTATCTCTACATTATTGAGTGGGTTAAAAATGGGTGCAATATCTTTGCTCTACATTTTTGCCTGGGTACGCACAGGTATTTTGCTCCAGTCAAGCCTCCAAATGTATCAGCTTATTCCAAATAAAAGTATCAAGCCAATGGATGTATTCGTATTGCTTAGCCATATTTCACTTTTCCTATTATCTCTAAAACCATCGGACTATTCAAATTATTATATAGTATATGAGATGTGAATGCCTCGATTCATATAAAATATTCTTGGAAATGCGAGTGTTAGAAAGGATATCTGAATGAGGCAAAAAGAAAACGTGTGGTGATTGTTTGGGTGTCTCCACGACACATTTTCTCTCTAATTAATAATTTTAGGACCCTAATTCTTGTATCCGATTTTATAAAAAGTTAACATACAAGCTTGTTGCGATTTGAAGAATTCAGTTTGAATATTTTATTTTTGTCAAATCTTGGTCAATGGACATGCATATTCTCAAAATAAAATCATCGCCCGAGAATCTAATTGATATTAGTTGCGAAGAGAAAAATCAATATTGTGAATTATTTCTACACTTAATATATACATATATTGCCAAATTATGAATTATGGAATGTATTTCAATTGAACTTTGAATTATGTGGTTCTATCGAATTCATTTCAAACCAATGTCAGCATCGGTCAAAATTGATGAGAATTCATGGGTGAACATCTGGATAGGTGTCGCTAATATTGGATAGGATGATTATGAGTTTGAAGGACATGAATTTCTTCTCCCGTTGCAACGCACGGGCACGTTTCCTAGTAGAAGTAAAGACAAATCTCTGGGCCTGAATCTAGAAGTGCAGAACAGATTTGTCTTGTTCATGAATCAAATAATCATACATGTTTCCAATGTATTAAACCATAACTACTATCCAGAAAGAACCTTGTGAACCGATTTGTAAGTCCAGCCGATTCTGTTAAACCTAATACCAAGCTCATGGAGTATATGAGTTAGCTGCAATAACTGACCAATTTCAGAACACACTTGTCAGTGGGCACACCCACTTCTGACAAAATAGAAAATCTCTTGAATCTTGTACTTCTGAGAGCATACTTGGCAGTAGGCATACCTCGATAATTCTCCAAAATCTAATAATTCGTTTTCTAATCAGATATATCAACGGAAGACAATCAATAAATCATGAGATGATAAAATGCTATGAGAAAAAGTGAGAACCAATTTATGTACAGGAATTTTTTAGAGCATGAAAACTTCACCGTTTAGCAAGAGCACGAAATCATAGAAATCAACTTTATTTAATGGATTTTGGTATGGCCGCTACACAAATTGATGGACATACTTATGTTGCATCTAAGAATTAATCACCGTACCAAGTCCGAACTTCTGCATAGAAGCTCCTAACACTCCAGGTTCCTGCAAATGAAGAATTAATCACTGTCAGAACTTTTGCATTGCTTATACATGAATCTCCTACTCAGAAAGTAGCCCCTAACCTGCAGTAAATAAACCTTCCATAGCGAGCTACGCACGGGTGACGACACAATCAGGATAGCGAGCAAGATTAGGGGATTTTTTCCTCACGGCTTGTACCTTGATGGCGAACGGAGAGACGACGGCGATCCACCCGAGTCAGAGGGATCAGCACGTCCCGGACACAGCTCTTGCCTCGTCGCGTAGGCGCCCGTCGGCAGCCCTTGGGTGGAGCTGGAGCGAGACAGTGAGCCCTCGGGTAGTAAGGCCTCGTGACGACAGTTCTGTTCTGCTGGCAGCGGAAACGGGGAGAGGACAGAGGAGGACGACTTGACGGTGGAGGCGGTCCTCCTGGACGCCACGACGTGGCCAACGATGAGATAAGAACTTGGCTGTCATGCTGGCAGCGAATACGGGAGAAAAAATGGCGGATCGGCGACGACGCGGCAATCTTGGGGTGTGAAGGACGATTCGACGGCGAAGGTAACGCCGTGGAGAGGATAAAGGCCGGGGCGTGCGGGATGCAGGTGTAGGGAAAGAGCAGCCAGAGGATGCAGAGGACTCCTCTGAGAGGAGGCGTTCTCGTGTGCAAGGCGGCGGCGGCGTGCAGGGCGGCGGCAGGCCGGCAGGGCAACCATGTGGCCAGGGGAAGAAGAGTCACGCGCAAGGAGTAGTGATTATTGCGTTAATTAAGGAGGCGTTGGACGCGGGCATGGAATTCCTTTGGGGTTGGCAGAGTTTTCGTCCGTCGCCCTAAATTGCTAATTGCACACTGGACTCGGGATTATGTTAATCGCTACCATTAGCGTTAGTTATCTGGGGCTAATCTGACGGTGCAAATCAAGCGGGTACATTTGTGGGGTGGATTTAGGAAAGAAAATGTTTGCTCTTTTATAAGTAGTAGAGATACGTACTAAAAGGAGTGAACATGTATATCAAAACATGTCTAGATATCTGAAGAAGGATAAAATATTTTATATTTAAAAATAGATGGAGTAGATGGCACCGACTCCGCACCGGCTGGCTCCTCCATACCGGCTATCACGACAACTCGGCCGACTATTGCGCTTGACGAGGGAGGCTGCCGTGTCTGACTCACTGGCACCAACCTCCGCACCGACCGGCTCGTCTTCACTAATCGCGTGGCAAGGTCGGACGTCGTCCGAGGGACGCCTCGATGTGTCGTACTCGGTTGTTCTCGTCTGCATGGTATCTATCGTCGGTTTGTCTTCGCCATCATCGACCGGGACTTCACCGACAATGTCGCCATCGACTCCTATCTACGCGTCGTCATCCCCACCATGGCACGTACATCGCCCAGTCGGCCTGATCAGCCGAGCGCCAGCCTGTCTACGCCAAAGCACGCCCCCGAGCACGCGTCTACCACCGACCGAGCTACGGGGCTGCCGCCACGTCGACCCTTCGGGCCTCCGCCTTTGGTTCACGTGTCCAGGCTGCTAATGCGCCTTCCTAGGCGTGTACCCCGCCCATGGCACACAGCCGTTGCACCGACTTGTGCCATGCACAGCTATGCCGCCACTTCGGGTCGTAGCGTTGCTATACGCTGTCTTCTTCGCGCCGTCCCCGCGCACCGACGTCCTTGGCTCCCACTGCACCACCTCCTACGACGCGGATCGCCAACGTCTGCTCATAGTCCCGGCCCGTCGCTAGGTTCTTCCACGCCTACTTCGAGTACCGCACTTTTACAGGTAATCTGCATGGCCACTTCAGGTTGTCGCAGGTCACATCGATGACACGTTGTCCAAGCGTCTAGCATGATCACTCCAGGTCGCCACTGTCTTTGTCGCCTTCTACGTCTTCGTCCACCATGATCTTGTCGCTAGCGTCATCATCTCGTCCCCGACTACGTCTACTCCGACACCTCTCTCTACGTCGTTCTACGACCCGCAACAGTCCACGAGGCCTCCTCTGCTAGTCCCTCTGACACTGGCGCACGGTTCATGATGATCCCTGCCTCTGCACGCCCCGTAGTGGCAAGGCCGGGACGTGCCTTTGTCCCCGATGTGTCCCTGGGTCTGGCAAGCTCCGGTCGGCACTTCCTCTTCATCGGCTTCGATAATGTCTTCGCCATCGACTCTCTCCATTACGACTGCCTCGACCGCGGCACCGACTTCTTATTTGCATACTCGGTTCTGGGAAAACCAGAGTATGCCTTCATCCCCGATGTGGGCCTTCATCTAGCGAAACTAAGGCTGCACCTCATCCTCGACGGCTCGGACTGCGTCGTCTCCGGCATCGGCATCCTCGACGACTACCTTGACGCGGCTTCATGTGCGTCTAGCTCGACTCCTGCAACCCCGACAACAACATCGACTAATCGCACAGCTACCACGACCAAGACTGCATCGCCCAACGCTCTGGGCTATCTCGACATCAGCTACAAGGGCTACTACCTCGCATGAGCATCTCATCAGTTTCCTCTACAGTCCAAACTTTGGCGCCGTGACATGGTACAAAACGTTCCCGCTCCTACTGCGGGGGATGTCAGCTCGCTGGTTTCTACTTTGCTTTCTCTCCAGTATAACAATCCTCGACGCTCCCGTTGTTTACGACGCTACCGCTACGACTGCGTGGATGTTAGTGTATGGCATATATGTTTGTTATGATAGTATAAGATAGAGATAGGATCGGTTTTCGTACAATCATAACTTCTACTCCAAGATGATCTCATATACGCCTATATATATCCGCCCATGAGGCTCAATAATACATCTAACACATTAGGCCAAATCTATTCATTCTCACTGGGAATTAATATTGACATCATTGACATATAGTGTGATTCGAAAAGGGAAAATCTTGGCAAAATTAAGGCACTTGCAAGGAACTTGGTTAATTGATGATTTGATGGATGAACAACTTACCATCATCTTCGAGGGTAGGAGGAGAGGAATCCCACGTCAGGAGGAAGCCGTCGCTTAACAGCTGCTCATAGTCGCTGGTGTTGGCCTCGCCCGACAACGAGCCCAGCACCGGCAGGACGGTAGCGTCGCAGCCCTCTACAGTGTAGCCGGCGTAGTCGCTCGTCTCATTGTAGAGCCCTCCCGCGCCGACGAACATCCTGCTCTTGCTCCCGCATATTCCCATCTCCACCAGCGCTCTGTCCCGACGCGCTGCCTCTGCCGCCGCCGTGCAGTTGTGTAGGATGAGGCTCAGGACGGTAGGGCTGATCTTGAACGAGCTGTCCACTTTGACGGAGGCGTTCAAGTTGGGGCCACGGCAAACCTGGGAAGCGTTCCGGGTGTAGAGATCGACGGCGCGCAACCTTGTCTCCTTGTAAGAGATGTTCTTGATTGCGAAGCCCTGGTCGAACGATACCGCGTTCCGCAGGATCGGAGTGGTGTTGTTATCGCAGGTGACCTCGAAATCGGAGGAACCACAGGGTGCCTGTGGCTCATCCCAGTAGGTCAGCCAGAACGGGGAGGAGATGTTGACGTTGCCGCACATCTTGGGCGAGCAGCTATCATCCCCTCGCCGCTGCTGCTCCTCGGCCCCGGCGGCGAGCATCAGTGGCAACCACCAAACCCAGACCAAGAACCAGCAGCCTGGAGCCAGCGGGATCAAAAGGAGAGTGTGACTGACTGAACCGGTGATCATGGGGTGGTGTGAGGACTGACCGGGGAGCCGAACGATATATGGGGACGGCGAGCAAGCTGTGGATTGGTTGCCTAGCTTACGCGGGCATAGCTGAGCTGAGCCCAGCTAGCTTAGCTCGGCTCTGCTGATCTTGCGTCGTTTGTGCGTTTGGTTGCGTAGCTTTTGCTAGCAAGAACAAGGCTAGTTATTTGAATTAGCACGATTGCTTTTGGGGCAAGCTGACGGTTCAGCAATCGTGACGGTTCAAATTTAATTTTCTTCCGCGCGATCGTGATTTGCCGTCAAGGGCGAGCCGAATCGGCTCTCCCGGACGGGCAACATTTTTCTGGCCTAGCGAGGCTATTTTGCCCCTGAAAGCGAGGTTATTTATTTGTACCAAACGCCTAACCTTGCCCAGCAAGGCCATAACGGCTTTTGCCCTGGAACCAAACGCTCCCTCAATTGACGGAACGATTGACTGGAAAATTGGGGTGATCGTCGTCCACGAATTCGATCCGTGACTCGACCGGGATGTTCGTTGTCGTCAGGCACCGAGTTGGCCAAGCCAGATTCTCATCTCTGTGCACCGTTCCCACGTTCACACTTTTTTTTTTTTTGAAATAGCGGCAGCCACGGCGGGTCAGAAGTCAGAACCCAGGTCGCAGGCTAGGCCATCCGGCAGTCCACGAATTGGGAGCAACGAACGGTAAGTGACTAGGCCGAAATTTTCAAAACACTGGGCCTAGGCCTATTAGCCTCTAATCGCGACTAGGCTCTGGACATGTGTGGGTTCGTTTTTGTTTATGTTCCTTATTTCCTTTTATGTTCGTTTTTTCTGTTTTCTTGTTTTCGCTTATTTTGTATTTTCCTCCTTTACTTTTTTTGTAATACATTAATATATAATTACGAACCATTGGACATCATTTCGAATCTTTTAATATCGTTAACATGTACCCATGATTTTTTTAACATCATGAATAATTTAATAAAACACATGAATTTTCTAACTACATGAACTTTTATTTGGATCCGTGAATAGTTTTCTGAACACCGTGAACAGTATTTGTAAGTAAGTGAATTTTGCAGCTATGTGAAAAAAAAATTGAACACCATGAACACCTTTTTTAAACAAGTGAATGTCTTAATTCGTGAACGTTTTTTTGGAACACCATGAATATTTTTTTAACGAGGGTAATGTTTAGCTCCGTGAATATTTTTTGACCATGAATTTTCAAAAAAAAAAATGTGAATTTTATCTCCTTCAAAAAAAATTATCCATGGAACTTTTTAACACTGTGATGAGCTACCGCGTCGCCTCCGCGGCTCGCCTTGCAAAACCCGTGCCTTCGCCGGTCCGTCCCCCTCCCCCCCACACACACCCCTAGACCTAACTCCGGTCACCGACGCTCGCACCACTCTCCGGTCGTCGGCGAGCTCCCCACCCGCACCTGCATCCCTGATGACCCACAATTATAGGGGGTGTATTGTAGTACTTTCGATAAATAAGAGTGTCGAACCCAACGAGGAGCAGAAGGTGCTGGTATGTAGTTTTGATCAAAGATTCACTATAAACACTAGCAGACAAGTTTTTAGGGGTTTTCAATATAGCAGATAAATACAGTATGAGTAAATAAACGAGAGCAATAATAATTGCAGCGAGTGGCCCAATCATTTTGAGTGCAAAGGACAAGCCGGTTGTGTTACTTATGATTACCAAACGTTCTGAGGACACATGAGAATTTCGTCAAGTGCTTTCGTTTCATGTAGTTGATTAATCTTCAATGTTTCGATAAGTGTTGTGTGGGTGAATCTATGCTAACGCACTGCCCTTCCTAGGACTAATACGTACTTGTGATTATACCCCTTGCAAGCATCCACAACTACAAGAAAGTAATTAAGATAAATCTAACCACAGCCTTAAACTCTCAGATCCTACACTCCCTTGTGCACTAACTTACCAACAGGGGTTCATGTTTCTGTCGCTCCGGCAATCCCACAATTAGCAAGCTAAATACACAATGCATTCCCCTAGGCCCATAAAGGTGAAGTATCATGTAGTCGACGTTCACATGACACCACTAGAAGAATGACACCACAATTTAAATATCAAACCATTAAATATTACTCAACATTATTCCGCTACTAGCAGCAAGACCTTCCCCATGTCCTCAAAAACTAAACGAACTACTCACAAGATATCATATGGATCATGATCAGAGGTGATATAATGATGAATAACAATCTGGACATAAAATTTAATTCACCGATAAAACTCAATAGCATCAACAACAAGGAGTAATTAACACCGGGAGAGTCTCCCCAATGAACTAGACAAGGTGCAGCCCTAGATGTTACAGTGGAACGGAGTGGAGCAGTGGAGAGGATGATGGTGGAGCGGTGGATGATGACGATGATGATACAGATGAAGTCCAGCACGATGACGGCGACGATGGCGATGATTTCCCCCTTCCGGGAAGGAATTTCCCCGGCAGATTTCTCCCTGCCGGAGAGCTTTTCTCTCTCTGTGGTTTCCGTCCCGTGGAGGCGGCGGAATATTTCGTGGACGAACCTCCTCGATGTTTAGGGTTACGGCGGAGATATACGCGAAGGGGCAGCGCCAGAGGTGGGCCCAGGTGGCCACACTAGGCCTCGGCGCCGCCCTCCTCCTGGCCGCGCCCAGGGGTGGCGTGGGGCCCACCTAGCCCACCTGGAGCTCCCCTTTTGGCTAGCTCCGTCATCTGGAAAAATAGGAACTTCGGCGAAAGTTTCGTGATTTTTGGAGTTTCGCAAATATATTAGCTTGACGGTGCTTTTTCCAGCTGAAATCTGGCTCTGGCAGATAAATCCCCAATAATCATCAAACATGCAAAATAAGATAAAATAACATAAGTAACATGTATTAATATGAAATATATCGATGAATAACAGTAAATTATGATATAAAATAACGGACGATGAGGACGAGGATCTGGAGGTCGGTTTCCTCCTCTCTCGCGCCTCCTTTGAGCGCGAGCGCGCCGAGGGTGTCATTCGGGCGTCTGCGATGCAGAGAGCTATCCGCATCTCCGCCGCCGAGCACGCGATAGAAGCCGCCGAGGAGGCGTTGTTCCAGACGCGGCTCCGGGCGGCCATAGACCGCTCTCTTCTCCCTGGCCAGGGCCCTGGGCCAGATGCGGCGGCGGCGGCAGCGGTGGCGGCGGCGGAGGAGGAGGAGGATGAGGAGGAGGAGGAGGACGCTCCGGTGTTCAAGCAGGATGAGGTCTCCTCTGACGTCTCCTCTGGCAGTGGCTCCGGCGCCGACGCCGACGCCTGGGACGCAATCCGCGACGGAAAGCGACCCCGCCTCGCCTGAGGTAAATGACCGCTCTGTTAGCTACTTATTTAGCTCGGTTTACTTTGTTTAGCTATGTATTTACTATGCTAGCTACTTATTTAGCTCGGTTTGCTCTGTTAGTTAGCTCTGTTCAGCTATGTATTTGATATGTTAGCTACTTAATTAGCTCGGTTTGCTTTGTTTAGCTATGTATTTGCTATGTTAGCTACTTATTTAGCTCAGTTTGCTCTGATAGTTAGCTCTGTTCAGCTATGTATTTGCTATGTTAGCTACTTATTTAGCTCGGTTTGCTTTGTTTAGCTATGTATTTGCTATGTTAGCTACTTATTTAGCTCGGTTTGCTCTGTTAGTTAGCTCTGTTCAGCTATGTATTTGTTATGTTAGCTACTTATTTAGCTCGGTTTGATTTGTTTAGCTATGTATTTGCTATGTTAGCTACTTATTTAGCTCGGTTTGCTCTGTTAGTTAGCTCTGTTCAGCTATGTATTTGCTATGTTAGCTACTTATTTAGTTCGGTTTGCTCTGTTCAGCTATGTATTTGCTATGTTAGCTACTTATTTAGCTCGGATTGCTCTGTTAGTTAGCTCTGTTCAGCTATTTATTTGCTATGTTAGCTACTTATTTAGCTTGGTTTGCTCTGTTATTTAGCTCTTCAGCTATGTATTTAGCTCGGTTTTTTTTGTTTACTGCTTATTGGCTCTGTTTATTAGCTTTGTTTGCTGTTTTTAACAAAGAATATTCGTTGTTTCAAGGGCTTGGTGGATGCTTGGTGACGATGCTGCTGCCTCGAAGACCTAGGAGCGGGGCTCCATACACGGTGCCGTCACCAGGAGCAGTACATTTTGCGCAGCAGGAAAGACAGTAGATGTTCATCTGGCGGCCGTGAAGACATAGGAGCAGAGCTCCAGCCACGCGCACTGATGAACTTTTGTAAAGAAGGGCGTACAGGAATACGGTGACGACCGGGCGGCCGTCTAGTCGCATGGAGCGGGGCTCCATCGACGGCACAGCCCGTCACCGTGTTTTTTTTTGTTTTCCTGTAACCCTTATTAGAAACAGTTATTAGCAAAACTCCGTGTCTAATGTTAAATACATCAGAAACGGTTTATCTCCTCCGTTGCCATTGTGAGGCTTCACATCAGTGACAGAGGCGGGGACACGGACCCTTTCTCCGTTGCCGAAGGGGTTTTTGGCCCGTTTCCGATGTGTCGTTCTATACTAGTGAATAAAGTTAGCATAATCAGCATACCAAGGATTTTCATGTGAACTTACCTTTATAGAAGCCAACTGTTCATTTGGAAAATTATCATTAACAGGAATAGGATCATGCATTATATTTTCCAATCTAGATAAATTATCAGCAACAGGGTTTTCAGCACCCTTCCTATCCACAATATGCAAATCAAAATCTTGTAACAGAAGAACCCATCTAATAAGTCTAGGCTTAGCATCCTTCTTATCCATGAGATATTTAATAGTAACATGATCAGTATGAATAGTTACCTTGGAATCAACAATATAGGTCTAAACTTATCACAAGCAAATACTACCGCTAAAAATTCCTTCTTGGTGGTAGCATAGTTCTTTTGAGTAACATCAAGAGTTTTACTAGAATAATGAATAACATTTAATTTCTTATCTACGTGATGTCCTAAAACAGCACCTACAGCAAAATCACTAGCATCACACATAATTTCGAAAGGTGAAGTCCAATCAGGTGGTTGTACGACAGGAGCAGTTATTAAAGCCTTTTTAAGAATTTCGAATGCTTCCTTACAATCATCATCAAAAACAAAAGGTACATCTTTTTGAAGAAGATTAGTAAGTGGTTTCGAAATTTTAGAAAAATCTTTAATAAACCTCCTATAGAAACCAGCCTGCCAAGAATAGTACGAATACCTTTCACATCCCTTGGGCAGGGCATTTTCTCAATTGCTTCAACTTTAGCTCTGTCCACTTCAATACCCCTTTCAGAAATTTTATGCCCAAGAACAATTCCTTCATTAACCATGAAATGGCATTTCTCCCAATTAAGAACAAGATTAGTCTCTTCACATCTCTGCAAAACTTTGTCAAGATTGTGC
Organism: Poa pratensis; assembly: GCA_947311845.1. Lineage (NCBI taxonomy): Eukaryota > Viridiplantae > Streptophyta > Magnoliopsida > Poales > Poaceae > Poa > Poa pratensis. The sequence goes on along the minus strand of CAMZMU010000038.1, from coordinate 82,437,115 downwards.
AAACAATTATCAAAAGAAGTTCCACAGACGGAGAAATCGTCCATGAAGACTTCCACAATTTCTTCACAAAAGCCATGAAAAATAGCAGACATGCATCTTTGAAACGTAGCAGGAGCATTACACAAACCAAAAGGCATACGTCTATAAGCATACGTTCCATAAGGACAAGTAAAGGTAGTTTTCTCCTGGTCCTGATGTCTAACAGCTATTTGTGAAAAACCGGAATAACCGTCAAGAAAACAGAAATGAGTTTTCTTAGACAACCTTTCTAACATTTGATCAATAAAAGACAGAGGATAGTGATCTTTCTTAGTAACCTTATTAACTTTTCGAAAATCAATGCACATCCTATAGCCAACTACTACTCTTTGAGGAATAAGCACATTATTTTCATTTGGCACAACAGTTACTCCTCCTTTCTTAGGAACACAATGGACAGGACTAACCCATCTACTATCAGCAATAGGATAAATTATACCTGCATCAAGGAGTTTTAATACCTCATTCTTACCACTTCTTTCATCTTAGGAATTAAACGACGTTGATGTTCAACAACGGGCTTTGCGTCAGGCTCCATATTAATTGTATGTTGACAGATAGCAGGAGAAATCCCTTTTAAATCATCAAGAGTATAACCCATAGCTCCTCGATGTTTCTTCAACACCTCTAACAATCTTGCTTCTTCATCACCTGAAAGTTTAGAACTGATAATAACAGGATATATTTTCTTATCATCAATATGAGCATATTTAAGTGTATCTGGTAAAGGTTTTAAATCAAAGACAGCATCCTCCTTTGGTGGAGCCGAAATACCCAAGTCTTCCACTGGTAAATCATGCTTGAGAATTGGAGGTTGACGAAGAAAGATGTCGTCAATCTCATTTCTCTCCTCTGCAAATACCTCGCTCTCATGATCTTTCATAAATTGCTGTAAAGCATTGTTAGGAGCAACAACAATAGAAGCAAGTAGTTCAACCTTTAAATCCTCATTAGGCAATGCAGTTTCATAATGATTCTTAGCAAATTTGGAAAAATTGAACTCATAAGATTCTCCATCAAATTTAGTATAAATTTTCTCTTTCTTACAATCAATAATAGCACCACAGGTATTCAAGAAAGGTCTACCAAAAATAATAGGACAAGTTTTACTAGCAGCAAAACCAAGAACTAAGAAATCAGCAGGGTATTTAGTCTTACCACACAAAACTTCAACATCTCTAACAATACCAACCGGAGAGATAGTTTCTCTATTAGCAAGCTGAATAACCACATCAATCTCCTCAAGTTCGCAAGGATTAATTTCATGCCTAATTTCCTTGTAAAGATCATAAGGAATAGCACTTGAACTGACGCCAATATCACAAAGACCATAGTAGCAATGCTCACTTTTTGACTGAAAGCACAGGGACACTTGTTTTCCGGGCTCTTTTAGGATGTGTAACAATGTTAGAAGCTTCTTCGCAAAATTTAATATGTCCTCCTTCTACATTTTCAGTTACAAGATCCTTAACCATAGCTATTGCAGGTTTTACAGTTATTTGCTCATCAGGTTCTTTAGCTTTCCTTTCACTTTTATTAACCACACTAGCCAAAATAGAATGTTCTTTTACTTTTACAGGAAAAGGTATTTTTTCAATATAAGGTTCTGGCAGAATGCGATCAACAGTATGAACTTCAAAGTTTTTAACAAGAGCAGAATTAATGTTATCTTTATAAGGTTCATGATACTTTTTCCACCCCTTTCTAGGAATATTGAGATATGAAGCAAAAGTCTTATAACAGTTTGCAATAATTTGAGAATCAAGACCATAAGTAGCACTGAAATTACGAAAACTATCAGTCTCCATAAAAGATTTAATGCATTCAAAATCATAATTTATACCCCACTCTCTACCTTTGTCGTTCTCCCATCCTTCAGTATTTTCCTGGATACGATCAAGAAGGTCCCATTTATCTTCCTCTTTCTTCCGTGTAAATGATCCAGAACAAGAAGTATCCAATAAATCTTTATCATGAAGAGAAAGCCTTGCATAAAAGTTATTGATAACAATATTACTTGGGAGCTCATGAATGGGGCATTTGAGCATTAATGACTTCAGCCTCCCCCAAGATTGGGCAATACTTTCTCCATCATGAGGCCAAAAATTATATATAGAGTTCCTGTCTTTATGGATCTCACTAAGAGGATAAAATTTGGAGTAAAAGAGAGGAACAATCTCGACCCAACTCAATGAGTGGCCATTTTTAAGCAGACTATACCAGTCAGCCGCTCTGCCCTTCAGTGAGAGAGAAAATAATTTCCTCTTGACTTTGTCCATAGAAATACCTGCACACTTGAATAACTCGCACAATTCATGTAGAAAAAGCAAGTGATTGCCAGGATGGACAGTTCCATCATAGCGGTTATTCATAACACGTTCAACAATTTTCATAGGTATTTTAAATGGAATTCCCTGAGCAGGTGGAGGGTCATCTACTACCATAGCAGTGGTAGTAGTCTTCCCAAACAGTGATTCGAATGGAGATGACTCCATGACAGAACATCACTTACAGTAAATATTTCCCTTACCAATTCTTCTTACCAATAGCGCTTCACTCCCCGGCAACGGCGCCAGAAAATAGTCTTGATGACCCACAAGTATAGGGGGTGTATCGTAGTACTTTCGATAAATAAGAGTGTCGAACCCAACGAGGAGCAGAAGGTGCTGATATGTAGTTTTGATCAAGGATTGACTGTAAACACTAGTAGACAAGTTTTTAGGGGTTTTCAATATAGCAGATAAATACAGTATGAGTAAATAAACGAGAGCAATAATAATTGCAGCGAGTGGCCCAATCCTTTTGAGTGCAAAGGACAAGCCGGTTGTGTTACTTATGATTACCAAACGTTCCTGAGGACACATGGGAATTTCGTCAAGTGCTTTCGTTTCATGTAGTTGATTAATCTTCAATGTTTCGATAAGTGTTGTGTGGGTGAATCTATGCTAACGCACTGCCCTTCCTAGGACTAATACGTACTTGTGATTATACCCCTTGCAAGCATCCGCAACTACAAGAAAGTAATTAAGATAAATCTAACCACAACCTTAAACTCTCAGATCCTACACTCCCTTGTGCACTAACTTACCAACGTGGGTTCAGGTTTTTGTCATTCTAGCAACCCCACAATTAGCAAGCTAAATACACAATGCATCCCCCTAGGCCCATAAAGGTGAAGTATGATGTAGTCGACGCTCACATGACACCACTAGAAGAATGACACCACAACTTAAATATCAAACCATTAAATATTACTCAACATTATTCCACTACTAGCAGCAAGACCTTCCCCATGTCCTCAAGAACTAAACGAACTACTCACAAGACATCATATGGATCATGATCAGAGGTGATATAATGATGAATAACAATCTGGACATAAACCTTAATTCACCGATAAAACTCAATAGCATCAACAACAAGGAGTAATTAACACCGGGAGAGTCTCCCCAATGAACTAGACAAGGTGCAGCCCTAGATGTTACAGCGGAACGGAGTGGAGCAGTGGAGAGGATGATGGTGGAGCGGTGGATGATGACGATGATGATCCTGATGAAGTCCAGCACGATGACGACGACGATGGCGATGATTTCCCCTTCCGGGAAGGAATTTCCCCGGCAGATTTCTCCCTGCCGGAGAGCTTTTCTCTCTCTGTGGTTTCCATCCCGTGGAGGCGGCGGAATATTTCGTGGACGAACCTCCTCGATGTTTAGGGTTACGGGGAGATATACGCGAAGGGGCAGCGCTAGAGGTGGGCCCAGGTGGCCACGCCAGGCCTCGGCGCCGCCCTCCTCCGGGCCGCACCCAGGGGTGGCGTGGGGCCCACCTGGCCCACCTGGAGCTCCCCTTTTGGCTAGCTCCGTCATCTGGAAAAATAGGAACTTCGGCGAAAGTTTCGTGATTTTTGGAGTTTCGCAAATATATTAGCTTGACAGTGCTTTTTCCAGCTGAAATCTGGCTCCGGCAGATAAATCCCCAATAATCATCAAACATGCAAAATAAGATAAAATAACATAAGTAACATGTATTAATATGAAATATATCATGAATAACAGTAAATTATGATATAAAATAGTGATGCAAAATGGACGTATCAATCCCCTCGTTACGGTTCTTCCTCTCCTCCGCAGGCGACGGCACAACCAGCCACATCTTCCCTTCTCCGGCGAAGTACTGGCCTCACCCCCGCGGCATGGGTACAACGGGAATCACTCTTAGAGAATTTTGATCGAGATTCACTAGATTTTAGTGCTGTCGATAAACACCAAATAATTACATCCGGTCAAAAATATTTTTATTTTTTGAATATTTAAATTTATTTTAAGAATCAATTCCGGTCAGTTGGCTTAAACAAAAACTGAAATTTAAAACTATGGTGCAATCAATTGTCATGATGTGACTTTACCTCTTACATCTCCATCAATTGTCATGATGTGGCCTAAATTTGAAACTCAAAACTCAAACTTTTAGAAAAACAAAAAATTCCTACAAGTATTATATGATCTGTTATAAATTCCGAGAAAGTTTCATCTCCTTTGAAATACTGGTTTATGTCTTAGTAGCTTTTTATGTTTAAAACATAAAAATATATTTAATGATAAACCGTTTATCCAAATGAATCGAAACTTTCAGGATATACAACGAGATATATACTACTTTTTGGAAGTTTTCAAAATTCTCTTAAATATTTTAATTTTGAGCTCAAAATTTGGACGGTTAGATTAAAATCAGATGGAAAGGAATCGGCTAAAGTTGCAGCGTGACTTCATGTACTCACTGGATCTCAGTCCGTGATGGCACCTCCGGATATTTCTCGCTAATGGCCACCATGCATTTCTCCCTTTGTTTTAAATAGCCGGCTATCACCCGACTATAGCCTCGCGAGAGGGTCCGCACAATAGATAATGCCTTCGTAGGCTAAAAACGTTATGGCCGCTAATAGCCCGGCTAAATGAATTTAGCCCCAATTTAGCCCCTTAGCCGCTATATTTCGGCTCGGGGTTTCAAAAAATTTGATCAAAATTTGTCACCTCGAGCCAAATTTGTCCTGCTCAGCCCAATTTTGGAGCCCAAATGTCAACCCTAGCCCTAAACTCTTCTCGTTCTCTCCTCTCTCTCACGAAAATAGAACCAAGAGGGGCGACGGCCATGGCATCTGTGAATTGTTGATATATATATACAAATATATGCTACCCAAATATTGTCGTTTCCCCATTATTTAGCAAAACGACTATATGGTCTTAATGTTGGAGATATGCCCTAGAGGCAAATAAATAATAAGATTTATTGCATTATCTCTTTAAGTTTATAAATAGTTTTATACCATGCTATAACTGTATTAATCGGAATTGTTAATACACGTGTGGTATGTAAACAAACAGAGTCCCTAGTTAAGCCTCTAGATAAACTAGTCCATCAGTCAATGGATGATCGTGATTTCCCGATCATATTGCATTAACAGTTGATGGTGGAGTCATTTTATTGGGAGAATAATTTGATGGACATTACCCAAAGTATTGCAGTTAGGATCGTATCAGATAGTTCAACACTGCAATAGGATTATAACGTGGTAGCTTATTCCTTAGACGTGAGATTATATCAAGTCGCTGCTTCTGAAAGATACGGCTGATCGCACCTAACGTCATGTCTCATACGCACGACAATAAGGGTGACACTTTCGGGTATTGGAAGGAAGTAGTCGGGGCGAGTAATCAAGAGCGGGATTTGTTCATCCGTGTGACGGATTGATATGCTGGGCCCACTCGGTGAGATTATATCTGTAAAGCTGCGCAGCGTATGACTAGGTCATTGAGATATAATTTCATGGGAACGAGTAAAGCAACCTTGTCGGTAACGAGATAAAACACAACATCGGATGTTGACGATCGTATCTCGGACAAGGAAGTATCAACGAACAAAGGGAATGACCATATCATGTTAACGGTTCAAAGATGATTCAAGGATGATTTATTCTAGAATGCACGGGGACCGTCATAGTCATCCAGGGCTCCCTGACGGTCATTGGCGGGAGGGTCTCGACCATGTCCGGAGTATTCTCGAACCGAGGGTAACACACTTAAGGTCTTGACGACGCTAGGAGAACGTTTTGGAAACATCGGAGTGGCTTAGGTATAGAGATAGGAGGTTTCGGAAAGGTTCCGGCAAGAACGGAAGAGTTCCGGGGAAGACCGGAAGAGTTCCGGGGAGACCGAAGTGAGTTCGGAGTGATCCGGAAATTGTTTCGGAGTCACGGGAGATTAAATAGTATGTAAATATATTAATTATGGAATTATATATATTTATATTAATTTAATATTAAAGAAAAAGGAGAAAAAATGGGGCAGCCACCTTAATGGGCCATAGGGCCCAAGAGGGGAAGCTCCCCCCCATGTGAGGGGTGCGGCTGGGCCCTTGGGGCCCATGCGCCACCATGGGGTGCGGTTGGCCCAAGGGGCAGCCGCACCACCCCCTCTCCCTTTAGTCCCACATTGCCTGGTTGAGGAGAGGTGCAACCCCTCTCCTCCAATAAATAGGGACCCGGATTAATTGGAAAAATACACAGAAAATTCAGGAATTAATTCCGGTTGGCCCAGGCTTCTCCCTAGTCCAATTCCTCCCTCCCCATCTCTCGACGTGCGCGGTCCCAAGTCTGGACAGCGTATACGGGAGACCTATAAACCGCAGCGCACCGTTGTGCTGCGGGTTTCCACCCAAAGTTCTCGCTTCCGCTATTCCGGCTGGATCGGGGAGCACGGAGGTCATCGTCAAGGTCCGTACGTGTGCGAGTACTCGGAGGTGCTGCTCTCTCACGAGTTCGGCACTAGGAGCTTCTTCATCGCCGCGTCTCCTTCTTCTTCGTCGCGCCAAGTTCTCCGCGACCTTGAGGTCGGCTACGTACGTCTTCATCGGCAACGCTTGTGCGGGAGCGTAATTCCCGCTATCGGTCTACAAGGGTATGTTTCCGATGACTTCTCCGTTACCGCATTACTAGATAGATAGATCCTGGCTAGTTTCGGTGTTGCGATAGTTAGAAAAATTATTGTTTTCTGCTACGAACCCCATCAGTGGTATCAGAGCCGATCTATGCGTAGTATTGCTGGTACGGTTAGAACACATGTTGAATGTGGGCATCGATTCTATAATTGTTACCCTCTCGCGTGCACTTGCTAATGTTGTTGGCATTGAGTTGATGAAGCGGCCCGGACCGACCTTACGCGTACGCTTACGCGAGACTGGTTCCGCAACTAACATATGGCTTGTACCATATATGCGGCTGGCGGGTGTCTGTCTCTCTCTCTTTAGACGGCATGGCATTTTCAATGGAGGGCCCTGAAAAGGGTGTAATAGAGACAATTATTTAATCGTGTTGTGGTTGTATGTTCGTAGGTAAGAAACGGTTCTTCACGAAAGCCCTAGCAGCCACGTAAAATTGCAAAAGGATAAAAGTAGAGCGTCTAACTTTGTTTTGCAGTGGGGCATTTTAATATGACATGGTTACGGTAAGTTTTATGTTATCGGAGGCAAAGGTGGCACCGTAGACTCGGAGCACCATTGGAGGCGCGCCGTGAAGGCCGAGGCGCGACGGCCATGTCATATCGCACTTCATTACATTATTTTGATATTGTTCGTTGTGTGTTTGCATCCTATTTGAGTGCTTATATAAAGATATACAACGGTAGCCGTAATAGGATGATCCCTAATTTAATACCAAAATTGTGTTCTGCCTTAGTGTGCACCACCAATAAAGTTCTACGTTACGGGGTACGTCGTTTGGGGTTTCGATCCTTTTCGTCTACACTCGTCTCTTCGTTCGCATACAGTGGGTGTAAGCCACGTTGCACACGCGAAAACACTAAGGTTAAATTGGCGAGCCTAGCATATACCAGTATATGGCCTCGGAACACGGGTGATCGAAAGATCGAGCATGAGTCGCATGATTGTTGCGATTGGTAATTCGTTGCCTACCTCTGAAGTTACGTTGCCCGCCCGATCGAAGGGGGTAATTTAATGGATTGGGATCGTGTAATCACTAAGACAGTTTTTTAGGGATAATTCTCTTAGTGGAGTGTTTTGATAATGTGATTATAAAATAAACTCATTTTTATAAACTTAGCCTTACCTAGTCTTTGCAAATTATCTTGTAGATCATGCCTTATCCTAAGGAAGAAAGTCTTGAGTTCAACCATTTTATTAGAAAAGGAAATCTCCGGAACGATGGATCCAACTTCATGACTGGTACAGAAACCTGAAAGACGTCCTCTACCAGAACGACATTTCTTACGTGATAGGAGAATTGTTAGGAGATAAACCAGGAGACTCCGCAAGTGCAGAGGCGAAAGAGGATTTTCGTCAGCGTCGTGAGGTCTGGAGGAGTGTTCAGATCACGATGTATGTCTGCATGGATCATGAGCTGAAAAATGAGTTTCGCCATATGGAACCCGCTGTGATGATAGGTGCTCTTAAAGTTCGGTTCTTGAACCGAATGAAGCAAGAGCAGTACAAGCAGCTGGACAAGTTTCTTTCACTCAAGATGGAAGAACATACCTGCTTGGAGACACATTTGTGTAAGATGTTTGACATTCACGATGATCTCACACACACATGCGATTACTGGATGGCGGATACTTTTGCAATACAGGCGGTGTTGCGTTCTCTACCTCCTAGCTATGAGGAGCTTGTCGATGAGTATATACTTAAGAGTGATTTCCTCCTCTTCAATGATTTCCTGGTCGAAATCAAAGATGTGGAGGTGGAACCCATCGAAGGAGAAATAGATGACACGCAAGGTATATTTGATATACAAAGTTATAATTGTTATTTCTTACACTTGTTAATATTAAAGTATTTGATGCTTATGTCCTGTTTTATTGAAACAGCACCAGAATATAACAAGATAGCTGCAGAGTACGACATGATGTTGCGGAATGATGGCAAGACAAAGTAGTTGATGGCCAAGGAGTTTCACGCCCATAGTTATCAAGTTTTGATTAGTAGTTTTGAATAAGAGTTTTGTAGTCGAATTTGAGAGTGATTGTAATAAGTATGTCTTATATTCGATGAGACAAGTTTTCATATTTGTAAGAGACAAGCAAGTTGTTTTTATTATGAATAAAGTTTTCTTATGATCATATTTCGATTATGAATAAGTTATTCATGCATTAATCTTTTTGATAGCAAAGTGGATTTGAATGTTAAAATAAATATCCTAAGTCAATAATAAAATGCACTACCGAATTTTTAATCATTGCAAATATTTTGGATATTTGATCTTGTGTATTTGCATGCGTGATGTCTAATGAGACATGATGATTGAAAAATATTGATAAGTCAATATGAGAAGAAATTTGATTTGAGATCATGCAAGATGATTGTTAAATTAAATTGTGTAGTGGAAATTATTATTGAAACCTTTGTTGTATGTCTAAGTAAATAATAAGTATTTACTAAAAGATACAATTATCTGAAATTATTTGATTTGATCAAGAAAGATTTTTCGGATAGAAAAGGAGGATGTAAAATCAAGTCATTGTAATTGGATTATAATAGCAAGGATTTTAAAGATTTATTTTATCATGAAGGTTTGTGAAAATTCGGTTCACAAAAGGACTTGTGAAATTCGGTTCACAAATTATGATGCTATTATCAAACATGTTGATTTATGTAGACATTATAATCATACTCTATTTTGAATAAAGTATAGTCCTAAAAATTATCTCTTAATATTTTAGAAATCACGTAGAAGGTTTTTCCGTTAGAATTAGTAAACTCCCTATTTTGAAGTCTTCACCCAAAATTCGTATGAACGACAATAAGTTGTGAGTCATGGTTTATAGATTATATGATAATACGAAACTATGTACGAAATAGTTCTTTGTAAAATATTCATAGGAATGAATATATGTTTCATATGGTAAACACCAACAAGGGCAAAACTAGTATTGCTAACTTGGTGATTCATTGAAAACAAGTTTCAAGAAAGGATATGAAATAAAGAAAAGCTTAAAAGGGGTAATTGACCTTACTCGATTTGTGAGAGAAATATTGTTTTGGAATTTGATCCGACAACAAAACTCCACAAATGGAAATGAAAAATGATGATATTTGATCATGGTGTTTTCATGCAAGGAGCTTTTTATAAATAGTAGGCATTAAAGAATATTTTCTGTCCGGTCACAGATTAATATTTCATGATTTAATGAGCTTGTTACTAGAACAAGGGATACCTACGAAATACAAAGAAATTGGGGTGATACCAAATTCGAATTGTGACTATGAGAGTCATAAATCCAAAAGGTTGCATTCAAGATTGTATTAGTAAATGTTGCTTGAATCTTATTAAGTAAAAGGGTTACTTGATTTTTCACATGACAAGTTGTGTGAAAAGAATGAAACTGCGAGAAGGACATAAAGCTAATTTTGTCATGAAGAATGTCTTTGACAAAATCAAAATTGTTTTGACTACATTGGATGTAGACATGCCTAAGTCTTTTGGATTTGTATTAACAAGTATAATACATCGTATTTGGAATTTTCGAATTGATACATGATCAAGGATTTCGGTTATGACCGAAATATCGAAGGAAATTATATCCGTATAATTTAAGTGGGAGTAGGACAGCTTACCGGAATAATATGTAAGTGACATATTGTTAAGTGGGAGCTTGTGGGCTACACAATATGAAATGTGTTTGACATTTTGAGTGGGAGCATTACAAGTTACACAATCTCAAATGTAATTGACATTTTGAGTGGGAGCTTAGTCAGGTGTTTATATGTAAATGACATATAATAGATAGGTACTAGGAAAATGAATTAGAAGTAATTATTGAATTACGATAAAATCATATATGTTTAAAATGTGAGCATCTGTTTTGAATAGATCATTTTAAAGAAGTCGAGGTGTTTTTCCAGATTAGATTCTGATGTGTCAGAATAAGACGTAACGAGGAATTGGTCCTTGTAAATCTGGATAAAGTAATCATGGTTGTAAAATATGCTGCACTTCTATGCCATGATAAGGTGGCAGCATATTAACCATATTATATACTCGAAAAGATATGATTAGTATTCTTACAAGAAGAATAAGCGCTGAGATGAATTTGTGATTCACTATTAGTGGAACCAAAAGTATCCTTCATAGTTTAAAAGAAACTAAGGATATGTGGTTATTTCAAATCTGTAAAGGATGATGAGTTTAACAAATGTTGTGTTAAAAGGATCAACCTAAATGACAGAAAGAAATAAGGATCAAGTCGTTATAGGATAAACTAAAAGGCATTAGGCTGACAATAGAATGTCAGGATCTACTTAGGTAAATATAGAAGTATAAAGATACTGCAAAAGTACATAGATTGGTAGAGAAAAGGTATTCTCTAAAACTGAGTGTGTTTAATGCAATTAACTGATATTGGATCAGAGTAAGCGCAGGGAAACAAAAGTCTCACTTAGTTGCCAAATATGTATATTTGTTATTAAGATAACATGATGATATCAAATAAGGTGATATCAATGGTTTGCAAAGAGCTTATGGTTATGAAAGGTTCAGGCCGAAGGAAACCTCTTCCACGAGCGAGCATTATCATAAACACTTATAAAAGATAAGGTTGTATGATTGGTATAGAAATGCAGCTGGATTTATTTGAAATCTAGTGCAAGTGGGAGACTGTTGGAGATATGCCCTAGAGGCAAATAAATAATAAGATTTATTGCATTATCTCTTTAAGTTTATAAATAGTTTTATACCATGCTATAACTGTATTAATCGGAATTGTTAATACACGTGTGGTATGTAAACAAACCAGAGTCCCTAGTTAAGCCTCTAGATAAACTAGTCCATCAGTCAATGGATGATCGTGATTTCCCGATCATATTGCATTAACAGTTGATGGTGGAGTCATTTTATTGGGAGAATAATTTGATGGACATTACCCAAAGTATTGCAGTTAGGATCGTATCAGATAGTTCAACACTGCAATAGGATTATAACGTGGTAGCTTATTCCTTAGACGTGAGATTACATCAAGTCGCTGCTTCTGAAAGATACGGCTGATCGCACCTAACGTCATGTCTCATACGCACGACAATAAGGGTGACACTTTCGGGTATTGGAAGGAAGTAGTCGGGGCGAGTAATCAAGAGCGGGATTTGTTCATCCGTGTGACGGATTGATATGCTGGGCCCACTCGGTGAGATTATATCTGTAAAGCTGCGCAGCATATGACTAGGTCATTGAGATATAATTTCATGGGAACGAGTAAAGCAACCTTGTCGGTAACGAGATAAAACACAACATCGGATGTTGACGATCGTATCTCGGACAAGGAAGTATCAACGAACAAAGGGAATGACCATATCATGTTAACGGTTCAAAGATGATTCAAGGATGATTTATTCTAGAATGCACGGGGACCGTCATAGTCATCCAGGGCTCCCTGACGGTCATTGGCGGGAGGGTCTCGACCATGTCCGGAGTATTCTCGAACCGAGGGTAACACACTTAAGGTCTTGACGACGCTAGGAGAACGTTTTGGAAACATCGGAGTGGCTTAGGTATAGAGATAGGAGGTTTCGGAAAGGTTCCGGCAAGAACGGAAGAGTTCCGGGGAAGACCGGAAGAGTTCCGGGGAGACCGAAGTGAGTTCGGAGTGATCCGGAAATTGTTTCGGAGTCACGGGAGATTAAATAGTATGTAAATATATTAATTATGGAATTATATATATTTATATTAATTTAATATTAAAGAAAAAGGAGAAAAAATGGGGCAGCCACCTTAATGGGCCATAGGGCCCAAGAGGGGAAGCTCCCCCCCATGTGAGGGGTGCGGCTGGGCCCTTGGGGCCCATGCGCCACCATGGGGTGCGGTTGGCCCAAGGGGGCAGCCGCACCACCCCCTCTCCCCTTTAGTCCCACATTGCCTGGTTGAGGAGAGGTGCAACCCCTCTCCTCCAATAAATAGGGACCCGGATTAATTGGAAAAATACACAGAAAATTCAGGAATTAATTCCGGTTGGCCCAGGCTTCTCCCTAGTCCAATTCCTCCCTCCCCATCTCTCGACGTGCGCGGTCCCAAGTCTGGACAGCGTATACGGGAGACCTATAAACCGCAGCGCACCGTTGTGCTGCGGGTTTCCACCCAAAGTTCTCGCTTCCGCTATTCCGGCTGGATCGGGGAGCACGGAGGTCATCGTCAAGGTCCGTACGTGTGCGAGTACTCGGAGGTGCTGCTCTCTCACGAGTTCGGCACTAGGAGCTTCTTCATCGCCACGTCTCCTTCTTCTTCGTCGCGCCGAGTTCTCCGCGACCTTGAGGTCGGCTACGTACGTCTTCATCGGCAACGCTTGTGCGGGAGCGTAATTCCCGCTATCGGTCTACAAGGGTATGTTTCCGATGACTTCTCCGTTACCGCATTACTAGATAGATAGATCCTGGCTAGTTTCGGTGTTGCAATAGTTAGAAAAATTATTGTTTTCTGCTACAAACCCCATCACTTAACCACGCTATAACCCGGCTATAGCCTTTCGTAGCTTCTGAAATCGCCGGCGCTAAACACAATAACCCGCTTAAACAGAGTTTCCCCGCATAAAACTCCAGCCAGAAAAGATAGATTAAAAAGTCAATGAAAATCCCTTTGCCACAGATTTACCGCAAACGCTTGCTGGAGCCTGCAAGCGAGCTATAGGAGCTCCCGGTACGTGGCCCATCTCTAGAGTCGATTTGGGTCTCCTTGCAGCTTTCAAAAATGGGCTTGACACACACTCGCATACCCATCTCTAGAGTTTGTTTTGTCTCGGGCCTTCGCCAGAACCTATAGCCCAAACCTGCCGACGTTCGTCGGCATCGATTCAGGATTCACCTCACGGCGCCGCTGGCCGACATTGCCCGGGGAGCTCCTACCTATCAACCTGGTCGGAGCAAACAATGCTCCGCACACGCCTGGCGATAGTGAGCCTCGGCCCACTTTGGTGTTCTGGGTCCTTTCCGCTCCGCGCATATATGGTTCTGTTCCCTACCATCCTTTCCTGCAGAGAGCACTGATTCTTTCCTGCAGATTCTTGCACCTAAGAAATTATATGTAACGTGTACGTTGATGGCTCCCAAGTGCAGGAGATCAATTGTAGTACCTTTCAATTAGAAAAGGTTGTCGAACCCACGAGGAGCTGAAGGTATTGGTTAGTAAGATTGATAAATAAAACAATAAAAGATGCAGTGTTTTTGGTATTTTCAGTTGTATAATTGCAAGCAGATAACAGATAGTAGCAAGTGAAAGCTCTCAAAGAGAGAAAGCCCAATCCTCTTATGTGGCAAAAGGACAAGCTCAAGTGATGTGTAACTTATATGTGGCAAACGTTCCCGAGGGCGGCATGGATGATGCTAGGCATAGAGATTTATTAAACAACACGTTGAATATCTTGTCAAGTTTTAATCCTCTTTGGACGGAGCCATAATTAGGTATAGCTAAATAAATAAACTACAACCCCTTATGATGGATCATGTGGCCAAGCAAATGACTGCACAAGAATTATTAAGACCTAAAGTCCCACCATAGCATTACACTCTAAGGTCCCCGATACTAATACCCTCATAATATAACTTCATGACTCGGTCTCAGGTTTACGTGTCCTCCCAAGTCTCCATCAATTCATTACACTACGGTGTTCTCCTATGAGCCCATAAAGGTGAAGTGTTGTGCAGTCGACGTTCGCACAACACCATCATAGAATCACATAAAAGATAAACTCTTGACAAAATACCAACACATGTCATATATAAATCAATGCCAATTCATCCTATGCCCTCAGGAACATACGGGAACTACTCACAACGTGCGAACATGATCATAATCAGTGGCATAAGTGGTACAACACAATCTGAAATTATAACTTCACCACCAAATAATGACAAGTACTCAATCACAAACATGAATAGTAGCACAAGACAAGTATCTAGGGTATAGCAACTCTCAAACTGCGAGGGGAACGGAGTGGATCACGGTGATGATGATGGTGATGGTGCTGGTCTTGATGGGGGTGATGATGTAGAGGCCTCCTCCCACGCCAAGGAGGAGAGGTGATGACGATGACGATGATTTCCCCCTTCTCCGGAGTTCCGGAGCAGCAGGATCTGACCCCCCTCGGAAGGGATCAGGAGTTTCGCCGCCGCCGCGACCTCGGATGGACTTGGAAAAATTAGGGCGTTACTTTTCGGGCGAGACGAAGGCGTCGATAAAAAGCCCCAGGCGAGGAGGTGCCCGAGGCACCTTTGGTGGGTCCCACGCGGCCAGGTACATGGGCCGCGTGGGCCACCCCCATTTGGCCCTCGTGGCTCTCCTCTCTTCGGTCTTCTTCCCTCTGCCTTTCTCCCGATGAAAAACTGACGCAGTATTTTTCCTTTTATTATTTGAGTCCTGTAGCTCCTGAAACATTAAAGACAAGAAAAAGGAGGTTTTCTGCCTCCCAGAAATTAAATACCAAAAATAGGGACTTTGTATGAAAGTCCCCAAAATCATCTAAAACATGTAGAAACAATCATATAATCATGCAAATAACATTCTAGTATGATACTAAAAGTTATATAAATGATGATATAAAATGCACGTATCAACTCCCCCAAGCTTAAACCTTTACTCGTCCTCGAGTAAGTAAGGACATAGATCATTACATGCATCAATGGACTTATGGTTGATAAATAAATACGGGCATTGTATCATCATCATATTCAATTGCAAGATAAGATTAATGATCTAAAACTCATACATATGAGGGCAACATAAGTAGAACTCTAGCAATCACCCCTTACTTTTGAAAGCAAATAACCATTGTATGTTGGACAATCGAATCATATTGTTTTTCACATGCTTTTGCACTTCATGGCAAGCATTATAATCTTTTATACTTTGCTGAAATTCAAAGACAAGATAAACTCTCATTGGATAACAAGTTCAAAAGAAGACAAATGAAAAGACAGATAGATATAAAAATTGTTATCACTCTTGCTTGACTAGTAACTAGTGCAAACTTTAGTCATGGATATCTCAATCAAGTTCCCATGCTCTACACAACCCTTTTCTTACACTTTCCATGGCTAGCTGAAATTTCAGGTGCCTTCCTTTCATTCACATTCAAGAGCATAAGTATTGAAATATCCATGATCATTAATTTGCTCAAAAGATACTAGGTTGTAACAAGAGTGTTTTATATCCTTTTCATTAAGTCTTCTCAACTTCTTATCCTACAAGACATATCTTAACCTCAAACTATTTTCACAAGTCTTTTTACTTCTTCTATATTGAGATAATTCTATAATTGTCCAACATACTCAAGTTAATTAATTTCAAGGCAAGATGTGATTGAAATTCTAAATATGCCACGCTCATTTGCATGAGTGTTACCCATAAATCCCCAAACAAGAGAATCATGGATGACACCATACTTTAATATTCATTGATAAACCATAAGATAGGGATACATGATAATGCTCCATGAGCTCACACACGCCTAAGAGATATTGATAACTAATCGATAAAAGCAAAGCACACCATGACTAGATAGATATGATAGATTGATAAAGAGAAAGACTAGATGGAACTCCCCCAAGCTTGGCGTTCCTCCAGATTCTCCTTTGCTGCAGCCTCCTCCTTCTCATATTCTTCCTCCCATTCAGCCATCTTCCATGGGAAAGGCCTTCCATCACGGAAAGATGTAGGTGGATCATTGTACCTGAGGGTGGCGGCTGCTGCAATCTTCTTGAAGCGTTCTTCATATTCGCAGTTCTGGTTCTCTACATCCCACATGAAGCATTGGAACTTCTCCCATTTGTTGATGACGTCCTTGTACCTATCTTCCAGATCTTCAAGCCTTTTCTTGTACTCTTCAACCTTCTTCTCCAGCTCCAGGTTCATGAAGTGGTGAGCATCAAGGCTGCGGTAAACCACAGTGCCATACCTGAAGGTCTTGTCCTCTAACTCATCCAGCCTTTCCTCCACCGTGCCGGTGGCCTTGGGAGCCTTCACCTCCTCCACGAGCATCACGCCCTCCTTGAAGCACACGGTCTTCGGTGGTGTCATCACGGAGTTGAGGTAGCGGTTCACAACACCTCCTTGGGAGAGCTCTCCCCCTCTTGGTTGGATCCGGAGCAAGACATGGCTAAAACCTGACAGGCAGAAACAGCAGAAACAAAGATCGCTCGAGAACGCTCGGTGCGAGATTAGATCGGCAGAGAGGGTATATATTGAGGGTTTTTAGGTCAAGACGAAGCGTCGGGATCGAAAACGAGACGAAAAGGACTCCGAGGTGGAAAAGGATAGCCCACGCGGCCAGGTACATGGGCCGCGTGGGCCCCCTCTTTCCTCCCTCGGGTCTCCGTTTCGTCCAGTTTTCTTGTCCCACACGTTAATTTCCATAAAAAATGACTCCGTAAAATATTATGCAATTCCGAGAAACTTTCCAACAGTAAGTTACCTTCTATTGTTTTGGGTTTCTGAAACTGCACGGTTTCTCTCAATTACCTCTCCGGTGTTTGTAAATTCAACTCCTCCACCCTTCCGATGAAGCTCTTTCCTGCAATATAAGGTTTAAGGCGTTGTCCATTGACTACATGAGGTTTACCTTTCATGTCACCGTGAAGACGGATAGCTCCTGAACGGTACACCTCCTGTATCACTAATGGTCCCTGCCACTTTGAAGCTAGCTTCCCTGCAGAAAACTTGAAACGAGAGTTGTACAATAAAACTTGATCACCTACTTTGAATTCCTTTTTCTTAATTTTCTTGTCATGCCAAATCTTAACTTTTTCTTTAAACATCCTGGCACTTTCATAAGCTTCATTTCTCCATTCGTCAAGTAGGTTTAGGTCAAGAATTCTCTTTTCTCCCGCAGTTTTAAAATCAAAGTTCAGTTGTTTAATAGCCCATCTAGCTTTATGTTCTAGTTCAACAGGTAAGTGACAAGCTTTTCCATAAACCATTTTATAAGGAGACATTCCCATAGGATTTTTAAAAGCAGTTCTATAAGCCCACAAAGCATCATTAATCTTAATTGGCCAATCAGATCTAGACTTATTCACTGTCTTTTCCAAAATGAGTTTAATTTCCCTATTGCTTAATTCAACTTGCCCACTTGTTTGAGGATGATAAGGAGATGCAATTCTATGGTTAACATCATATTTTGCCAAAGTTTTTCTAAGAACACCATGCAAGAAATGAGAACCACCATCAGTAATTAAGAACCTAGGAACACCAAACCTGGGGAAAATGATGTCCTTGAGCATCTTCATTGCTGTGGCATGATCTGCACTTTTGGTTGGAATTGCTTCCACCCACTTTGTAACATAGTCAACTGCAACCAAAATGTGAGTATGCTTTGTCTTTGATTCTGGGAAAGGACCCATAAAGTCAAAACCCCACACATCAAATGGTTCAAGTGGCAATGAATAATTCATAGGCATTTCATTCCTCCTACCAATGTTTCCTACTCTTTGACATTTATCACAAGATTTAACATATTCAGCACAGTCCTTAAATAAAGTAGGCCAATAGAAACCAGATTGTAATACCTTTGCTCCTGTGCGATCTCCTGCATGATGCCCTCCATAGGGACTGTCATGACAATCTCTTATAATAGCCTGTTGTTCATGCTCAGGTACACAACGTCTAATAATACCATCCACACTTTTCTTATAGAGGAAAGGATCATCCCAAAAATAATGTCTAAGATCATAAAAGAATTTCTTTCTTTGTTGAGAAGTGAAGTGTGGAGGCAAAACTTTACCAACAATAAAATTTGCATAGTTGGCAAACCAAGGAGATGCAACTTTAGCACTAGAAACATTAACAATTGCAAGTTGTTCATTAACAAAGCTATCATTAATAGGAATAGGATCATCAGGTATGCTTTCCATCCTAGAGAGATGATCAGCAACTTGATTATCCTCCCCTTTCCTATCAACAATATGTAAATCAAATCTTGCAATAGAAGTACCCATCTTATTAGTCTAGGCTTAGCATCTTTCTTATTCATCAAGTATTTAATAGCAGAATGATCAGTATGTATTGTGACTTTTGAATCAGTAATATAAGGTCTAAACTTGTCACAAGCAAACAGTACTGCTAAAAATTCTTTCTCAGTTGTAGCATAATTCTTTTGAGCAGCATCAAGTGTTCTACTAGCATAATAAATAACATTCAGTTTCTTATCAACACGTTGGCCCAAAACAGCCCCAACTGCATAATCACTAGCATCACACATAATTTCAAAAGGCAAGTTCCAATCAGGAGGTTGAATAATGGGAGCAGTGATTAAAGCATTCTTCAAAATATTAAAGGACTCAATGCAATCATCATTAAAAGAGAAAGGAACATCCTTTTGCAGAAGATTGGTTAGAGGTTTTGATATTTTGGAGAAATCCTTAATGAACCTACGGTAAAAACCTGCATGCCCAAGAAAACTTCTTATACCTTTGAGGTCCCTTGGATATGGTAGTTTTTCAATAGCTTCAATCTTTGCTGGATCAACTTCTATTCCTTCTCCAGAAATCTTATGCCCAAGAACTATACCCTCAGTAACCATGAAGTGACACTTCTCCCAATTAAGAACCAAGTGTTGGTCTTCACAACGCTGTAAAACTTTGTTAAGGTTGAACAAGCAATTATCGAAGGAAGTACCATACACAGAAAAATCATCCATAAAAACCTCCATTATCTTTTCAATATAATCAGCAAATATAGCATTCATGCATCTTTGAAAAGTAGCAGGAGCATTACATAAACCGAATGGCATTCTCCTGTAAGCAAAAGTACCATATGGGCAAGTAAAAGTGGTCTTTTCTTGATCATCCTTATGGACAGGAATTTGCGAGAAACCTGAATAACCATCTAGATAGCAAAAGTGAGAGTGTTTAGACAACCTTTCTAGCATTTGATCAATAAATGGCAATGGATAATGATCTTTTCGAGTTGCTTTATTCAATTTTCTGAAATCAATAACCATCCTATAACCAACTACAGTACGTTGAGCCACAAGTTCATCCTTTTCATTTGGAACAACAGTCATTCCACCCTTTTTAGGAACACAATGAACAGGACTAACCCACTTACTGTCAGCTATAGGATAAATGATACCAGCTTCAATAAGTCTTATTACCTCTTTCCTTACCACTTCTTTCATTTTTGGATGGAGGCGGCGTTGAAAATCAACAACAGGTTTTGCATCTTCCTCCAGATTAATTTTATGCATACATAGAGCGGGGCTTATACCTTTAAGATCATCAAGAGAGTATCCAATGGCTGGTCGGTGAGCTTTTAGCACATCAAGTAATTTCTCTTCCTCTTCAGCTGAAAGGTTAGCACTAATAATGACAGGATATATGCTCTTCTCATCCAAATATGCATATTTCAGATTTGCAGGCAAAGGTTTCAATTCAAAACTAGGATCCCCTTTAGGTGGTGGTAGCACTCCTAAATTATCAGGTGGGATATGCAATTGTAATTGTGGTGGTTGTTGCCATAATATTTGTTCCAAAGCCTCTTTTTCCTCATCATTAAATGGTTCATCTTGATTAAGCATATAACGTTCTACAACATCAGTTGAAGCTACAGCTATATGAGCAAGAGTTTCAATTAAATTATTAGGAATTGGCTCTTTCTCAACATGTTTATCAGCAAATTTGGAAAAGTTAAATTCAAGTTTCTCACCAGCACATTTAATAAACACTTTCTCTTTAGGCAAATTAATTTCAGCACCAACAGTATGTAAGAAAGGTCTACCAAAAATGATAGGACAAAATGAATCTTGAGGACAACCAAGCACAATAAAATCAGCAGGGTATTTTATTTTGCCAATCAATACTTCAACATCTCTAACAATTCCAAATGGACTAATATAATCTTTATTAGCAAGTTGAATTGTCATACCTGTCTCTTCCATAACAATGGGATCAATATCAGGCTTGATCTCAAGATAAAGAGAATATGGAATGACACTAATACTTGCTCCAATATCACATAGACCATGATAACTTGAAGTCCCAATAGAGCATGATATAACAGGTTTCCCAACTTTGGCCGAATTACCTTTGATGACTTTGGTAGCATCTTCACATAGATAAACATCCACTGGGTCTTCTTCATTTAGTTGCTTGATAACAGAAATTTGAGTGTTGACTTCCACCTGTTCATAAGGCTGAGAACATCTTTTGTTACTCTTGTTAGTAACAGCTTTAAGTAAATTCTCCTTAACTTGGTTTGGAAATGGAGGTGGTTCAACATACTCCTCAATTGTCACAGATGACATTGGTTCAACCTGTTTAATAACTTTAGGAACAACAATAGATTGTTTAACAGGTTCAACATAAACTTCAAATCCACTTTTTGGAACACAGATATGATCAGCAAAACCTTTAGCTATTTCAATTATAACATAAGGATCAAGACCAAAAGTATCACTCAGATTTTTAAACATAGAAGTAGAGAAATTCTCTACACATGAATATTCATAATCAAAATATGGCTCATTACCTTTATCAAGATCCCAGTGGCTAGTATTTTCAGAAATAGTCTCCAATAAATTCCATGCTTCTTCTTCAGTGTTATTAGTAAAACTTCCACCAGATGAATTATCCAGAATCTCCTTGTGCTTCATAGGTAGTCTCACATAAAAGTTTATCAATATAAGTTTCCTTGTAAGATCATGACATGGATTCTTGCGAAGGAGTTCCTTTAACCTCCCCCAAGCTTGAGTAATACTCTCTCCCAGATGTGGCCAGAAATTGAATATATAGCAGCGGTTATCATAAGCTTCTTTAGGAGTAAAATATTTAAGAAAGAAAACCTTCCTCAAGATACTCCATTCATTCTGGACCTCTTCATCCAAAGACCTGTACCAATCACGAGCATTACCAGATAAAGACAAATACAATAGCTTCCTTTTTACCTGATCCTCTGAAATACCAGGTAGTCTGAATAAGCCACATATGTCCTCAATTATTTCCATGTGCTCGCGTGCCGACTTAGTTCCATCTCCTGTAAATGGATTTTTCATAACTCTTTTAACATGACCCATGGGAATTTTATATCCCACTTTAGGTATCTCAGGCACAGCAGTTTCAACCACCTTTGCAGTAGTGGCATAAGCACTTTCATATAGAGCAAGATGCAGCGAGGCACGATTCATAAATGCCATAGTAACAATGAGATAAACAGCTTTCAAGTTTCCTTACCAAACTTCTTACCAATAGCGCTACGCTCCCCGGCAACGGCGCCAGAAAAGTATCTTGATGGCTCCCAAGTGCAGGAGATCAATTGTAGTACCTTTCAATTAGAAAAGGTTGTCGAACCCACGAGGAGCTGAAGGTATTGGTTAGTAAGATTGATAAATAAAACAATAAAAGATGCAGTGTTTTTGGTATTTTCAGTTGTATAATTGCAAGCAGATAACAGATAGTAGCAAGTGAAAGCTCTCAAAGAGAGAAAGCCCAATCCTCTTATGTGGCAAAGGACAAGCTCAAGTGATGTGTAACTTATATGTGGCAAACGTTCCCGAGGGCGGCATGGATGATGCTAGGCATAGAGATTTATTAAACAACACGTTGAATATCTTGTCAAGTTTTAATCCTCTTTGGACGGAGCCATAATTAGGTATAGCTAAATAAATAAACTACAACCCCTTATGATGGATCATGTGGCCAAGCAAATGACTGCACAAGAATTATTAAGACCTAAAGTCCCACCATAGCATTACACTCTAAGGTCCCCGATACTAATACCCTCATAATATAACTTCATGACTCGGTCTCAGGTTTACGTGTCCTCCCAAGTCTCCATCAATTCATTACACTACGGTGTTCTCCTATGAGCCCATAAAGGTGAAGTGTTGTGCAGTCGACGTTCGCACAACACCATCATAGAATCACATAAAAGATAAACTCTTGACAAAATACCAACACATGTCATATATAAATCAATGCCAATTCATCCTATGCCCTCAGGAACATACGGGAACTACTCACAACGTGCGAACATGATCATAATCAGTGGCATAAGTGGTACAACACAATCTGAAATTATAACTTCACCACCAAATAATGACAAGTACTCAATCACAAACATGAATAGTAGCACAAGACAAGTATCTAGGGTATAGCAACTCTCAAACTGCGAGGGGAACGGAGTGGATCACGGTGATGATGATGGTGATGGTGCTGGTCTTGATGGGGGTGATGATGTAGAGGCCTCCTCCCACGCCAAGGAGGAGAGGTGATGACGATGACGATGATTTCCCCCTTCTCCGGAGTTCCGGAGCAGCAGGATCTGACCCCCCTCGGAAGGGATCAGGAGTTTCGCCGCCGCCGCGACCTCGGATGGACTTGGAAAAATTAGGGCGTTACTTTTCGGGCGAGACGAAGGCGTCGATAAAAAGCCCCAGGCGAGGAGGTGCCCGAGGCACCTTTTGGTGGGTCCCACGCGGCCAGGTACATGGGCCGCGTGGGCCACCCCCATTTGGCCCTCGTGGCTCTCCTCTCTTCGGTCTTCTTCCCTCTGCCTTTCTCCCGATGAAAAACTGACGCAGTATTTTTCCTTTTATTATTTGAGTTCCTGTAGCTCCTGAAACATTAAAGACAAGAAAAAGGAGGTTTTCTGCCTCCCAGAAATTAAATACCAAAAATAGGGACTTTGTATGAAAGTCCCCAAAATCATCTAAAACATGTAGAAACAATCATATAATCATGCAAATAACATTCTAGTATGATACTAAAAGTTATATAAATGATGATATAAAATGCACGTATCATACGTTCGAACTATTTTAAAATAATTTGTACACAAAAATTATGTGTCTCCACGATTAGGTTTCATTCCTGTACTCAGTTTCGATTTTCGTCGATTATAACTTCTCAATTTTGAATCGATGTTCACAACTTTTTTAGACAAATTTTATCAAATTCATCTCACTCGATTGACCGTTTAAAATATCATTTGAAGAATAGGTTAATATCCACGTTTCGCACAAATTTTATGTTGTAATTTTTTCGTTTCGACGGTCATATACGAGATGTTCGAGACTATGTATGAACGATTTTAAAAGTGAAGAGCAAAGGCCGGTGAACGAAATTGATTTATGAATGATTTTAAAAAGTGAACAGAACAAAGTCTATGAACATAAATTATTTCTGAACAATTTTTAAAAAGCGAACAGGAAAAATTCTTTGAACGGAAATTATTTTGAACGATTTTTCAAATCTAAACATTTTTTTCGAAAAATGAAAATTTAAAATACTATCTAAACAGAAAATAAAAAAGAAGCTGCTGAAAAAAACAAAAAATAAAATGGCGGCAAATGAAAACTATTTTTAAACAATTTTAAAAAATGAACAGAGAATGACACTGAACGAAAACTATTTTTGAACGATTTTAAAAGTGAACAGAAAAGGCCGGTGAACAAAAACTATTTTTGAACGATTCTAAAAAATGAACAGAAAATAACGGTGAACAGAAACTATTTTTGAACGATTTTAAAAGTGGACAGAAAAGGCCGGTGAATGAAATCGATTTTTGAACAATTTTAAAAAATGAACAGAAAAAGTCAATGAACAAAAACAAATTTGAACGATTTTTTTAAAGTGAACAAAAAAACTATATGAACGGAAATTATTTTTGAACGATTTTCAAAATATGAACAATTTTCAGATCTGAACAATTTTCAAATTGAACATTTTTCACTTCTGAATTTTTTTCAAATACGAACAATTTTCAAATCTAAATTTTTAAAATTTGAACATTTTTCAAAAGAATGATAATTTAAAATTATATCTAAAAAGAAAAAAGAAAATAAGAAAGAAAAAAGAAAAAGCAAAAAAAACAAAAACGAAATAGAAACAGGAAAAAATGAAAAAGAAGAAAGGAAAAAGAAACAGCCAAAAAACAAAAAAAATAACCGAAAAGCCCAGAAACCGAAAACTGGAGGTATTACCTTATTGGGCCGGCCCACGAAGGGGTGTGCGGGAGCGAATAGCTTCCGACCTGGTCGTCAAATAGGATTCGCCCATTGCCAGTGGTTCCCCGCGCCGTATGTCCTGCCTCGCTTGTCCCGCGCTGGGGCAATGCCGTTTCCGTTGTGGTCCTGCTCAACGAAGATTCGCTAACCTCTCCTCAGCAGTATCTCGCCACGGGGGGAATCGCCGAGCAATCCCTACTCTCCAGGCCCGCGAACCCGCTTGGTGGTGGCGGCGGATAGGGCGGCGAGCGCTGACCCCGGAAGTGAGGTCTCCTACAAACCTTCCTCGAGTATGGAGGAGGTCGCCGGCAAGGCTGTGCGCCTGTGAGGGTAAGAGGCGGTGCTGTTTGCTTGGGCGGCCGCGAAGAGCCGAAGAGAAGGTTCAGAGGAGGAACAAGTAAGTATGCGCCTTCAGCTTCCTTCCACACGTATCTGAAAAATGATTACATGGATATACAGTTTGTGCATCCAGATTCAGAAAATTTGGGTTCAATCAGTTTGGCATTGGCTCGCAATTAATGTTGTTAACTGTAATTAAAAACTTACAGACTACAGAAATTGATGTTGTTAGCTGCAATTAAAAACACTACACACATATATGCTTTGCATGTATTGGTTAGCATGATGATCATGTTGCATAACTCTAAAATATTGCTGTGAGCATACCACAAATTCAGATTTGGAAACGCTGACAGGCACAATCCAAGCTGAAAAATCACCGGTTTAATAATCTAACACACTGTATCTTCTTAATTCCCAGTCTTTCTAGCATACGGTACCTCATCACCACCCTCGACGCTGCACTAAAATTTCAACTCACTGAAACTAAGACCTTGTTTGGTTAGGCTTTTGCTGTGGCTTTCTCGACTTATAAGCCGTAAGCCCAACCAAACAAGAAACACATCACACGCGCTTACAGAGAAAGCCACTCGTGCTACTCGCATATTTCTGGAAACCTCCCCCTCCCCTCTCTCTCTCCGTACCAGAGGCGAGCCGAGGGCGACCTCGGCGCGGCCAGCGTCCGCCGGCGTATCCGGTGGATTTCCCACCCTCCGTCGGCCGCTCCGGCGGCGGATGGCTGCTGCCTTGCCCTGCCGGCGCTTCCTCCGGCTGCGGTGGGGGTTTGCGAGGGTGGTGCAGGAGGCCGGACTCCAGATCTTCTTGGTCGTCTTCGGGTCGAGGGCGTCGGCGCTGGTTCAAGGCGATGGCTTCGCACTGGTGGTCTTCCAGCTTTCCTCTTCTCCGCCATGCCAAGCGGTTGACTGAAGACGGCGGCTTTGTCGGCGGCTTCCTGGCCACGGTTCGCAGCGGTTCGCCGGCTCGGGTGGAGCTTGGCGGCAGCGCGCGGTTCGGCGCGTCTCCATGGTGTGGCGGCGTCGGTGGGGGCTGGGTCCTCAGGGACTGGTTTGTATTTTCCATGTTTTCTGAGGTTTGGTCTGCTAGTCGGTTTTATTTTGATCTGGGTTTCATGTACTTAAAAAAAAAAGAAAACCCGCGTCCAGCGCGAAGAATCCGCGGAGGTGCTTTTCGGCTTTGGCTTTCAGTCTTTACCTCTTCATCCCTTAACTTGCTGCAATATTACCCACCCACCATCTGCCACCCAACGACCTTGCAGTGATCTCCTTTCGTTCCCAATTGCTAACTCCTCGCGACTCTCTCACTCCCGCTGCTGGATTAGGTTTGGGCGCCGCCGCCACCTTGGTCAAGGGCGAGCGCCCGCCGGCCGCTTCCATCCCTGCCCCGTTCCCATCCCCACCGGCCGCCGTTGTCCCCGCCTGCTACGAGCTTCCTGGGACCCCTCTTCCTCGACAGCAGGAGCTCAAGGTCGAGCACGACGACCGTCAGCGACAGCGCGAAGACCGGCCGTCCCACGAGCTAGACCAGGCGATCGTTCGCCTCTTCCCCTTGGCTAGCCAGCTAGGCTGGATCAGCTGTACTATACTACCTGATTGCTACGTCCAGAACTCCAGAATGAATCAATGCTTAATTAATTTGGTTTGTTAGAAGACTATTTGGGTTATTTTGCTTACTCTTTGAACACCTACGATTTTTAGAAATAGAAAACAAGATTTTTCTTTTGTTATTAACATTAAAAAAAGGACATAACTAAAAAAGAATTGGCAATACAACTGTATTAATGAACCTACAAAATCGCTCAAATTTGAATAGATCCGAGTATTGTGGACATTCCTTGTTTTCATTTCGAATCATTTTTATCTGAATTTTCTTGTTTGTCAAATAAAAATAGTTTGTTAAGTTGTCTCTCAATTGGTTCAACTATAAACACCAATCAAATAATCAAACAAATAAGGTGATTTTCAATGGAAATTTGTATTCCTAACTTATGATTGATTAACTAAACATGGTTATTTATCTGAATCCATCTCAAGTAGGCCATTATCCTTAAACAATAAGTTAACCATTTCTCAACTCTCGAGGGTATATCAGATATTTACCCTCACAGTCACAGTTCAGACAGCTACTTGCCAAATGGCTTTTACAGCTTTCTACCAACACACAGCCCACAGCTATTTTCTCACAGCACACAGCCCACAGCTGTTTTCAGATAAGCCACAACTCAACCAAACAGGGCCTAAGCCGCGCCTTGGCGTGTCGTCGGAGGTGTGCAGGCTGGCAAAATAGAATGCCATAGGAGAAGGAGATGGAGGAAAGAGGATATGGTGCAGGTGGCGACATAAATCTTGGTGGGATTCACCTTTCTCTTCTACTCCAGCAGTCCATGTGCAACCCCACCTAGCCGTCGGCTCCGCTGCCCAACATTCATCCGCTGCCATCCCTCGGGAGCATGTGTCCCGCAGATGGCATAGACGATGCTCACAAACCTGGTTGTACTTCAAGGGGAGGCCTTTGCGGCATTGCTCCCTTTACTTCCACGTCCTGACCTTCGCTCCTGACCTCACCGCCTTGTCCTGACCAAGGCCGCCACCGGTCAAGCCCTAGAACCCACGCCCTCCCCCGAGCTCGCCCCAGTTTCACCCAATGTATTCATACCCATCATATCCCCTGGCACCCAGAGCACACAATAACACAGAAAGGGGAATGCCTGGAGTACAAACCAGAGGCGAACACCGACGGAATCATCAAAGAGTGGCGGCATCACAGCGGCAGTCCGTCACTAGAAGACGCACTGGGCTGACATATAACACATGCAAACTTCATAAACGATTACAACAGTAACAATCGGTCCCACTAGGGGGCACGAAGCACAAACACAGAGAGACGGGACCGGAGGAGTTCGATAAAAATTGTTTGTGCTTCAGTGAAAACATTCAATTACACATGCATGATGCAGTTTACAAACATACACATACATTACGTAAGGATTGGTTGAAATTCATTAATGGCTGTGTAGTCATGAAAGCAGCAGTCACAAATAACACACTAGCTGATTACTTGATCATGCCTTGGTGAGCGATACAGAGATCCATCCTAATCTGGAAAGCTGATTCCTTAAGATTCCGTTCAGGCTCCATAGCCGCTTTGCGGTCCTCACGAATTCATCCATCACGTCTCCAAAATGTTGTACAATTATTGGCTCAAAGATAGCTCTCATCGGGTGGACGAACCTATTTGGAGTGAAGAACGAAGAGTCCATGTCACTTGTAAAGTCATGCACTAGCATCTCCTTGATCGAAATGGAGCCCTCTTCTTTGATGATATCCTCAAGCTCTTCACTGAAAGGTCCATACATCGGCATGTAGAAAGAATCAAACTTAGCTTTGTCGATCACACCCTATTAATCATAACAGAAGATTAAGTACTTGCGCATTGGTTAGCAGATGATTAAGTCATATGCAAGAAAGCTAACAAATATACCTCTAAGGTCATAACACTAAGAACCTGAAGTGCGGTTTCCCATATGTTAAATAATTTTGAGGTAATTCCATCATCCTGCCTCCCTAGAATGGAAATAACCATTCGGCCTCCTGAGAGTAATTCTTTGGCTCTTAGCTTTAGGAATGGAAAAGTGCAGTGATGTTTGCTTGCACGGATACCACCTATCGAGATGACCAAGTAAGTATGCGCCTTCCCGTTTCAACGATAAATTTTCTTGCTAAGAATATATGTAAACAATGTTTAGATACATCCGGATTCTGAAATATAGCCTAAATCTCGTCCGGCACATTCTAGAGGAAATTTCTAGTCTTCAAGGTATTAGTAGTCCTCTGCCTTTTAGCAGTTCGAACTTAGAAAACAAGGGCTTATCATCTCAAAGAGGTGGCGGTCGTTGCACTTTTGAATCCAAAAGTCTTGTCTCTTCAGGTCTAGTAGAACTTGCACTTTGTACATCAAGATTGTGAGCTGAACTTTCTCTGGAATGAGATATAAGTGCATAGGTCAAGTTACTGCAAAATAATAATTTCACAGGAAACTAAAGGGGCAAACATAAGGGAGAAATATCTTACAGTAGTTCACAGAAGTTCTGCTTCGGCGGCATGTCCAATTCATCTAAGCATTTCTCAAACATTTCTAGAACTTTTGTTATAGTGGGGCGATGCAAAGGTATTACTTGTATGCACCACAAGCCAATCAGGATCATCTTTCTCGCGATTTCCTCAATTTCTCCTGTGACTTCACATGCTTGTAGTCCATCATCTTGCGCAAAGTGTTCGTAAATCCAATCTGGAAAATACTTCTCGCTGTACTTTTCAACAATTGATTTTATGTTTCTCCTACCTCCAACCATCTCTAGCAGCATCCTTCCATAACTATAAACATCTGACTTTGTTGACACCACTCCAAAGGTTCGATAGTGTACTTCTGGAGCAATGAATCCAATTGTTCCTCTAGTACCAGTCATTGAAAATCTACTCTCCTTTGTAAGACATAATCTAGCTAGACCAAAATCAGCAATCTTTGGGTTAAAATCTTTGTCTAGAAGGATATTTTGAGGCTTGAAATCAAAATGAACAATCCGTGTAGTACAACTATGGTGCAAGTATTCTAGGCCACGAGCAATTCTGATTGCTATCGCATAGAGCCTCTCCCATCCTAGAGTTTCTTTTGGGTTCTCTGAGTAAATGTACTTATCCATGGAACCGTTGGGCATGTACTCGTATACAAGCGCTCGTTTTGATCCCTCCAAACAAAATCCATGCAATCTAACAACATTAACATGAGAGGTCCTGCCGATGCACATAACCTCATTCACAAATTCGTCCCCATTCCCTTTGCAGTCGTGCAAGAATTTCACAGCAACCAGAGCACCATCGTGCAGTCTTCCTTTGAAAACCACACCATAACCACCTCTTCCAAGCTGATCACTGCGAGAAGACGTTATCTTCATTACCTTTGAGTACATGTATCTTTTTGGAGCTAGGGATCCATAAGATACTATCATGGCCTCACAATTTTTTTCAGTGTTGCTGCTAGTCTTCTTGCAAAGGAGAAACCATAGTCTTTTTCCCTTTCTATGCCATATCAAGAAGTAAATACATGGAAAGAGCAAGGTTGCAGCTGATGATGTCGAACCTGAGAGGAGGTACATGTTATAATCAGAAGTTATAATACAGTCTATCTTCTTGTTTCTTAAGGAGTACTTGTTGGCAAAAGTACTAGCAAGCTAGAGGCTATAACGTGATCACTCTTATATTATGCACACATGAGAGTTTCTTGTTTCGGTTTTTCATTCATTACTGACAAGATAAATTTTGAAGATGGTATTTCATCATAGTAAAAGAAATCACACTGATATTTAAATCACTGCATGTGGGAAGACCGAAAAGTTTTAGCATACCTATTAGCATGATCTTCTTGAAGGTCCTCTTGCTACCTGGAATATAACATATCATTTATTAGTAAATAACAATGGCATCAAATAGTAGTACGTTGGTTGTTTTTTCAAAAGAAAGAAATAGGCATCGTATATGAACCTTCAATATTCTTCCATGAAATATAAAAAAACACATTACAAGATAATGAAGTACAATAAAACATGGACTACATATCTGACTTTCTTTTGACTGAAGTACGAAAAAACACATTACTGCTATTTTCTAATATGCAATTAAAAAAAGTTATAGGTCTGTGTAGATTTAATAGGCAGTATAAGAGATTGCATACACTGTGACTTATAAGTGTGTTTCAATGGCATTGCATTGGATGTTACATTTCAGCGTGCATAGCAATTAGTTGGAACATGAGTGATGTGTTAATTTTTTTCTGGAAATGTCCTCTGTACAACTATAGGAGTAGACTGGTAGCATAGTGTAGTAATTAGCATGGACCCGCATGCTGTGTTCTTTTTTCCTGTAAATCTGCTCTAAATCAGAACTTAGTGTGCTAATTAAATTCTCTATTTTACAGGTAAAACTTACTGCGGCCTAACTCGTTTGGGGTAATTAATGGGATACGAGATAATTTCCCAAGCCTGAAGATTAGCAATACTACCAAGTTTAAAATGCGGTAAAGAGAAATTTAAAATACTACACATATGTTAGCCCCTAGCGGACGCTTGCTTCTGATTAAAACGGTGTTGGCGGCTATCACTATATACCATATGCTCTCTTTGGACCTGCCGCAGTGGGTGATCAAGAAAATCAACAAGATTTGCCGAAGCTTCTTATGGTATGCAGTGGGAGAGGCGACTGGTGGCAACTGCAGAGTGGCCTGGAGCAAAGTCTGCATGCCCACCAAATACGGAGGCTTAGGGCTGCATAACATCAAGTATCTAAATGATGCACTGCGAATGCGCTGGAGATGGTACAAGAAAGTCGGAGAGCTAAGAGCTTGGTCTGGGCTGCAATTCAAACTATCACCGGAGGCTGACAATCTGTTCAAAGCAGCCATGAGCTGCTGTATTGGAAGGGCGACAAAACATTGTTTTGGTATGATAGATGGCTGGAAGGGCGCAGTCCATATGACATGGCGCCTGACCTTCTGAAATTCGCCACGGCAAGAGGGGCAAAGCGAAGAACTGTTGCAGAGGCTCTCCAAGATGGGAGATGGGTCAAGGACATCAGAGGCAATTTATCTCTGTCAGCCATTGTACAATTCATGCACTTATGGTGCACCATCAGGGAGAAGATCACACTGTCAAGAATAGAGGACAGTTTCAGTTGGCGGCTGACAGCAAACGGCAGTACTCGGCAAAATCAGCCTATCTCGTCTTCTTTTTTGCAAAACTGAAGCAAGCTATGTAGTAACACTTTGGAAAAGCAGGGCACCATTGAAAGAAAAATTCTTCAGCTGGCTAGTGATGAGAGACCGATGCTGGACAGCGGCCAGGCTCGCAAAGAGAGGATTACAGGGCCCGACTGTATGCACATTATGCGACCAAGAACCGGAAACCATATAGATCACATAATGGTGAACTGCTCTTTTGCAAAAACCCTCTGGTTCCGTTTTTGCCAAGCAAAGCAGATTCAGGACATCACACCCCAAGGTACAACCACGGTGAAGGACTGGTGGAACAGCGTGCTTACAAGATGCAGAGGTAAACAAAGAAGGATCTTGGCAACTTTCTTGATTGCAGGCATGAGGAAGATCTAGCATGAGAGAAATGCGCGGGTGTTTGAAGGAGTACAGTCTAGCATGAATAACATTGTAAAAAGCATGTGTAACGAACTTGTAATGTGGGAGAGTGCGAGGACTAGAGCAGGTCATCGGGAGGAGTAGCATAGAGTTTTCCTGGCGGTGGTTCTGTCCACATGTAATCGCAACATTCTATTTCCATTTTTAATGAGATGACCGCAACTTTGTGCTGCGTGTCCTTGAAAAAAAATTAGTTACTGGTGCAGACGGGATGTGAGGCATACGCCGCAGTGGCGCTTGGAGATATCGTAGGTGTTGTTGATCTGGCAGAGCCCGCCGCTGTCCATGCACGCCACGCAGCAACGTGTACCCCAACACCTGCATCATGGACACCGTGCAGTTCCCCTCCACCGACCTGTTGTACCCGCCGGCGAGCCAACCGTATGAGCTAAACTGTCGTGGACGTACGTATTGGACCCAAGACCATCCGCGGAGCTCACATGTGCCCATCTGGCGGTGGTGGCCAGAGGATTTCGTTGCAGTTGTTATTAGATCTATCATTTGCACCGGTGGCGGACCCAAAAATACTTTAAAACCCGGCAAACTGTTAATATAAATGTTTAATACGCTATTGTTTTGGACAAATACCATAAAAATACAGGTACCGGCCGGCCGGAACCGGGACGCTGCGTCCGCCACTGATTTGCACGTGTTTGGACAAGCTGCAATCTTGTCAAGGCTAATTTTTTGAGAAAATTGGATTCGGACGAGCTGTAGTGTATTCTTTTTTTCATATGCACATTTTCGTTACTCGGACCAGCTCACTTTAATGTGCAGCTCATGGACCAGCTGTATTCTCGGCAAGTTTTTCTTGGCAATTTACCCTATCCTGACTTCTGAGCATTGTTTTTTCAGAACAAAATACTGAATGGTTCAGCACAACAATGGATGACTGAGTGTGCTCCTTTGATCGCAGCACCATAGCACTTCTCTCTGCCTCTCTCAGCATTTCCCATGGCAACTTCAAGTTTATTTACACGATAAATTAGTTGTTAAAGTAATGCAAACAACAGTAAAGCAAGATGTGCTGCACTGGGCGGCCGCGGCGACTCGGCACGATCAGCTACGGACATATCCCCTCGGTTACTGGAAGTAATACTGACATGATTGAGATATAGTGTTCTTCGAAAAGGGAAATCTTGGCGAATTGAAGGCACTTGCTAGGAACTTGGTTGATAGATGATTTGATGGATGAACAACTTACCAGCAAGGGGAGGGGTAATCCACGTTAGGAGGAAGCCTTCTCTGATCAGCTGCTCGTAGTCGCTGGGGTTGGCCGACGAGCCCAACACGGGCACGACGAGAGCGTGGCAGCCCTCGATAGAGTAGCCGCCGTTGTCGCTTGTCTCGTTGTAACTCGATAGAGTACCTCGCTCTCGTTCCCGCACCTCATCCTCGTCTCCACCAGCTCTCTGTCATGCCTCGCCGCCGCCACCGATGCTTTGGTGCAGTTGTATATGACCAGGTTCAGTTTGACGGGATCGATCCTAAACGGGGGCCGCAATTTCTCGGAGGTGTTCCAGATGGGTTCTTTGCAGCTGTTGGATGGTGGTAGCAGCCTCAGCTTTCCCAGATCAACGATATGCAAACTCTTGTCCTCGTAGGAGATGTCCATGATCGCGAACCCGTAGCTGTAGGGTATGGCGCTCGGTAGGACCGGGGTGTTGTCAAGGCAGGTGACCTGGAAGTCCGGGGATCCGCACGATCTTCCCGTCTGCTGATCGATGAGCCAGAACGGGTAGGAGATGGTCAGGTTGCCGCACTTGTTGGTCGAGCCCGAGCAGCCTTCCGCTTGCGGCTGCTCCTGAGCTCCGGCGAGCATCAGTGGCAGCCACCAAACGCCGAGGAAGGCAAATAACCAGCAGCTCCGAGTTATCATCGGAATAGGACTTGGAGAATTTGCAGTGATCAAGAAGTGGGGTGAGTGGATCGGTAATGCCGTGGTTGCATGAAGTACGAACGATATATGGGGACGGGGAGCGAGCGTAGTAAGGAAGATTTGACTGGAAATATTCTGGCAATCGATCAACGTCCAGGAATTGCCACGAATTAGCAGGGTACTACCGTTGACGGGAAGCTATGACTAATGACATTCGTGATGCGACTGGAAGTCTGGGGTCAACCAACGCACGGGATGTGACTGAAAGTTTGATTTTCGCTTGTCTCATTGTAACGCCCTCGCACGCTGGCAAGCATCTCGCTCTCGTTCCCGCACCTCATCCTCGTCTCCACCACACCTCTGTCGCCCCGACGTGCCGCCGCCGCCACTGCCGCTGCCGCGTCCTTGCATCTGTACAGGATGAGGTTCAGGTTGGTGTGGCTGATCCGAAAAGGGCGCCCCAGTTTGATTGAGGTGTTTCAGCCGGCACGGCAGCTACTATTGGAGGCTTGCAGTAACTCTAGCTTGCCCACATCAATCGCACGCATGGTGCGTTCCTCGTAGGCAATATTTATGATCTCGAAGCCATAGAGTCCAGCTGTACCCCGTAGGACTGGAGTGGTGTTGTAGCAAGTGACCTGGAAGTCCGGGGGACCACATGAGCGTCCCGTCTCTGTGTCCACGAGCGATAACGGGTCGGAGATGGTCACGTTGCCGCACCTCGCCGACCTCGCCGTCGCCGGACAGTCTCCCCCTTGCTGCTGCTGCTCCT
The DNA here is from genome assembly GCA_947311845.1 of Poa pratensis. Taxonomy (NCBI): domain Eukaryota; kingdom Viridiplantae; phylum Streptophyta; class Magnoliopsida; order Poales; family Poaceae; genus Poa; species Poa pratensis. Next base: position 82,401,888 of record CAMZMU010000038.1, on the reverse strand, counting down.
GAGCCGGCACGAGTACAAGTGGCAGCCACCATATCCAAACCCAGACGAACACGATGAACCAGCAGCCAGGAGCCATCTCGGATCAGAAAGATTTGTGGGGGAAATAGACTTAGACTAGACGCAAGCGAGAATACTCTGGTCGAGCAACGATATATGGGAACAGCGAGTGTGCAGGGGGTGAGAGTGAGGAAGCGCCGCACTGGCTGGCCGGCTGCGGCGAACGATCGGCTACGTACTTATCCCCTCAGTTAGTGGGAAATAATGATGGCACGGTTGATAGCATGGTTCGATAAGTAGACGATTTGATTGAGGAACAATTTACCAGCAGCCGCAGGGAGAGGAGGAGGGTCCTCCCACGTAAAGAGGAAGCCGCCGCGGATGAGCTGCTCGTAGTCGCTGGCGTTCACCTCACCCGACGGCGACGAGCCCTGCACCGGCACGATGCAAGCATCGCAGCCCTCGATAGGGTAGCCGCCGTTGTCGCTCTTCTCGTTGTAACGCCCTCCAGCGCTGAAGAACACCTCGCTCTCGTTCCTGCACCTCATCCTCGTCTCCACAAGCTCTGTGTTCCGACGTGCCGCGGCTGCCGGCTCCGTGCAGTTGTACATGATCAGGTTCTTGTTGGTGTTGCTGATGATAAACGGGCGGCCCAGTTTGACGGAGGTGTTCCAGCTGGGGTAGCAGCTGTTGGATGCGTTCAGTAACTCCAGTTTGCCAGATCAATCGCAAGCAGGCTCCGATTCTCGTAGTTCATATTCATGATCTTAAAGCCGAAGATTCCAAAACTCCGCAGGACTGGAGTGTTATTGTAGCAAGTAACCTGGAACTCCGGGGCACCACAGGACCTTCCCGTCACCAAGTCGAGGAGCCAGAATGGGCGGGAGATGGTAAGGTTGTTGCACCTCGCTTTTGCCGGGCAGTCCCCTCCTTGCTGCTGCCCGTCAGCCGGCACGAGTACAAGTGGCAGCCACCATACCCAAACCCATAAGAACACGATGAACCAGCAGCCGGGAGCCATTTCGGATCAGAAAGATTTGGAACGGCTGTGGCCTGTGGGGGAAATAGACTAGACTAGACGCAGGCGAGAATACTCTGGTCGAGCAACGATATATGGGAGCGGCGGGTGTGCAGGGGGTGAGATGGCCAGAACGTTTGACTGCAAAAATTGGGCAGGCGATCGCCGTCCACGGATTCGACGATCCTTGTACAGCATACGTGACTCGACCGGGCTAATCCTGGTACTGCGGTACACCATACGTAACTCAATGGTAGCGTCGCACCCCTCCATAGCGTTGCCGGCGTAGTTCCCAGCAGCGGTAGCCACCAGGTCCAGGAGTACCTGCAGATTGGAGGCTTGGAGCCATTGTAGCACAGGATTTGGAATTGTTGCTAGTGAATCGGGTGCTGGGGCCTGGCCGCCTGTGAGAGAAGAGAGAATAGTATGCTAGTGAGCGGACCAAGCAAGCTAGCTCAGCTCAGCGGATTGGTCCACATCCTAGAGACGGTCTTCACACGGTGGCCGAATGACTAGCTTGTTGACTGGAGTTAGGAATGGTTTTTCAGGACCATACAGTTCGGCAAATCTCAGTGGACAAGTCTCCGCAGCAGTACCATCGCACGAATGTTGCAGAAACAAATTGCAAAAATATATTGTAATGTTGTGGTGTCGACTTTGACGACGAGGACTTCTACAGTACCGTCTATTTCATGTTAATCGAATGTCGCTGCGTGCTGTCCGTCCGTCGTCTTTTTTTGCGGATGTCTCGCCGGAGGTGCTCGCTGTCAATCTCCATCACGCTTCGCTTCAGGCACCATACTCTCGGAGCGTTTTGTTGCGGTGCTGCCACTTTCGAGGCTGTGCAGTAAGCCCTAATCGTCAATGTTGTATCGATCGAGTTCGTAGTCCACATTAGGCTTACTCATTACCCTCATGTCCCCGTCCAGATAAGCATCCGTTCTTACTCAATCTCACAGTGTTGTATTAAGCTTTTTGCCAACAAATTCAGTATGAGATTCTTAAATAATTTGGAGATATTTGCTAGCTTCTGTGAAATTGAGAAACAACTGAGACTGGATTGATGGAGGTGAAAGGAGTGTCTCCTGTGGCCTCGGACGCAGATTTTTAGTTGCAAACTCTGAAAAATTCTTATTGCGACCTGCAAACTCTGAACATTGAGGAGCAACTGCTTATCTAATCCCTTCTTCACGCCCACGCGGCTGTCGAACTGATACGAAACCTCGTCACTGGGTGTATGTGTTGGAATTGATCTTGGCTAACAACCAAGAGAGAAAAGGTCAAAGGGATATGGTCCACCACACCCAACGTATAGATGCACTATGATCGGAGGTGCACAACCAACGTTTTGGTTTTGGTCCCTGGTCCCCTTTCCACCACATATAAAGAGGAGGCAGTGCCCCCACCGGGGCAATACACACATACATGTTAAACACCTAGACTCCTAACTACCGATCCTAAAGAGTGGAAAACGGGATCAGAAGGCCAACTACCACCGCCGGCCACCAGGAGGGCTGTGCCGGCGGCGCCCTGCACCACTACTGCGACTACACCATCTCTGCATCAAGCCTGCAACAAGGAGGCTAACATGTCTACCACAATTACCTGTAAGTGCATCCCCTAATCCCTCTGTTAGTGACAATTAGGTGTTCTATTTGCAATCAGTTTAAGTTCCTGTCCTCCCTAACGAGGAATTAGATCTATCATTGGTATCAGAGCACTACTGATTGCATTAGAACCCTAAGTATGATTAGGGATCTTGTTTAGCCTCAGCCTAATTCTGGATGTGCATGTTTTTGAAGTAATTAAGTGCTAACTGGAAGGTTTTAATCTTATGTTGTACTGTTACACTAGTGGAAATCACGCCTTTGGTCCCGGGTGGTAGAGGCCTTTGGGGAGGGATGTCCAGCCGGTACATGGCAACCGGGACTAGAGGCCCCCCCCCTCTAGTCCGGGGTGTGCTACGACCCGGGACCAGAGAGGTCCACGCGGGGCCAGCACATGGCGTATGCGAGAGGATCTCTAGTCCCGGGTTGTAATACAACCCGGGACTAGAGATGCACCCACGTGGCGGCCTGTGGTTTTTTCCGTTTCGGTTGTTGTATATTATGAATAATTTGCAAAAAATATGGTTAATTATCTGTAAATCAGAAAAATACATATAGCATATCAAAATATTCGTAAGAGAAAGCTTTATGCGAAAGTCGGGAAATCGGAAGTCGGAAGTCGGAACGGAAAGTCGTGAAGTCGGGAAAGTCGTAAAGCCGGGAAAGTCGTGAAGTCGTGAAGTCGGGAAAGTCGTGAAGTCGGGAAAGTCGGGAGTCGGGAAGTCGTGAAGTCGGGAAGTCGTGAAGTCGGGAAAGTCGACGTCACGTTTTCCGGCTACCCGGCTTCCCGGTTTCACGTTTTCCCGGCTTCCCGGTTTCACGTTTTCCCGGCTTCCCGTTTTCACGATTTCCCGGCTTCCCGGTTTCCTGGATTAATTTACATATAAAGATCCCATATATAAGAGGGACTAGAACCGTCATCTATTCGATTACATGGAGATCATCAAGCTAGCCACTACTAGAGCCCGTCATCTAATTTGATCTGGTGCCATTGTATTTTCCCTTCATGTCTAAGACATAGTTCATCAAAAAGCCCGCAATTTCCTCGCAAATTGGTCGAAAGCGGTCCTTTAGTTGCAGGTCCCTCCGCATTCGATCCATCTATAAAAGAAGGGAGATTAATATGAATTTCAATCATCATAACAGAAATTATGAATGACACTCAACACAATTGATGGTTATAAAATGAAATTGTGAATTTATTTGTTCACTTACTTCGATAAATGTCCCTGGGTTCCGCTCAGAGACTATCGTGCGAATCCACTCGCAGACGTAATATCCACACAAATTGGTCCCGGGAGGCTGCCTATCCAAGTACTACACGAGAATAGATTTCAATCAAATAATAATCAAGCATCACGATGGTATTGAAATTTGAATTAAAAGGGATGCGCGAACACCTAGCTCGTACTACTTACTTTGGGGTAAACAAAAGTAAGTTCCTCTTTAAATTGACCAGGTGTAGCATTAGCATTTCGGAAAGCTTTCCAAACCCTGCCCATCAAACAATTGAATAAATGAGTTATTAATTAGTTACTTGATATCTCAGGAATGGAAGGAAAGAGACCGATGTAATACGATAAAGATTGAAATTACCGTTTGAGCACTCCTTGGATATATTCGTGCCGCTCTTTGGGCCAGTGCAATGAGTCCAAGATTTCAACTTCTGCTCTATCGATTTGAATGATTAACAGAATGTAATGGCGCTGCGCACGTTTATATATGTCAGTAACTAATCAGTTACACTTAACATCGAGAAAGCAAAAACCAATGTGTACAAGACAGTAAGACTCTTACCTTAAGTGGTAAGGAAACAATATCTTCCCTTTATAATTTTGGTCCCGGATGGACCTAAACAAGGTGTTCACCGTTTCCTCGTGGTGGTCACGTAGCAATTTTTCATTAACTCGGCTTGGGTCGATGAACCCAATCTCAAACACTCGGTTTCTGTCACATTCATCGCTCTTCATTCTGCATAATACCGTAGTGAGCATAATTAGAACAGGCAATGACCGAGCTAAGCTATAGACTTTATTTTAGAAAATAAATGAATTGAATCACTTACAGACAATAGGTAGTGAGGATGCTCAAGTCGAGGGCGTCAAGCTGGTATAACTGATAGATTTCTTCAATAGGTATAGTTGCTCGTCTGCACCGTTGAAATGTTCATCTGTAATTTTCACCGGATCATTTCGACCTTCACTTGTGACATTCTTGTACCATTTATGCAGTCTTGTCATTGTGTTGGTAGATTCTGGAGCTCATCAGGTGACACTAGATCCTTCCCGTATTCCCAGGTCCATCTAGTAGGTGCCATGAGGGGGAGATCATCTGCATCCAGCTGAGAAAGTGAAATACCAAGTTCTGCAGCAAATTGCGCGCGGTAAGCTATCTTCGCGCAGAGCCCATATCAGTGGCCACCTTGAGCGGGGAGATGGACTGATTTGACTGATGTCCGAGCTGGGCAACATCTCTTCTCCTTTTCCCGCCGGGTGGAATTTTCCTCATAGTCCGTACATAGTCATCTGGCCTATTTATCGAAATTTGCGATGGCTGAGTAAGGAAACTAACAGCAAATTGTGTTTGAGCTTCCGAATACTTTTCCTTTGGCTTAGGTTTTCTTTTCTCAGCCATTTCTGCAAACTGTCTTCTCGATTCTGTTTGTAGCCACACCCTGGCTTCCTCTTGATCAGTACACTCGACGTCGTAAGGTCTCGGGGGAGGAACCTTCGGTACTTTTGGCAGGGGCTCAAGTCGGGGTTTGGGTCGGGAACCCATGGCGGTGGTCTTCATCCCCTTTCGACCGTTAGCCTTAGTGGGCGGAGGCGGTGGAGACGGCTCAGGAGTCGGCTCAGGAGTCGGCTGACGCGGCTCAGGAGTCGGCTGACGCGGCGAGTGACGCGGCGACGGAGTCGGCTGACGCGACGGAGATCGATAAGGCGACGGTGGCCTTGGCGGCGGTGTCCAGCCTGGAAACATGATCAATTTCTTGGGCCATAGAATGAGTCCACCCTGGACATCTCCCAGTGTCCTCTCATCATCACCTCCAGGGAAATGAAGTTCGAGTGATGCATATCCGGGGTAAACTTGATCCACGCCGACACGAGCATAGCCATCTGGAATCTCATTGCCACAATACAGTGTGTAGATTCACAAGGTAAAGCATAGCCGTCCGCCGCCTTCATGGTTATGTTTCTCACTGCCTCATGTAGCTCACAAGTTTCTTCTCAGTGATAGAATCCACGGGGTATGTTTGGTTCGATGCCTCATCAGCAACGACCGTCGCGGAAGCCACGCTGCTTTTCCGTTGAGACGGACCCTCATCTTGCAGCTGCAGCTGATGAGTTGCCCCTCGAGAAGATTGCGCGCGCCGCAATTCATCTAGTTCCCGTTGTTGTTGGCTAATGATATTTTCCACTTTGCTCAACCGGTCGTTTTGCTCCAGCTCCTTCCTCCTCTTTGCTCTTTCTCGGCTTCTATAAGACTCACGGTCCTCAGGAAACCCTTCATGCCACGTCACACCTCCCCTGCCTCGAACAGATCCTCCTTTTTCTTTAGTACCGAGAGCCTTCCACAGCTCGTCGTATTCTCTGTCGGGATAAAACCTTCCCTCACGAGCATCGGCGATTGCATCCAGAATTGTTTGCCGGGGTATAGGAGTTTCTTTCGTTTCATCAACTATTACTCGCCTGTTGCGACGTCATACTCCCCCCATGAGCAAGTATCCAATTTCTGACCCTACGGGGCCACAAATCTGTAACTGGAATGACCCTTTTTCGCGCATAGTGGCCTCAATCCGATCCCACTTAGGCTCGGCAGTTACGTAGCCACCTCCACCCAACTGATGGTGATATATCTTCTTCGCTGCATTCAACTTATTCTTGCCGATCTTTCCTTGGCTTCTTCTGAATTCTTGTATTGCAGAAATGCCGGCCAGTGAGCCCGCTGCCTCTCTAGTGTCCCAGTGAAATCTGGAACTTTCTCTTTGTCGACCCAATTTTGGTATAATCTGTTCTTCCATTTATTGAATTGTTCAGCCATCTTCTTCAGAGCCCAATGCTTGACTTTGTCCGTCATGGCTTTTGTCCTTTCGGGACTATCGAACACCGGCAGAGTGAAATGTGCCATGAGCTTCTTCCAACATATATCTTTAGTTCTCTCGGTGACATAATAATTGCCCTCTAAGTTTTTTATCTGATTCCATTCCGAAAGGCTGATCGGAACATTGTCCCTGACAACAACTCCACATTGATGCACAAACTTAGTTGCGCTCTTCGGAGGCGCCAACGGTTTGCCATCTGAAGAGACTGACTCAATTCTGAAATGATCTTTTGTTCCCAACCCTTTGGCATGGCCTCGTTTACTGGTTTGGGTCGATGCGGAGGTCTAAAAAGAAGAAACATTTGTTAATATATATATACAAATAAAATTTTACATCTGATCAAATAGAGGCTTAATATACCACGCCGGACTGCGGGGGTTCACGAACTGTGCTAGTTTGCCCTTGGACGCTTCGTTCCACCTCCATTCCCTCACCGGACTCGTTCAAAAACTCGGAGCCATCTTCTTCTGCTCCAATGTGTTCATCACCATCCGCGGGTTGCCGGATATAGTCGAGCAACACATCTTCCCCTTCTCTGGATTGGAAGGGAGGAACATCTCCATCGTCCATTGCTTAACTATTACAAAAGAAAATAAAACAATGATAGCATTAGCAGAATAATTCAATGTAGCGAACTTTACACTTAGCAAAATTACATCTACAAATATACCATATCAAAATTTAAACTAACATGAGCGATACTTCATGTGTATTGTATGTGTTACCGGGAAAACGTGAAACCGGGAAGCCGGGAAAACGTGAAACCGGGAAACCGGGAAGCCGGGAAAACGTGAAACCGGGAAGCCGTGAAACCGGGAAACCGGGAAGCCGGGAAGCCGGGAAAACGTGAAACCGGGAAACCGGGAAAACGTGAAACCGGGAAGCCGGGAAGCCGGGAATTTCCCGACTTCACGACTTTCTGATTTCCCGACTTCACGACTTTCCGACTTCCCGGTTTCCCGTTTTCACATTTTCCCGGTTTCACGTTTTCCCGGCTTCACGGTTTCACGTTTTCCCGGGAAGTCGTGAAGTCGGGAAAACGTGAAACAGGGAAAGCCGGGAAAACGTGAAGCCGGGAAAACGTGAAACCGGGAAAACGTGAAAACGAGAAACCGGGAAGTCGGAAAGTCGTGAAGTCGGGAAATCGGAAAGTCGTGAAGTCGGGAATTTCCCGACTTTCCGTTCCGACTTCCTGACTTCACGACTTTCCGACTTTCCGTTCCGACTTCACGACTTTCCGATTTCCCGTTCCGACTTCCGATTTCCCGACCGATTTCCCGTTATAAGATCTAGACTTAGCAAAATTACACTTAGCTAAATTACACCTAACTAACTATAATTTACGCTAACTTACCAAAATTTACACTACACTAACTTAGCAAATTACACTACACTAACTTAGCAAATTACACTACACTAACTTAGCAAATTTAACTAACTTATCCAACTTATCTAATTTAACTTATCTAACTTATCTAATTTAACTTAGAAAATTTAACTTAGCAAATTTAACTAGTAAATTTAAGTTAATTAGCAAAAAAACTTAGGAAAAAAACTTTAGAAAAAAGCTCACCGGTGCTTGGGAGGGCGGCCGCCGGCGGCGGAGTTGGCGGACGTGGGTCGACGGCGCGGCGGCGGAGGAGGAGGTGGGCGAGGCGGTGCGGGTGGACGGCGGCGGCGGCGGCGGAGACACGGCCGGCTTGGGAGGGGCGAGGAGGCGCGGGAGGAGGCGCGGGCGCGGAGAGCCGCGGAAGGCGCGGGCGGAGGCACGGCCGGACGCGGCAGAGGCGCGGGCGGACGCGGCGGAGGGCTGGCCGGAAAATCCGGCAGCCTCACGGCGTGCGGAGGCGGCGGGCGGAAGCGGCGGCGCGGGGCGCTGTGGAGAGAAGAAGCTCTCCCGGGTCGTGGCTCGACCCGGGGTCAACAACCTGGTTTATATACAGAGGAGCTTTGGTCCTGGGCGGTGCCACGGCCCGGGACAAGAGGGTACCCCTCTGGTCCCGGGTGGTGCCACCACCCCGGGACCAGAGGTCTTTTTGCAGACGCCACCTCCAGCGCGCGCAAATTGCCCTCTTGTCCCGGGTGGTGCCACGACCCGGGACCAGAGGTCCCTTTTTTTTGTCCACCGCCTAAATTTTCAAAAATTCGCGCGCAATTCTTTGAAAACTTAATTTGAATATGAATTTGAATAGCTTCTGCATACTTTCGAATCTGAAAAAAATTCAACATGAAAAGTTTTTGAATTTGCTAAACTAATCCAAAGCAATTTTCTGTTTTCTAAAATAATTGTTCTAACTATTCAAACTATTAACCATTTTGCCATTTTCAATTTAAAAAATGCATTAACTAATATTGTTTAAATTTGAAAGTCATATTTTTTCACATTTTCTCGCGTGCCATTTTCAATTTAGAATGCATTAACAAATTTAACCATTTTGAAAGTCAATTTAAAATGCATTAACTAATATTGTTTAAATTTAAAATGCATTAACTAATATTGTTTAAATTTGAAAGTCATATTTTTTCACATCTTCTCGCGTGCCATTTTCAATTTAAAATGCATTAACTAATATTGTTTAAATTTAAAATGCATTAACTAATATTGTTTAAATTTAAAAGTCATATTTTTTCACATCTTCTCGCGTGCCATTTTCAATTTAGAATGCATTAACAAATTTAACCATTTTGAAAGTCAATTTAAAATGCATTAACTAATATTGTTTAATGCATTTTAAATGCATTAACTAATATTGTTTAAATTTAAAAGTCATATTTTTTCACATCTTCTCGCGTGTCATTTTCAATTTAGAATGCATTAACAAATTTAACCATTTTGAAAGTCAATTTAAAATGCATTAACTAATATTGTTTAAAATTAAAATGCATTAACTAATATTGTTTAAATTTAAAATGCTTCAAAAGTGTTTGCATTAACCATTTTCAAAAATGATTGGTAATTTAACCATTCTTGTTTTTCGATTTTCAAAAATGACACTTTTTGTGAGAATCCCACCAATATCGTTTTTATCTAAACAATGTTTCTTTTGAGGGCTTGTGAGCTGTTGGATCACTCTGTGAGCCACCAACCGGGACTAAAGGGAATCCCACCAATATGGAAGAAGCACACGGATCGTGTGTTTCTTTCGAGCGCTTGTGAGCCGTTGGATCAGGGGTGTGTTTCGTTTGAGGGCTTGTGAGCCGTTGGATCAGGGGTGTGTTTCTAGTCCCGGGCCGTGATACCACCCGGGACTAAAGGGGCCACGACCCTATATATAGCCCCCCTCCCGGGCACTCACGGCACTCATTGTAGTTCAGTTTGGTATTCAAAGCATTCGGACTCCCTGCATACGCCCAAAGCTGCATTTTGATATGCGGGCACTCACGAGCCAGCGTTGGGCTTTATGCAGGAGAAACCGTGTGTTTTGTTCTATCTAGAAAATCCTTCAGTTCGTCGACCGAATACAAAATCCCCAAGGTGCTGCCCTCTCCCTCCCCTACCGGCGTCACTCGGAGAGGCATCTTTGGGCAACCAGCGGCAAGACGTCTCTGATGACCTGCGACCGTTCCAAACGGTTGCAGATCATCAGAGATGTCTTGCCGGACGGTTGTAGATCATCAGAGACGTCTTACCGCTGCTTGGATCGAAGTGGCGCTCAAACACAAAACATTCGGGTTCCCTAGCTACGTACCCTATATATAGCCCCCCTCCCGGACATGTTCAGCACTCAGTGTCTACTCATTGTAGTTAGTTAAATAAAAATGGCATGGGCTCCAGCTGTAACCGGATTAAATAAAGATGTAAGCGTGTGATACACTCCAGCTGTAACCGGATTAAATAAAGATGTAAGCGTGATGCACTCCAGCTGTAACCGGATTAAATAAAGATAAATCCTCTTGCATAGAGTCTTTTTATGTGTACTAGTTGCTATGTGAAATAATAAACTTGATTTTCGACAAAAGTTTCACAAACATTCTTCACAAAAAGTACTATCATGTAGAAACAACTATAATAGAATGACATGATCTAAAAATTCAGCACATACATCAAAAGCTTCAGAAAGCTTGATCACATCATACTTAAACAGGGACATAATTAATACAAATAATAGTTCAGATATCCATTACAGCATAATTAAAGATACACACATATGAAACTGCAAACATCTACTTGTCCGGATCAGGAGACCCCAACCAGTACATAATAATAGAGATAGCTAGAGATCGAAGTGTTCGTCGCCATTTTGCAAACACTACTCGTCCTCCGAATCAGAATACTCCGAAGCAGTAGACGTCCCACGGGGCACTGGTGGTGGTACTAGGTGACGCTGCCCATAGTTGACGCTTCCAATCTTGCGGTACACCTCGTATGCAACATACGCATCTACTGCTGCATACTCAATGTTGATACCATCAAGTGGGGTCTTCTCCCAGAGTTTGTGCTGATCGTTGGGTAATTTTGTCTTCATATCAGCGTACTCCTCGTCGATCAAGGTGAATGCCATATCAGCCATTGAAGTCTTGTCATGCTGAAGCTTGAAAATGCGCTGGATATCAATGTGGCAGGCAGCTGGTATCTCAATACCCCAGGTGCGCCTCATCTTGATCTTGTCATTCGTTATATCAACGCTAGCAAAATGTATGCCGCTACGAAGGAACTCCATGAGTACTGGACAGTGCTTGTCACTACTACAACAACAAAATTGAACAAATGTTAAATACTGGTGCAACAAGTATATTTCGGCATGCACAAGTATGTATAATAAGAAGTGGAACACATGTTAAATACTGCCGCAACAAAGTGGACAGTTCTTTATGTGAATTTCGATCATTTTTAATTGATTGCATGTATATCACAAACGGCTTCCCGGCTTCCCCTTTTCACGGCTTCCCGGTTTCACGTTTTCCCGGTTTCCCGTGAAGTCGGAAAGTCGTGAAGTCGGGAAGTCGGTACGGAATGTCGGGAAGTCGGTACGGAAAGTCGTGAAGTCGGGAAGTTTTCACGTTTTCCCGTCTTCCCGGCTTCCCGGTTTCACGTTTTCCCGGCTTCCCGTTTTCACGGCTTCCCGGTTTCACGTTTTCCCGGTTTCCCGTGAAGTCGGAAAGTCGTGAAGTCGGGAAGTCGGTACGGAAAGTCGGGAAGTCGGTACGGAAAGTCGTGAAGTCGGAAAGTCGGGAAGTTTTCACGTTTTCCCGTCTTCCCGGCTTCCCGGTTTCACGTTTTCCCGGCTTCCCGGTTTCACGTTTTCCTGGCTTCCCGCTTTCACGGTTTCCCAGATTAATTTACATATAAAGATCCCATATATATAAGAGGGACTAAAAGCGTCATCTATTCGATTACATGGAGATCAACAAGCTAGCCACTACTATTCGTATTACCTTGCCCACTGGAAGACCATGACATGTTTCTTGAAACAAAGTTGGATGACGGCAACATCTCTTTGATCGGCCGTGTACTCGATATCAAGGCCCATGAACTTCTTGTTGTTGTCTTCCTCCTCTTCAAGCCAATACTTGAAATCGGAAAGAAAATCCGGCACCTTGGCGCTGTCGTTCGTGTAGACGACATTGAGATTGGTCGTGCCATGTGCGAGCACCTTCCCGTAGCGAGTGATTGGATTCATGGTGGAAGGATGTGGAAGAAGAAAGGAGAGGGGAGACGAACAGAAATGTCGCGGTACTGTAGTAACAGCGGTTCCAGTGCGTTTGGATCGCTGGCGCGGGAGGCAAACCGTTCGGACCTTTAGTCCCGGGCCGTATTACGACCCGGGACTAGAGGGTATCGCCCCAGGCGAACAGTTGCACCAACCCTCTGGTCCCGGGTTGTATTACGACCTGGGACTAGAGCTCCCTCACGACCCGGGACCAGTACAAAACTTTTGACCCAGGACTAGTGCCCCCTCTAGTCTCGGGTCGTAAGCCACCCGGGACTAGAGGCAAAATCGGCCCTAGACTAAAGGTCTCGTTTCTAGTAGTGTTAGCACATGTTCATGCATAATTGCCTTCGGTTAGGCAAGAGTGTGATGTTTATGTCTCAGACTAGCCCATGTATGCATTAATCCTATCAAATTTGCTTCAGGACAGAGCCCAATTATACAAGTTAATCATGATTAATTAACCCAAATCGAAAGGTAAAGGTCAATTTCATGTCAGGATTACTTAATTTTGATTAAACCGAAGCTTTTATTCAGTTTTAGCAAGCAATTAGAAGGAGGGGAGTACCAAATTGGCAATAAAAGGAAAAATCCCCTCCTGCCCGAACCGTGACCCTAGAACAAAATCCCCATTTCGGATGAACCCTAGTTTGCATGAAATCGCACAAATTTAAGATCGGGATCTCACCGAGAAGAACGCCGCGTCGTCGCTAGTTCCCTCCGGGGACCGTGCAGTGCCCGTGGCTGCACGAAGGCAACGACGCCGCGACGCCGTTCGCCTCCCATCGGAGCGGGCGCGTGGAAGGACGCGCTTGCGCGGAAGACGACGACGCCGGGCCTCCGTGCTTGCCGCCGTCGCATAAAATGGCCGCCGTGGACGAAGACGAACGCCTGCTTGACCCCCGGGTCTTGCTCGCCGCCGTCGCCTCCGCACGCCACCACACGGCGGCCCACCCAGAAGCTCCGCCCCGGAAGAAAAAAAAGGCGTCGGTAGCCACGCTCGCCGAAGGAGCACGCGGTCCACCGCACGCTGCTCCGTCGAGCGCTGCCGCCGCGCCGGAACGAGCTCCAGAGGTGATCGCTGGCCCGAAATGGCCGCTGGCTCGCCAGCGAGCACCACCTCCTTGCCGCCGCCCCGCACGAACACGACGCGAAAGCCATGCTCGACGGACGAGCGCGATGGACTACGTCCGTGCGCTCCTCCGGCGAGCACCGCCGCCGCGTCGGCATGAAGAAATGGGAGGGCGACGAGCCGCCGCCGCCGTCGTCTCTCTACTGGAGCGGGTCAATCGGGGCAGGGAAGAGGAAAGAATGGGGATTAGGGTTAGGTGTTCTTTTTTTTTTACTGGGCTCAGTTTTTGATACGACTGGGGCACACGGCGGCCGTCCGATTCGATCCGACGGTCCACAGCACCGCCGGCAGTTGTTGGTCCTCAGATGCCTTTTTTGGGCTGATTGTGAGGCTGGGCTGCGGCCCGAGTTTAGTTAGCTGCTAGGCTGCAGTGGGCTTTAAGGTCCATTTTAAGTTTAGTTTCTGTTTTTTATTTCAGTGCATTATTGAAGTTTCCTGATTAAGTTTGTATGCACTGTTTTAAATACAGAAAATGAGTGCCTGAATGTGGCTAGAAACATATTATCATTCTAGATAAAAATGAACCAACGAGATTTTTTATTTTGGAATATTCAATGTGTTTTAAGGATGAGTATCATTTTAAATATCAATGAATGTTGAAATTATTAAGGTATAATTGATATTTAATCTGAGAATGATATTGGCCCATTTGTATGATGAAGTATTCAGACTGCTGATTTTTTTCAGTGTATTTATTGAGTTTAAAAGTTTTCAAATAAAATTTATGCATTGTTTCATCGATAAATGTCTGATTTGTAAAGGGGATATAGTGCTATAAGATTAATGTTGATGCTATTTTCATTAGCATTTTAAGTTTGAGTTATGAATGTTATGAGATGATGTTTATTTTGAGCATAATTATGAGTATCTTTCTCAAGTTTCTCGATATTTTGTTCGGAGATTTTATTGAGAATGAAGTTTTATGTTGATGTCATTATTATGGCATTGATTAAGGATATCATCATCTCTAATGGGCCGAGGCCACCTTAAGGAAAGTTTTAATGGCTGTGTGGTTCGTTTTTCCGCAGCGAACTATGCAGCCATAAAGTGATGAGCCATGATGCTAAAGTATTATGTCAGATGCATATGTTTTTTTGACATGCACTGACAGAAGTTAATGGAGGCTCAGCATGATGATTCTCTGAACAAGGACGTTTAGAGAATTTTAATGTGTTATCATGGTCATAAGTTGTCATTTATTGGCTAAAGTTTATTATTTAGTGAGACCATGATGTAATATCCAAAATTTATTTGGAGAATGTTTATAATGTCATTTCCACTGAGGATGTCAATCTATTGTTTACTCGGTGAAATGTCATGATGAGAATGTTTAAAATGAATGATACCTTGTTATCATGTCATTGAAAGGTTTAATATTAATCTTTGACATGTTTATTGAAGTTATTGAAATTATGGTGTCAATGTTGTGATGGAAAAGGATCAGCGATAAATTATGAATCCATATGTCTAGTAACATATTGGATTGCATCTAGTGATGGCTATTAATTTGGCAACTGAGTTTGCTGATCATTATGTGATTTAAGTTTCTATAGTCAAAACGAGAAGTTTTGATTTGAGTTTCCATTTATGAGCATAAGTTTTATGGTATATGACAGTATTCTGACCAACGCTGATTACTGTCATGTCCCATTTTTGAATGAATAGTGCTCTTCTCCGTTTTCAGCCCAACGGTGATACGGATTAGAACAAGATTAGCTTGTTTTGTTTTAGAACAATTCAAGTTTGATGTTTCTTATTGATGCTCATAAAGATGGTGTCCTTGTTTTAGCAATGGACCAACACATAGGGTTCATTTATTTGAATCATGCTGAGGAGAATGAAAAGTTTGACCAAAAAGAAGTTGAGTAGGAGAAATCGAACCATATTTCACTCCTTATAATGAAGCATATCATCTCCTCTGAGATAAAGAATGCAATTCCCGACTTAGTATATGCCAAAGATTATTTGCCCTCTATTGAGGAATATTATAAGGATAATTGCCCGTTTAAAATGGCTTTAGGGGGTTTTGCTATGAGGACAATACATAATAAAGCATTATGAGACATTTTGTTTATTCATATGAACCATTTGTCTTTTGTAATGCAGTAAGATAATATTGTTCTTACCATGTGGTGAGAATATTTATGTCCTCGATGAATCAATATGTGCCATGGCACTCTTAAGATGATAGTGAATAATGAGACCTTGTCGAAATTGTGGTCATGTTTACCACATTTCGAGGGGGAGAATGAAATGTCTCATTAAATATGAGAAAAGATGAATGTATTAATTTTCCACGTAGGATGGAACCAACGAGAAGTCTTATTTTGGAAAATGAATGATAATGGAATGTCTCATTAAATATGAGAAAAGTTGAATGTAATAATTCTCCAAGGAGGATGGAACCAACGAGAAGTCTTATTTTGGAGAATAAATGATTATAGTGAAGAATGTTTTTCCTCATTTTATTTGAGTTAATGTGGATTTATTCCCTTATGAGGATTATGAAGCACACATGAATATTAAAGTGACAAGCTTGCTAATCTAACGTTGATTAAGATGTGGCTCGTGGTTATATTTCTAACCAACGTTGTTATGATCATGTGTCACATTCCACTTAAGTTGCAAGTCTGTCAGTATCATGTGACTCATGGTTATATTTCTGACCAACGTTGTTTTATGATCATGTGTCGCAGCTCATGAAGTTCTTTTCCACCATCTGCCCAACGGTGTTGTGGTTTTGAACTAAAGTGATTGTTATCAAGATTTTGTATGTATTTTCCATCTTCGAAATAAAGTGATCATCAGGGAACCTGAAGCGTATGAACATGAATCTGAAGGATAGCTCCATTAGATCTTTGTTCATAGGCATCAGGTAAGTTGAGAAGAAATACCTAATGCAACACTTGGTGTTGATGATCAACAATTTCCTTGTGATTAATGATGTGTGTATTAATGGTCATCTTGGAGGCTTTTGGCTCTAATGATGTATAGGACTCAATAGAGTTTTCTCAGTGAGTTTTTATGATGCTTGTATTATTATTATCACACGTTGTTGTGTTGACTAAGTTAAGAATGTATGTATGACTCAACGTAAAGTTTTGTCATATAGTTGAAGTTAACATAAGGTATGTTGCCTAAAGAATTTCAATTATGAAATTAGACAAGCATTATGCCACTCATACCATAAGACGAGGGGGAGTAAGTTTACTACCCTATGGAGATGGAATATTTTTTGCTTAGCCAAGAAATTTCTATCTTGTGTAAGACATAAAGGATCTTGGTGATGCCTCATACTTTCTTTGTAATGAGTTTCGCCAAGATAAAGGAGTTTAAGTTCTATTATGACGACATACGTCGATAGAGTACGGAAAAAAAATTATGCGCCAGTACTCTGTCGCACCTGCTAATAAAGTTAAGGGCAATAAAGGTGGACACTTTAGTGTCCAAGGAGCCATTATGAGCTGATCAGATAATGTCGGTTCCTTATGCTTCGGCTGTCAGAAGAAATGTAAGTATTCAAGTATGAACGCCCTATTTTGTTCGGGATAATTGGCAAATATTCAAGAAAGTCCATAAGTGGACCACTCGGAAGGCCGCCAAAAGTCTTGCAAATATGCAAGGCAATAAAGTTTACATGCTCACTAATAAGAAGTCTGGAAATCTCGTTATCGTGGGTTATTCAGACATTGTTTCTGCGAGATGTGTGGATATTAAAGTTTCCACGTTAAGTTACATCCACACTCTCGCATATTGAGCTTTATCGTGGAAAAGCTCCAGAATGATTTGATTGGCATCAGTAATGATGCAATTTATCATGTGGCATGTTAAGAGGCTAAAGAGCAGGTTGTATGTCAAGAAGTTTTATTCCCGAAATTATGGTGGTAGACATCATTTTTAAACCACCTACTGCAATATGAACACGCAGTTTTCTATGCGAGTAACAACAAGTCAAATGGTGTTGCCAAAACCATTAACAATATGTTTAGTGTTGTGAAAGATAGAATCCAGAATCAAGCTTATGATGTTAAGCATATAAATAAGTTTTATATGTTTTACGGATCCGTCACTGAAGGCTTACCACCCAATTTTAAGATCATGTTGCCGGCGTGGGTTGCTGGAAAGCCTTTTTGATTATGGAATAAGGACCGTCAAAATAAACCAACTCCCGTTAAGTATTATGCTTTCCCATTTCAAGGAAGGATGATGTACTATAAGTACTGAGGTTCAGTGGCATTTCATTGGTCACTGTAACACCTTACTTTGGTATGTTCTTTCTATTGAGTATGGATTTATGGTGTTTGTTAACCTTGCGATCGAGGGGGAGAATGTTGGAATTGATCTTGGCTAACAACCAAGAGAGAAAAGGTCAAAGGGATGTGGTCCACCACACCCAACGTATAGATGCACTATGATCGGAGGTGCACAACCAACGTTTTGGTTTTGGTCCCTGGTCCCCTTTCCACCACATATAAAAAGGAGGCAGTGCCCCCACCGGGGCAATACACACGTACAGGTTAAACACCTAGACTCCTAACTACCGATCCTAAAGGGTGGAAAACGGGATCAGAAGGCCAACTACCACCGCCGGCCACCAGGAGGGCTGTGCCGGCGGCGCCCTGCACCACTACTGCGACTACACCATCTCTGCATCAAGCCTACAACAAGCAGGCTAACATGTCTACCACAATTACCTGTAAGTGCATCCCCTAATCCCTCTGTTAGTGACAATTAGGTGTTCTATTTGCAATCAGTTTAAGTTCCTGTCCTCCCTAACGAGGAATTAGATCTATCAGTATGCTGACCGAAATATTACAGTAAAATGATGATGGCGGGGAGCTGGGCACCTCACAAAGCCAATTATGTGTAATTCAACGGTTCTTGTCTAGAAGCGCCTGATGTAATGCAGTGCTTGGACTGCAATTTTCACGCGAACCATGTTGCCACAACATGCAGCCAGTCCAAAAACAGTTATCATAAGATTTCTACTCACCTAACAGCATACCTATTCAAGTGTATTATCTTGAGCATCATGTCACACGATTGTTTTTTCACTCATCCTCGTCGGAGGTTGGGGTGTGGTTAACTCCGGATGACAGCTTCCCAGCTAGGAGCCTAGGACGTTACTCTGTAACATCCTGGACGTTAATCCGCATCCAATAATTCCATCCAAACCGAACGACTGAACCGGTTTCAGTCTGCAGGCCATTCGCTACCGATTGGGGCGCAAGAGGCAGAAATTGTTTGCCCGGAGAGACTGAATACCCCCTATTTTGTAATGATTCATACCTGTCTAACCAAAAATGCGAGACGGTCCAAATCCTCACAGTACAAAATATTATGGCGCGTATTCTGACTAGCAAAAAAAAAGGGCACTTGTTAAAGATGCCTGCTATATGTGACTAATACATCTGTAGCACACAAAAATGTATTGAATTTGTTGTCTCTAATCATAATAAGTCTATATTTTTTTGTCTGAATATGCAAGATCACTTTTGCTGCTATAGTTTATTAGTTTGGGCATTTTTAGTTTTTCATGCTTGACATGACGAGTCATGAGTTTACATGAAAAACATTCTACACACATCCTTTTATTATCAACTAATTCAGGGAATTTCAGCTTCCCCAAGTACCATTTCAAGTTGATTTCACCCTATAAAAATTTTCACTGCATGGTCGTGCTTGGGAGCTGTTCTCATTAGCCAAGAGAGTTTCAACCCCAAGGTCCACCATGAACTTGTCCGGAACATGGTTGTCTTTGCATCTGCCATAAAATCTTACAAAATACTAATTGTTATGAATTTATTTAATATGAACTCCAAACTCGGCGAAACAATGAAAAATTGTGGATGTTAAAACTACCATGGACTTGTTACAACATGAACGCAACCTGCATAGTTCATGTAAATTGTGCCTTTGAATAAACTGTTTGACGATTATTGGATGGATGCCTTTGTACATCAACAACAATAATAATAACTACTCTAAAACATTTAGTTTAGTAAAAGAGGATAACAATTAAGTAGGGTGTAAACCATATGGCCTTTGGCCAATCCAAACTGGTGGTAGAACTTATGTATTTTAGGAGTGCTAGAACAATGCATAAATGTTCTCCTTTCCATTTTCAACAAACCGAAGTTAGAACATTAGAACTGCAGTTAAATCTCATGTAATATCTACATGCACAATAAATAAATTCAGTTGGTGGGAAAGGACATCTCTAGTAAACTCAATCTCTTCGACTTGCGACCGCCACCCAGAAAAGGCACATTGAGGGCACATACATGAATTGCTTCCATCTAAAGCTTCAAAGGTGCATAAATAACCTCTCGTGAGAAGCTTTGGGGTACTATGTAGATAGAATCATTGGGATGTGGAAGCATACAGGCTTGTTGATAGGGTTGGAAGGTATCAAGAATTCACTTGTGGCTTGCCCTTTCTTTTATCCTAACTAGTAACCCATGTAACTTGACAAACTGATGACAGATTTAGAGAAATCTAAGCCAAAGAGCACAAATCCTTGTTTTAGCAGTTCCAAATCATCCGGACTGTGCGCAGTTTTTTCTCTCTGGCAAACGAGACAGGAAGTGAAGGGCCACGCTAATACAGTATGGTCTCGTAAGAGTAAGAATCATTGCTATCTAATGTTGCAGCCAGTGGAGGGAGACCAAACGATGTTATACTCCTGGCCCATGCCTTGCGAAGAAACAAAGGTTTCTAGCTCCTACAAAATTGGTTGCTTGGACAACTAGTAAAAGACTCGCGCAAAACAACAAGAACTCAAAGATGGATATTCTGGAACGTTCTTCATGTATCTTGATTCGTCGGGACTGTGTAGTTGTATATGTTGCATGTAACTTTGCCGACTGTTATAGTCATTTTGCTAAGATTTGGGTCAATACAGAAGCATCTCCATCGTCGACTTATCTGATGACTGCAAGAGGGACATTGTGAAGAATCTGTACTTTTTTGCCCATATCTTATGAAATGAACTCTCGATTAGCCGCAAATGAGGGGCACCAACCAGAAGCTAGACAAGAACTCAAAGCCACAACTTCTTTCACCCGTAGGAACAGAGGTTAGGAGGTTCTGGCAGGGTGCTGCATTTAATTTGACCGGTGGCTCAAGGTAAGTTGGAGACATACTTGAGATAGATAGTTTATGGTATAAAAATATCGATAAAGAGTGCTTTATTGAAGTCCTAAGATAGCATCAAATTCATACAGTTTTAATGGGCTCACACTTGCCCACCGTACTACTAGAATACAGAGAGCCGCATAACAAAAGAAAGCAACAAACAAGAAGATAGTTTAACACAAGAATGTCGAAAACTCGTAGCCATGTCTAAGCGATGGAGCGTCAATATGTAAACCAGCCTGTCATCCATGTGGGATAATTATATCCCTGACCGCTCGCTTCAGTCGTGTACAAACCTTCATAAATAGGTCTATGTTCTCGAACGTTGTAGAGATCACCACAAGCGGAGAAAAAAAGAAACACGGCACCTATAGATAACCCGCAAAGGGCAAGAAGTCTTAGTGTTAAAGACTAAATCATTTCTACACAGCGAAAACGTAGGAGCCTAAATGATGCATATGAGACTTCAAAAAGAAGAGCACAAAACCGTAATCACACATGAATGTATCTTTCAGAATGGTCTGCATGTATCTCGATTTGCGAGGAAAATGTATTTCAACGACGCCTACAATTTTCGTGATTCTAGGCCCTTTTTATTTAGTCTATAACAAACAAAATATAATTGCACTAACATCAAAGCAAAATTGCAGGGTCTCAAAGCATAAATTTTGACTGTGTTTGTAATGTGCAATTTAAGTTGTCTGGTATTAAAACAAATCATATAACCGAGTATTAGCAAAAAGCACTATTTGTCGAATACGAAAAAACAAGTGAGGAAGTTCTATATCGTAAGTGCAGTGTACAAGCTTGGACTAATGTTTATCCACTATTTTTTTAAACTTTAATGTAAACTAAAAACTATATGACTTTGGGCCAGTTGAGTTTATATCCAAGTGTGGCTGAGATTGGACTAATGTGTATACTCGCTTCCACTCTTGGACTGTTTGATCTCGTGTTACCTGTGTAACTGTGTTCACAGCTCCACTCACCAGCCCACCTCAGTCCTTCTCCCTGTTTGTGCCCTCTAGGTCGCGGCGGCGCCTTTATTCCGACCAGCCGCCCCAGCCCGCGCCCAAATCCAGTCCAGCGAGGAGAACAGATCGCCAGTGGGGAATGGCACCCCGCCGTAGCATGCGCCTCCATCCCCAAACCCACACCAGCGAGCAGGGCGCCGGACTGGCACGCCGCCGCCGCCATCCCCAAATCCAGCCGAGTGCTGACGGCGCCGGAGTGAACCCACACCGCAGCCCGCGTCTCCATCCTCAGATCCACGCGAGCGAGGAGGTTGGCGCCGGAATGGCCCGCCGCACCGGCACCTCCGAGAATGGCCAGAGTGAGCAGGGCGCCAGAGTGGCCTGCCTCCGTCCACAAATCCATGCAAGTACTGAGGAGGGAGCCGGAGTGGCCCGACGCCGCAGCCCGCGCCTCCATCCCCAGATCCACGCGAGCGAGGAGGAGGGCGCCGGAGTGGCCCGCCTCATCCGTCTCTGCCACACCGGGGAGTTCCTTCTCATCCCAGTCACCATTTAACAATCGGGGAGACTTTTCCCCATCCCCGTCGGGATCGGGGCGGGGATCGGGTTCCCCACTAAGAGGCTAATTTTAAATAATTTTGTCTCAATTTTATAAACTAACACTTTTAACTCCGGAAAATACACAACTTGTGTAACAAGTATGCGGTAAAAATGAAAAAAAGATTAGATCATATGTTAAATATTATTAAAACACACTATGTTAGACACAATATTACAATGTATTTCATATAAAAACATATAAATTATATATATGAGTAGATAACGGGTATAGCGGGGAACGGGGATGGGAAGAGTTTTTAATCCCCATCCCCATCTTAGATGGCGGGGATCAAAGTTCCACATACCCGTCCCCTAATAGATGAATTCCCCACGGGTTTTCGGGGAACGGGCCCCATTGCCATCCCTAATCCAATCCCGGTCTATTTTTAACCCTGAACCTGTTTTTTCACCCTAGAAAGAAAAAGTCAAATTGCTGCTCCCACTGACAGCACTGACCCACTTGTCATGTCTTACTTTGACCTTTATTCTCTCGATTTTTCTCACCCGGTCGTCCCC
The DNA here is from genome assembly GCA_947311845.1 of Poa pratensis. Lineage (NCBI taxonomy): Eukaryota > Viridiplantae > Streptophyta > Magnoliopsida > Poales > Poaceae > Poa > Poa pratensis. The sequence goes on along the minus strand of CAMZMU010000038.1, from coordinate 82,379,154 downwards.
ATTCTCCGCCGTCAAACTCAGGCAATTAGGCCACATCCGCTCCATTCTTCAAAGTCCTGCGACGATGGTGCTTGCGCGTGTTTGCTGTCTCAGACTGACGGCGCCGGAGCATGCACATAGCAGCAATAAGCAAGTAGCTCAAATCTTAAAAAGAAAAATGAGAAGCAAGCAGCTAGCTCGTAGAAACAACTTGCACATAGCATCGCGTCACGGCAGTAGCAACTAGCGAGCACGCACACCAGCTCAATTAGTACTCTAGTAGCAATCTGGACCAGGGAATCACGGGGAATTGACGATAACCTCCTTTGTTCGCGGATCCTTGCTCACATGCCCCTTTTTGCTGCCACTGACATGTGGGGTTTAAGTGACCTGGGGGTTATCATCAAATCTCCTGGGAATCACAGCGCAAACCAAACCAATTCCACGAGGCGAGGCCGCCATGTTCAGTTAAACCAGAGGTCTTCAGACTGGAGAACTCGGGGCAGTGCAGGGCGAGCTGGGCGCAGCCATGGCGGGGGAAAGATGACGGGCTTGGATTCGAGCTCGAGGTGCTAGGGAATACGCCACCGCGGGATGAGCATCGCCAACCACATGTATTCGGCGTAGAAGATGAGCTACAGGAGCGCGATACGGCGCAGTCTTGGAAATTGCGGCGATGCGGTAAAAATCGGCGGCCGGCGAGGTAGAGCTTTAGGTAGAACTGAAGCGGGCGACGCCACAGCGCACACGCGAGCGCGCCTCACGGCGGCCCACCCGCCCCATCCCTCTCTCCCGCGCCCTCATCTCGTACAGCTTATTGCGGTCAACGCAAGAGAGATGTGGGAAGAGGATGGATATGACAGTGGACCCGTTTAGTCAGTCAGACAATGGATATTCCTGGTCAGGATTTTTCTTTTCCCGTGCGCCAAACAGGTTCAGGGTTGAAAATAGACCGGGATTCAATAGTTCAGAGTGCTAATTTTGGGATTCAAAGTTCAGGGTTCAATTTAGCTTTGATTTCAGGATTTGTTTAGGACTTATTCCAATAAACTTGGTCACGCCGTCACGTTGCTTTGGGTCGCTTTGACAGATGGGCTTGACACACACACACCCATCTCAAGGGTTTGTTTGGGCTAGGTCCTTGGCCGAGGCGTATAGCCTATACCTGCCGACGTTCCTCGGCGGCGATTATCCTCACGCCGCCGCTGGCCGGCCGGCATTGCCCGTGATTCCCCCCGCCGTATCTACTGCCTCGCTCGTCCCCGTGCCGAGGCAGCCTGCCTTTGCTGTCATTTTCCTCTCCACGACCGTCTCCCGCCACGGGGGAATCGCCGAGCAAATCCCTACTCTCCTGCCCGCGAACCCACTCCGCGGCTGCGGCGGATAGGGTGGCGAGTGCTGGACCACGGAAGTGAGGTTTACTACAAGCCGTCGTCGAGTACGGCGGAGATCGGCGGCGCGTCTGTGCGCCTGTGAGGGTACAAGGTGGTTCTGTTTGCTTGGGTGGTCGTCAAGAGCAGGTTCAGAGCAGGACCTGTAAGTGTATATAAGCGCCTAGTCCAGATTCATATGTATTTGTTTGCAGTTAGCACATTATCTAAAAATCATAGGTGGATATACATTTTGTGCATCCAGATGCAGAAATTTAAGTATCAGATCATCCAAGCACACCTAATCAGAGAACCTACAGACTACAACAACTGATGTTGTTAATTGCAGCTAGAAGCTATACACACATATATGCTTGCATGTACTGATTAGCATGATAATCGTGTTACTAACCAAAACATTGCTGTGAGCATCCACGGAATTCAGAAAAGGAAAGCTGTCAGGCACAAACCAAGCTGAAACATCACCGGTTTAATTATCTCACACACTCTGTAACTTTTCCCAGCCTTTTTAGCTAAAGGCCCATGAAAACTTTCAAGCAGCAAGTCATCATTTCATAGAGGCAATGCGTCTAAACTCAAACTCGTCCAAGCTTTAAGTACCAGCGAAATCGGCTCCTAGTTTAAGAAAAGCACCTCTTGTCACCGCATCATCACCACCCTTGGCACTGCACTAAAACTCAACTTACTGAAACCAAGCCTTGCAAGCAGCACGTTGGCGTATCATCGGTTGCGTGTAGGCTGACAAAGTAGAATGCCATATCCCAGACCGTGTGACGGACTTGTGGTAAATGAACCCGCAGGAAGAAGTTCACATCATGTACGTTTCAGCCAGCACATTCACATCCATCATATCCCTTGAACAGAGAGGGCAATGTCAGAAGTACAAACCAGAGGCGAATACCAGCAGAAACAGTAAAGGGCGGCGGCAGTCCGTCGCCAGAAGACACACTGGGCCGACACATACAAAACATGTTAACTTCCTAAGCCGTTATGGCAGTAGCAACCAGGCCCACGAGGGAGCATGAAACGCAAATGCAGACAGACAAGACCAGGAGGTGCTCGACCTTCCGGAACGAGGAGAGCTCCCTATTTATAGGGAGTTTAGAGCTCTTACAGTATTTCTACTAGTGTTCAAGGTCTTGAAATATTGGTAGCTGTCTGCCCATTGGCTGCGGCTTTAGATCCAATGCCTTTTGTCAGTTGGAACTTGGTACACAAAACTCATCGGACACTCGTATTATTCCTTTTATGATCCATAACTTATGGACACTGGCATGCGGGTGCTCTCGACTTTATGTCATGGATACACTGAATATGTTACATGATGCAATGCTGAAATTCGTCGCTCTTGTTTAATTTCTGAACGCTCTCCAGTACAAGTTAGCTTTCAAAGAGTTGGAAATCATTGTAGGATTTTTGAATTCACAAGACTTGTCTCTTCAGGTCCGGTAGAACTTGCACTTTGTACATCCAGATTGTGAGCAGAACTTTCACTGGAATGAGAGATAAGCGCGCAGGTCAAATTACTGAAAAATTTCTGTCAAAATAACAATTTCACTGAAAGATAAAGGGAACACAAATATGGGTGAAATATCTTACAGTAGTTCACAGAAGTTTTGCTTAGGTGGCATGTCCAGATCATCTAAGCTTCTCTCGAACATTTCTAGAACTTTTGTTATAGTCGGGCGATACACAGGTATTACTTGTATGCACCACAAGCCAATTAGGATCATCTTTCTTGCGATTTCCTCATTTTCGCATGTGACTTCACATGCTTGTAGTCCATCATCTTGCGTGAAGTGTTCGTAAATCCAATCTGGGAAATACTTCTCGCTGGATTTTTCAACAATTGATTTTACATTTCTCCTGCCTCCAACCATCTCCAGCAGCATCATTCCATAACTATACACATCTGACTTTGTTGAAACCATTCCAAAGGTTCGATAGTGAACTTCTGGAGCAATGAAGCCAATTGTTCCTCTAGTACCAGTCATTGAAACTTTGCTCTCTTTTGTAAGGCACAATTTAGCTAGACCAAAATCAGCAATCTTTGGACTAAAGTCCTTGTCTAGGAGGATATTCTGAGGCTTGATATCAAAATGAACAATCCGTGTATTACAGCTATGGTGCAAGTATTCTAGGCCACGAGCAATCCCGATTGCTATCGCATAGAGCCTCTCCCATCCTAAAGTTTCTTTTGGGTTCTCTGAGTAAATGTACTTATCCAAGGAACCGTTGGACATGTACTCGTATATAAGCGCTCGTTTTGATCCCTCCAAACAAAATCCATGCAATCTAACAACATTAACATGAGAGGTCCTGCCGATGCTCATAACCTCATTCACAAACTCATCCCCATTTCCTTTGCAGTCGTGCAAGAATTTCACGGCAACTAGACGACCATCATGCAGTCTTCCTTTGAAAACCACACCATAACCACCTCTTCCGAGCTGATCACTCCGAGAAGACGTTATCTTCATTACCTGTGAGTACATGTATCTTTTTGGAGCTAGGGGTCCATAAGGTACTATCATGGCCTCGTAATTCTTCTCAGTGTTGCTGCTAGTCTTCTTGCAAAGGAGAAACCATAGTCTTTTGCCTTTTCTATGCCATATCAGGAAATAAATACATGGAAAGAGCAAGGTTGCAGATATTGATGCTGAACCTGAGATGGAAGTACATGTTATTTCATTTTGTAGATCAGAGGTTATAATACAGAAATTATGATTCGCAAGACCATCAATAGTTTAACTTCCTGTTTCATTAATTGATCAGGTCCTGTACTATGCACAAATAAGAGTTTCTTGTTTCAGTTTTTAGTTTTAGAATCATATTCATTCATTAGTGACAGGATAAATTTTAAGTTAGTATTTCATCAGAGGAAATCACACTGATATTTAAATCATTACATACGGAAAAGATGGAATAAAAATAGCATACCTATTAGCATGATCTTATTGAAGGTCCTCTTACTTCCTGGAATATAACATGTCATTTATTAGTAAAAACAACATCGTCCAATAGTACTACGTTGGTTGTTTTTCCAAAATAAAGAAACATGCATCGCATATGAATCTTCAGTATTCTTCAATGAAATATAAAAAAACACATTGCAAGACAATGACGAACAATAGAACATGGACCACAATATCTGACGAGCAATGCAGGTTTGAACAAACAATATCAGTTATAGGTCTGTGTAGATTTAGTAGCCAGCATAAGCGACTGCATAAACTGTGACTTATATTTATGCGTTCTAATGACATTGCATTGGAAGCTACATTTAAGCCTCCATAGCAATTGGTACGAACATGCATGTGCTGTTAATTTTTTCTGCAAATGTCCTCTGTACAAGCATGATCCACAGAGTGCCAAAACCGAAGAGTACTTACCCTAGTCTACAGAAGTAGACGGTAGCATACGTTCTGTGGAAATTGGACTAGTCAGTACATTTTTCCTGTAAACCTCCTCTATAACAGAACTAACTTATTGTACAAAAACTAAATACATGCTTGGTCTACAGAACTAAACCGAGTGTATCCTTTTTTACAGGTCAAAGTTGGCAGCACCAAACTCGTTTAAGATAATTAATGGTATACGATGCGAATTTCTGAAGCCTGAGAATTTACTGCCGAATTTAAATTGCAGTAAAAACGAGTTTATTAATTACTGGTGCAGACGATGAGGTTGGATGTGCCGTCTGTGGAGTGGCACTCAAAGATATCGTAGATGTTGTCGATCCGACAGGCCCACCGCTGTCCACGCATGCCGCACAGTCTACCGCCGTGTAATCCAGAAGAAACCCGGCCTTCATCAGCTGCTGGAAATCCTTCACGGACGCCCCCTCGTACCTCAGCACCGGCATCATTGACACTGTGCATCCCCCCAGAACTGGCCACCAGGCATAGTCGGGCCTGTACCCACCAGGCGTAGCCTAGCCAGAACGGGAACGGGAACGCGATGCGCAGGCCGCTGCACGCCTCTGGATTGCACACCGACGGGGCTTGGACGCTAGCGGTGGTGCTAGATGGGAGGTTGAGCTGCCTGACGATTGCTGCACCCGTCCATGGTCAAAGTATCGTTTGTCCTTCAGAAGGTTTACAAGTCTGTATATTTTTGTGTGGAGTGCACAGATTGGAAGGACTCTGTCATTTCCCCACTAGCATTGGCCGACAGTAGCAGGTATGGCATCTGTCACTTTTCTTTTGAGGAATCCATATCTCACTAGTCATTTTAAATATTTCGGACCTGTTAGATGTATTTCATGTTTTTTAACTATTCTTCAGTTTGTTTCAGTTTTAGAAGCATTTGAAATTTGGCACTTTACACCCACAGGCCACAGAAGGTAGGCAATGATTTTTCGGAATGAAATTGGTACTATAGTTTATTAGAACACAAGTATGGTGGTGGAAGTTGCCTTCATTGCCTGCTGGAATATTTGGAAAGTTAGAAATGGTAAAATCTTCAGATTTGAGAGGCCTCGGTTCTCAGTTTGGATGGCCAGATTTTTGCACGATATGTACATGCACGTTCATAGATTTTCTGTTAAACTTTCTCCTGCTGTAAAGAGCTGGTTAGATAGTCTACCTTAGATGGGTTCTTGTTTTTTGTGTAAGTTTGTAAATATTTTTTATAATAAAGGGGTGTGATACTGTGGGGCTTTTTGCCTCACAGTTTAAGGTTTCAAAAAAAGAAGCGATGCAATGTGCATGTGACCCCCGATTGACTGAGTGAGTGCTCTGCTGACTGCAGCTCCATGGTGCGTTTTTTTTTTTTGAACAGGATCCGATACTTATATTAGAGAGCTCAGAACAAATTACAACCAGGCCCAGGAGAAACCAAAATTTACAAAAGACCCAGAAAAACTTGCACTCAGCACCCCGAACAAGCAAGAAGAAGCACAATCGGATCCATCCCATCCCCAAATCCTAGCCTCCGCCGGAGACGCCGTACCACCATGCCCAGGAGACGAAGCACCTCCAACAACGTAGAAGGCTGCAGAACCGGCCGCCGCTCCGCGACGGGCACCCAAGACGATGAACGAATCCAGCCACAGCGCTTGCCTCCATGAACCACCGAGCATCCCACCATCTCCGCATCAGCCAGGCTCGCCACCCAGCACACCCGCACTCCGGACGAACACTCCCCTCGCCGCCACGGCCGGCCGGAGTAAAAGCGCCGCAGAGAGCCACCACCACCACCACGCCAAACAAGGACGCCCACAGCCGCCGTGCGTTTTTGTCCGCTCTCTCACAGTATTTTACCTTTTTTAAATTTAATCAGTATTCCTTTAGGTGATAAATTGTTACAGAAATGCAAGCCATGTGTACCCTGTCATCAGTCGGTGTTTGGCTATGACCACCGGGAATTAGTTCAACACTTGAAAGCAAAAAAGAAAGGGATAAGAGAGAAAGGAAATGGCTGTTTTTCAAAAGCCTCATGATGATGCTCTGCTCAATCCATAATTAAGAGTTTGATCAAGTGAGCTTGCCAGTGGGCCATCCCATGTCAAGACGAAGCCAAAGGCACTGGTTCGTCATAGCTAGGAACTTGATTGAAATGTGATTTGACGGGTGAGCGAACTTACGTGCAACTGGTGGAGGAGGATGGCCATCCCATGTCAGGAGGAAGCCATCACTGATCAGCTGCTCGTAGTTGCTGGCGTTCGCCTCGCGCGACGAGCCCTGCACCGGCTGCACCGGCACGACCATAGTATTGCAGCCCTCGATCGCGTAGCCGGCATAGTCGTTCGTCTCATCGTAATTCCCTACCGCGCGGACAAGCACCTCGCTCTTGTTCCCGCACCTCAATCTCGTCTCGACCAACGCTCTGTCCTGACTTGCCGCTGCTGCTGCCTCCTCCGTGCAATTGTAGAAGATGAGGTCCTGGTTGTCTGGGTAAATACTGAACGAGCGGCTGAGTTTGGCGGAGGTGTTCCAGGTCGGGAGGATGTCGCAGCTGTTGGAGGCGTGCAGTAACTTCACCTTACCCAGACCAATCACAAGCAGACTGTGTTCCTTGTAGCTGATATTGATGATCTCAAAGCCGTAGAGTCCAGAACCCCGGAGGACTGGAGTGTTGTTGTAGCAAGCGACCTCGAAGTCCGGGGAACCACATGAACTTCCGGCCTCTATGTCGACGAGCCAGAATGGGTTGGAGATGGTCAAGTTGCCACATGTCTTTGCCGAGCAGACTTCCCCTTGCTGCTGCTCCTCAGCTGCGGCGACTACGAATATCAGTAGTAGCCACCAGGTCCAGAAGAACCAACACCTTGGAGCCATGGCAGCAAATATTTTGAATTTGTTGCAGGAACGAACAGAAGGGGTGACTGAATTGGTGATCATTGGTTGTAGGGAGATACAAGAAAAGAGAGAAAACTGTGCTTAAGGGGTGACTGAATTGGTGATGAGTGGTTGTAGTGTAGGGAAATTGCTCTCAGGCCGTGTTAGGATGAAGGGAGCTGCGTACATATGCCGTAAGCTCTCAGGCAGACACATAGTTCCACAGATCCAGCCGGAGCCAGAATATTTCCCATGGTCGAGGATTTTTCAACATGATTTCCTTCTTTTTTTCTATTTGCATGTCATGATTTCGTTTAAGCAGGATAAGTACATCCGCTGGTACTTTATACAGTACAAGAAGTCAAGAACACAGGTTAAGTAAGACATCATGTCTTGGCAGAACCCGAGCATCTAGAACGGGTAACTGATGGTCAGGTTGCCACATGTCTTGGCAGAGCGAGAGCCGCCCCCGCCTGTCCATCAGCCACCGTGACGACGAGCATCAGCGGTAACCCGAGCACTGAGCCATGGAAGCACCAGGCTTTGGAATTTGTTACCAGTGAGCGGGGTGCTGGGGCCTGGCCGCCTTGGGAGATAGTAAAAGAGAGAATGCTCTGCTAGTGAGTGGGGGCACTGGGCTATCTTCGTCCACACGTCCTGGGAGACGGTCTTGACACGGTGGCCAAACAGTGGACAAGTCTCCACTAATTGTTGACTGGTATTAGGGAAAGATTTATCAAGAGTGTGACAGAATGTATAGCTCGGCAGAACCTGACCAGTCTCCACCAATAATTGACTAGTCACTCACCGAATAGGTGCTGAAGTTTGAAATATTATGTTGTAGCTATCAGTTTTTCCAATGAACTTGGTTTGGGGCTTTGGCTATGTTTCGGTTTATGTGGTTCATGCATTTGACGATGTGGTTCATGCATTCACTGTGACAATTTGTTCCGTTTCAGTGAAGTGGAGACGGTGAGGTGCTCCATGTTAATCTAAAAAGAAGACACTCCGTGGCTTATGTGTGTGAGTGTGGTGTGACCATGCAACCGTCTAGCAACAACAGTGCTAAGGGCATGTACAATTGTTCCGATGATGGGTGTCGATAAAATTTCTCCACCTCACCCATAGACATCCCAAGTGACAAGCTGTACAATAGGGAGTCTGTTCACTGTCTATAACCACAAAATCGCACGGCCATCCCAGGTTGTTTCCGTGAAAAACGGATCCGATCTAACAGACCACAAGCGACCCTCTCTGTACAACGGCAAATAGCCCGTCGATAAGCTGCGATTTTTATGCTAATAGACCGTCGTCAATTCTATCGACGGACTGGTCCGTTTTTCGTTTTCTCTCCCCACGTAATCTAATTTCCTACGTGGACTGTGTTACCGACGGGTGACTAGATACCACTGTACATGCCCTAAGGACTAAGCACAAGCAATGTCATATAATTTCATCGCATTTTTTTGTTAGCATGTTGTGTATTCTAGTCATCAATTTGACGAACTTCCCTTCTGAAACTTGTTTCTGTGTTGATTCTTATCTAGGACTAGATTCCTATGGTGATAGAGAGATGTACGCAGCAGCAAGAGCAAGCTGGTCGGGCCGTCGGGGTGGTATAGGAGATGTCGGGATGAATTAATTGCATGGACAGAGATGGGAGACGGAGTCGAAGGTTGGCTGAGCTATGCTTTTTTCGAATGAAAATTCTAAAGAGTTGAGCAGAACTGAGTGTCTTCCTTTCATCGGAGCACCATAGTGCATACCTCTGTCTCAGCATTTCGCTTAGCATTTTAAGTTACACGATAGATTGTTGAAGTAATGCAAACAAAAGATATGGAATGGAAAGGGGAAAAAGAAGGATGCTCTCGTGAACCCATAATAAGTCTGATGGAATAAAAGAGAGCTGGACAATCGCATGAGTGAGCTTACCACTACGATGAGGAGGGCTGTCCCATTTCAAGACGAAGCCGTTTCTGATGAGCCGGTCGTAGTCGCTCGCGTTAGCCTCGCCGTTTGGAGCAGCCAGCACCGGCAAGATCACGGCAGCGTCTCTGTCCTGACCTGCCGCGGACGACTTGGTACTGCAGTTGTATATGGTCAGGTTTAGATTGACAGGGTCGATCCTAAATTGGCTGCGCAATTTCTCAGAGGTGTTCCAGATCGATTCGTTGCAGCTGTTGGAGTCTGGCAGCAGCCTCAGCTTGCCCAGATCGACGACACGCATACTCTTTTCCTCGTAAGAGATGTCCATGATCGCGAATCCGGGGCTCAAGGGAATTGCGCTCGGTAGAACCGGGTTGCTGTTGAAGCAGGTGAGCTCGAAGTTCAGGGAACCACATGATCTTCCCCTCTGCGGCTTCTGCTTCGGTACATCCCCCTCCCCAAACTCAAACATAACAACAGTTGTAATTAATCCATACCCCTCCGTAACGGATGGACATCATGGTCTTTACTTAATTGAAAAAGATAATTAACTCGTACTAAATCCTGTAGAAACCCATATGGCCCAATTGGTTGTGTACGCTGTACACATAGTTAATCGGGTGCGTACGAAATCCGTACGACATGATGGTCTTCCTGACTGACAAGCGGTAGGAGCGACAACGACCGCCGCCGGCAGGATCCACAACGAACTAGTAGGAGCGGCGACGACGACGACCGCGGCCAGCAGGAGTGACGGCGAACGGTGCTTGCTGGCACAAACAGTCGCAAGCCCGAATAGGAGGTCACCGGCACGCTCGGCGGCGGTGGCAAGGAGCGGCACAGGTTGTAGCCCATCACGTCGTAGAGACAATCCTGCATCCTGTACACAACGGTGGCTTCCCGCTGAGCTCCGGCGACACGGCCACCACCCAGCTCCTGCTTGGCGTCCTGAGTCGTGCAGTTGCAGCCACTTCCCATGCGCCCGGCATGTGCGATCGCCATTGGGACGTGGGTGCGAAACGCTGCGGTATACGGTAGAATACTGGGTTTACAGGGCGCTGGACATGGGCTTCAGCGGGCTTAACATATTAAATTAATTCAATCAACTAATTAGGAAAAAACAGTTTGAGTTTGGGGGAGGGGGATGTACCGAAGCACGGCCCCGTCTCCCTGTCTGCAAGTCCATGAGCCAGAACGGGTCGGAGATGGTCAGGTTACCGCACCTGGTGGCCGAAAGCGTGCAGCTGCCTACCCCTTGCAGCTCCTCCTCCTGAGCCCCGACAAGCATCGGCGGCAGCCGCCAGCCACCGACGAAGAATAATAAAAGTAACAAGCAGCTCCGAGGCACCATCGCTCGGATGATATTTGGAAAGATAGCAGCGACCAAGAAATTAATGTGGGAGAGATTATGCATGGGAGATATATAGACTGGATGTAGGAGATCGAGAATGCCGTGCGTGGTTGCTGCAGGGCTAGCGTGCAGTACCAACGCTATACCGGAGGGCGAGCTAGCGGAGTACTACCATGGACTGGAAATTTTGGGCAGTCGACGAATTTCCAAACGACCACGTGACTTGTGAATTTTCACAGCTAATGCCGTTGACGGTAAGCCATGATGACCGTGACCTCCGTGACGTGTGACTATAGAAGCCTGGGACGAAGGCTTGGTGACTAGGCCGAAAGTTCAGGGATCACAATATAGGCCAATCAGCCCTTAGGCCGTCTTCAACGGGGCTCGCCAAACGGAAGGGGCTGTCCGTTCGTCTCCGCGTGGACAGAGTAAACAGCCCAACAACGTATCCCAAACGGACAGGGTGCCGCGGACATGTCCATTTCGTCCTATTTCGAGCATAAATTTCGGCGAGCTATGGGGTTGAGCAGACCGTCGGACAAAGTCCGCGTCCGCCCTTGTCCTCCTTTTGTTCTCACCGGGTCCTTCCGTCAGCGGTACGCGCCCAAACCCCCCGACGCCACCCCTCCCTCTTTGCTGCAGTGCTGCCGCCCGATTCATTCCTCGCCCCTGTCTGCTTTCGACCAGCAACGGCCGCCGCTACCCTCTCCACCAGCCTCCCGCATCTTCTTGCCGATGTTGCTTGGACGCATCTGGCGCCATCCCCGCCGTCGTCCCTCGTCGCCACCAATTGTTGACTAGTATTAGGGAAAGATTTTTGAAGAGTGACAGATATAATTCGGCAGAACCCAATGGACCTCTCTCCACCAATAAATGAGAACTCACTCAGTGAATAGGGGCTGAAGTTTAAAATAGTATGTTGTAGCTATCAATTTTTCCCATGAACTTGGTTTAGGCAATGTTTTGGTTTGTGTGGTTTGAGGCAATGTTTTGGTTTGCAATGTCAAAAAAAAAAATGTTTTGGTTTGTGTGGTTCATGCATTCGTAACAATTTGTTTCGTTTCAATGAAGTGGAAACAGAGATTGCTCCATGTTAACCTAAAAAGAAGACACTCTGTGACTTTGTTTGCGAGTGTGAGGCGACCACCTAACCATCTAGTGATGACAGCGGTAAGGGGTAGCAATAGCACAAGCACATTTTCTTATCAAACGAAGGAAACTAGTCTATTTGCATGTGGTGTGTTTTAGTGGTTATTTTTGGTGAACTTGACTTCTGAAACTTGTTACTCTGCTGGTTGTTATGTAGGACTTAATTGTGTGGTGATGCACACAGCAGCAAAAGCAAGCTGGTCGGGGACATCAGAGCGGTATAGGAGATCTGGTGATGAAATAGTTGTGTGAACAGAGTCGAAGTAATAGATTAACTACTGACTGAGAGTCTTCTTTGTTCGCAGTACCGTAGTATGTACCTATGCCTTCCGTAAATAAATTGTTAACATAAATTATTTCAACCGTTTTCCTTAGCATTTCAAGTTTGTTTACAAGATAAATTAATTGCCAAAGTGATGTAAACACAAGTACCTGTAATTAGTTGTGGTTAAGCTATCTAAGTGGAGAATTAGTTTATTAGTTCATCTCAAACCAAAAATATGGGATGAAGAGGAGAGAAAGAAGATGTATTTTCTTAAAGCTAAGAAATGGCTTAAAGATGTTGCCAATTGAAGATGCACTTCCCAATCCATAAATAAGTTTGATGGAAAAGAAATTTAATTGAACAATTCGGTTAGTGAGCTTACCACTGCCACGAGGAGGAGGAGGAGGAGGAGGAGGAGGGCTCTCCATGTCAAGAGGATGCCATCGTTGATGAGTTGTTCATAGTCGCTCGCGTTTGCCTTGCCAGAAATCTCGAGCACCGGCAGGAAGGTGGAGATGCACCCCTTCAAATAGTAGCCCTCGAAGTTTTCAGAACCATCGTAACGCCCTCCGACTCGAACAAACGTGTTGCTTTCGCTAGTGCATTTCATCGCCACCAGCGCCTGGTCCCGAAGTGCCGCCATCGCTGCTGCCACCGTCGTGCAGTTATAAAAGACGAGGTTCATGTTAACGGGGCTGATCCGAAAGGGGGGACCTAATTTCTCGGAGGTGTTCCAGCTCGAGACATGGCAGCTCTTGGAGGCGTGTAAGGATTCCCGTTTTCCTAGATCAATGACACGTAAACTTCCTTTCTCGTAAGAGATGTCGATGATTTCTAGGCCGAAGCCGAAGGGTAAAGAGCTCCGTAGAACTGGGGTGTTGTTATAACAAGTGACCTCAAAATCCAAAGGACCACATGATCTTCCCGTCTCGGTGAGCCAGAATGGGTCGGAGATGGTGAGGTTGCCGCATCTCTTGGCCGAGCCCGAGCAACCTTCTACCTGTTGATCAGCCGCCGCGACGGCGAGGATCAGCGGAAACCACAAGGCCCAGAAGAAGCAGCAGCTTGAAGCCATAGCGCAACACAGGATTAGGAATTTGTTGCTACTGAGCGTGGTGCTGGGGCCTGGCCTCCTGGAGATAAAAGAAAGAGACAATACTCTGATAGTGAGCGGGGCCGCTGGTAGACGGTCTTCACACGGTGGCCAAACGAAATGACTGACTAGCTTGTTGACTGGTTTTGGGAACGAATTTTGTAGGCCATACAGTTCGGCTGATCCCAGTAGACAAGTCTCCAATGCGGGGCGACAAGATGTGACTGACGATGGTGGACTTCGATTGACTGAGTGTTGCTTATCCACAGCAGTAGCAGTGTACCATGGTGTAGAAATAATTTGCGAAATCTTATTGAAATGTTGTCGTGTCGATTTCGCCGAGGACGAATTTTACAGTTGCCTGAAGTGAATATAGACCTTCTATTCAAGCTAATCTAATGGCCAGTGTTTATTGGTACTCCGATTCGAGTGTCAAGGAGTACCGTCTCCAGAAGCCATGGAGTACATTGATGTTAGGGATAAAATAGTAATCAACAACACACCGAGTGTTTCACATGTCACCGCGTGCTTTTTGTTCGTCGTCTGGCGCCAATGTCTCGCCGGAGGTGCTTGCCGCCAATCTCCATCTTGCTTCGCTACATGCACCATACTGTCCTCTCTTGGAGCATTGTATTGCGGTGCTGCCGGCCGCCACCCTTGAAGCTGCAGAGGAAGCCCTAGCCGTCAACCTTGTTCCGATCGAGTTTGTATTCCACATTGGGCACCTTCATTGTCTTCATGTCCCCTTCCAGATAAACATCCCTTTTTACTAAATCTCACAGTATGTATTAAAAAAATTGACCACAAATTCATTCTCCGATTCTTCCGTAATTTGGCGCTATGAGCTAACTCCTGTGAAACATTGAAGACCAAATTTGAATCCTTGCCATAAATTGTGGATGGCTATATGCTAGTATTTACTAAAATCATGGAAGAATTGAACTGAAAGTAAGGATGCATGCTCTTCTACGGAACTCCATGTGTTCCTAATTAATTGATCCGCTATGATCATTAGTGGATGATCGATGCACTCGTCTTCAGTACAGCGAAATGACTGCAAAATTATGGTGAAAAATTTGGAAGAAGAAGAGGTAGCGTATGGACGGGAGGCGGAAGGGCATCTCACTCGATCGGGAGAAGCAGCGGCATGCGACAAAAGGGAGAGGGCCAACAGAGGGTGGCAATTGCACATGCCCTATTTGGTCAAGTCACTGTGCACCTAATAGATACTATTTGGTAATAATGGTAGGAAGCCCTTTGCACATGCTCTATGCACATGTGTTCAAATACATACTAATTATCACATTCTTTTCATTGCACATCTACAAGTACTTCCTCAACTATGAATGCACCTCTTAGCATCTTTTTATTCCTATCCCATGTTTGAGTCTGTGCTGCTATATATACTCTTCATGAAACCATATACAGATATACAATAGTCAATTTTTTTTAAAAAGGGCTTTATTACTTAAAAGGTTTAAGCATTACACCCGGCCTCTGCATCAGAATGCACGCAGCCGCAATCCAACCAAACGAAATGAAACAAAAAGTAGCACTAGACGAATTACAAGCATGTGTAAGTAAAACGCCAATGCCGATGACAAACGTCAATGCCTATGGAGGACCAATCCGGCGATCAAGCGACCATCCATGTCGGATAAAAATATCCCTCGCCACCTCTTCCAAACGTGCACATGCCTCCGTAAAGAGTCCTCGATGCCCCGCTCGTTGTAATGTTGACCACGAACAGAGAATACTTGTGAACCAGTAGAGTACCTGCAAACGAGAAAAAAAATTATCATTGAAAATCTTGTCATTTCTACACAGTCATAGCGACCATATAATGGCTATCGCTCCCACCCTAATAACAGTTCTAAACTTTTTATCTATCCCATGTAGCCAGTTGCTAAAAACATTTGCAACAGACTTGGGTGGATATAAGTTAGAAACTATCTGGATAGATAACCAAATAGAACGCGCAAAACTACACTCGAAGAATAAGTGTTTTATTGTCTCCTGTTATGGACAAAACACACTTTGTACTTTCATGCCAGTTTCGCTTAACAGGGCTATCCTTTGTTAAAATGACACCCCTACGAAAGATACCAAGTAAACACTTTCATTTTAATCGGAATCTTCATTTGCCATATTTTTTATTATTATCAACTGGTATATCAGAATGGACTAACGCCTTATACATGGAATCTACCAAGAATTTTCCATTCCCACATAAATTCCAACGAAACTCATTGGAACCCTCTGTAAGTTGAACTGAAGCCAACCGTGTCAGCAAGGCGTTCCAAGACGTTAGTCTTGGCCCAATTATGTCTCGCCGGAACGTCACATTGGGTGGTGATGACTCCATAACCGTTGCTATGGTATCCCCTTTGTGTCGTACAATATTGTATAGGGCCGGGTACTGATCCCGGAGGGTTGTATTATCTAACCATTTGTCCTCCCAGAATCTAATCTCCGATCCATCCTTAATTTTAAATACTCCGAAGCGGAAGAAAATTTTCTTTGCCGGCATCAGACCGGCCCAGAAGTGTGAATCACCGGGTTTCCAATATACCTGTAATACCGCCTTTGTGCCAATGTATTTTCTTTTAAGGAGCGTTTGCCAAACCCCAACTTCGGTTAGTAGCTTAAAAAGCCACTTACCGAGGAGAGCTTAATTCTTAACCTGTAGATCATGAATACCTAGCCCTCCCTGATCTTTAGGTCGGAAAACAACATTCCATTTAGCCAGTCGATATTACAATAGTCAATTGACAACAACTACAGCAAGCAACAAGGGAGGAAATGGTGTAGTGATAGAGGTAGCATACATGTTAAGAAAGGACAAGCTAAATGGCAGAGGAAGAACATGTAGTTTTGAGGGGTGTTTTTTACTTACTTAAGAATAAGATGCGGAGAATTTTACAGGATAAGCTAGGGAAAGGTACGGTTATCATGCTCCAGCAAGTTTCCTATTCATCAACCGAATGAGTTAGTGGCTGTCATGGTTGATGTCAAGGATCTTGATGTAGGAGTTTCTCACGAGACCACCTGACACGTTATCATTATTTGCACGTGAGCACGAATGCTGGCGGGCTGCAGTATGACCCTATAGGCTGGTCATCCTGGAAGGACATCGCTTGGGAGCATCCTGCTCTTCGGTCGTGACATTTGCGGCGGTTGTGAGTTGCTGCAAGGAGGCAAACATTTTACATAGATTTTGGGAGGTGCCTAGGACCACGCCTTTGACCTCTCAATATGCCGTCCTCTTTCATATTGTTAAGCATAAATCTATTAAAATTAAGGAAGTGTTGGGGACTATTCCACCTAACATGTCCTTCAGACTGACTTGATATGAAATAGTTGATAAAATGGGATGATCTATTAGGGTGAATGACCAATGTGATCTTAACACCTGGTCATGATTGGTTATGTTGGAATCTGCATTCTCAATGGTATCGTTTAGGTGTAATCCATAACAAATTAGGCGTCAGTCCACATGAACGCATGCCCTGATCAGTAATAAAAAATTGTAAAATGAAGGTCATATTAAAGATTTATATCTTTTTGTGGTCTCTAAGACGAGGAATTATTTTAACAAAAGATAATATGGCGAACATAGGTAGACTCACATCTCAAAATAAAATTGTGTGTTACCACCGGTACATTTATATTACATCTTCGTGATAGAGTTCGAGTAGGTGTCCAATATGATTTAAGTAGAATTGAAATGCAAGAAGACAAAGAGTAATATGTAGTAGTGGGTTTCAGATAGTTAATTAATTCACCACCAAAGTCAAAAGATTCCAAATACTTGGAAAAGTTTTCCTTGTTCCGACGGAATGAAATGAACTCTGAAACTCATATGACTAAATCATCAGACAGATACGTTATAATATTCTGAAATGCAAATCTTGACCTGCATCTTATTTCATCAACAAAGTCTACCAAAGACAGTGAACAATTCTTTCTTGTTTGGATTGAATAAATGAACCAAGCGATTTTGGAACTCCTAACATCATGATGTAGCTACGGATGCTTTGCTCAAGCCTCAAGGTGACCACCAATTTCTATATCCCACCTGTTGGGTAACGTAGCAGAAAACAAAAAAAATCTAACTAGCTTACGTCATAATTTAGCCAAGGATCTAACTATGTAGTAATGCTGTAACGGAGGAGATATTGGACACGTACCCTTGTAGACCGATAAGCAGGAAATACGCTCCCGCACAAGCGTTGCCGATGTAGACGTACGTAGCCGACCTTAAGGTCGCGGAGAACTTGGCGCGACGAAGAAGGAGGCGGCGCGACGACGATGCTCCGGTGACGAGCCTGAGTGTTTGGCACCTCCGAGTACTTGCACACGTACGGGCCTTGACGATGACCTCCGGGCTCCCGATCCAGCCGAGATAGCGGAAGCGAGAACTTTGGGTGGAATCCCGCAGCACGACGTCGTACCACGGTATAGAATTCTCAAGCGCGCGCTTGTCCTTTCAATGGACCACGCATAGCTAGAGGTGGAGAGAGAGAGGAATTGGGCGGAGGGGCATCCTCAGGCCAATATACAAATTAATTGTATTTTGGTGTATTTAATCCAATTAATACGCCCCACTATTTATTAGGGGAGAGGGGGTGTCCCTCTCCCTAAGTTTCCCATGTGGGACTAAACAAAAAGGGGAGGAGGAGGGGGTGGTGCGCCGGCCACTGTGGCCGGCTGTGGGGACCCCGGACTAACTTGTCCGAAATACCCTTATGCCTACATATCAGCGATCCATGATCAGTGCGTCGCTGAAGCACAATTAAACTTGGTAACCAAAGAACATCCATACATACCGAATTTATTTACTTACTTGAGGGAAGTGATCAGCTTCATGGTGCTTGCAGCGGAATCACCAAACAACGTGGAGCCCAAGTCATTCGCCTTAACCCTACAGGCAGCTGACTGGGAAGCGCCCTAGTTCGCAAGGACGTCAGTGAACTCCTCTTCTTCGAACTGCTTCTTCTTCCACAATCTGGCTAAGACAATAGCCAGGGACGAAACCAATATGAGTACATTTGATTGTACTCGCAAGCTACCCCAACAGGAGCATGCACTAGTTTTAATTTTAAAAGACTTTTTTTTTAGGAAAACATCACTATATCTTTATTTAAAAAGGGAAGAGTAGATTTGTAATCCTGTTGAAGACAAATCATTTTGGAAAGTTGTTTTCTCACCTACCTTTGTTGAAAAAGGTAAGAAGTCTTTTTAAACCTTTTTCCCGAAAATATACCTTCGTTTTAAAAGGTGAGAAAACCCTTTAAAACTTTTTCCTCGAAAATCACCATCTTGTCCCTTTCTCTGAAACCTCCTGGTTTCTGATCATACCCCTTCATGGTTACTTATTTTACCAGCAACCTCATACCATACCCTCGGTATAGTTGCATAAAACAATTTCCACTCATTTTCCTTTCAAACCCAAAACTTTGTAAAACTTGCACATGGTCTTAGGACAGCCTCCCAACTGTCCATATCCGAGGACTCGGCTATTCGAATAGTTTTACCCTCTGCAGAGGTAGCACGCTTTTCCCACACCCATCCGGTCACTCATCGTGTCAGCCACGTCCCGCCATACCGGAGGTATGCGAAGTTGAGTTCCCGGCCATAGCCTGTCCTTTGCTCATGCTAGTATAGGATCCTACCGCTACGAAACCGGTTCCATCGACACTTAAATCCATGCCCGTTGGAAACTAAGTGTGAGGACTTCGTAGTTCTGCCCGGCGGACCCAAGGGAGCCCTTCTTTCTTCTTTACGCCCGGCGGTAGACTTCTTTTAAGAGGACCCAGGTCAGGGGCAGGTCACCAAACCATCCCCTCATGGAACGAGGTCATCCTCGTTGTTGAGGCATCCAGTACTAACACGAGCAAATTATATGACTACGCCCTTGCCCATATGTGGGTAAATGTGGTCGCACAGGTTATCGGTTGGTAGTCATGGTACAAAGACACAATGTGCATTTTTCATAAACATCACCACACTTCACTTCTCCACTTCCATACCGACATCCCGGTATACCATAATTCATCCAAGGATTTTCAAAGGAGTTTTGAATAAACAATGTTTTTCCCATCCTATAGTTTTATATAAACAACTGATATCTCTACATAGAGTGACAAAATAGTTTTTCATAAACTTTTGAAAAGGTTTTCACGATCATTTCCAATTTTCTTAGCAAAATACTTTTAACCAAAACTTGGGTGGTTCGTAATCCCACCAAAAAGATTTTTCACAGAAGGTTTTGGAGTAAAACAAATTCATTTCGAAATCATTGTATACCACTGACACCTCTATATCGGGTGTCTTAATAATATACTTGTAATTTGGAAAAGGGTTTTCAAAATCATAGCTTTCGTGGCAAACACCACGTAAATCATTATGCTAATTATAAGTAAAACAGGTAAATCAAAATAGATGTATATAGATGCAAGCTCAGTGAAGTAGCTTGCCTTGCTCCACAAAGTGGTACTGATCCTGGTCTTCTGGTTCAATAAAACCTCCTTCCTCGATAAATCCGTCAACGGTATCGTCTAAACGTTAAACAAGCAAGACAAACAATCACTACACTAGCTCAAGCATCATCACATCATTACAATCACAAATGCTACAAATAGCTACTGCATACATCAAGCAACACAAGGTGGTTTCAATTTAATTGAATTAATCTTTATTTACTTATTTCCAAACTAAGACAGAAACTAGTTGTACACCAATTAATTCACCATTTAATCTATGTTTATCACAAAAATTCAAACTAAAATTCTATGGATAGCTACTGATGTGTAGAAGACCACCCAATTGGATTGGGGTCATTTGGAGTTACCAAACTCCCTACACATTTGTTTTAGTTCAGAAGGACTTTAATCAAGTTTTAGCTACCAAACAAATTAAGTTGCTCCAAAATTTAAATACTTTTAGGGGTAACTAACCTTGGTTGAATGTGACCTAACAAAATTGGTTTTAGTTTAATTGGACCTACTATTAAATCACACTAATTGGTTTAGTGCAGAAGGGTGCACTGAAGTTCAACCAAAGGCTAAGGAGTTTACACTACTCAATTAATTCTACCAAAATTTGGGGAGCTAAAGGATCCTAATACAAAGCTACCAAAATTGGTTTCGAGTTATTTGGATTTATATAACTCCAGAAACAAATGGTTTAGTGTTTTAAACCTTCTGGAGCATTTTTATTAATACATTTTATTATTTATTTAAATGAGATGAGACCACTTTGGTGAGTTAAAGAATTTCATAAGCTTTCCAGAACAGTTGAGTTTGATTTATTTGGATTCCTAGAACTCGAGTTATTGAATTTCAAAGGGCATACCAGTACTGAAATCCTTCTGAAATTTTAAATTAGAAAATATAATTGACTTGGATAATGTTGAGAAATATGACATGTGGGGCCTACACGTCAGTGACTCAACGGGAAACTGTTCCCGCGCTGGAAAAGTTTAAAACGCTGACGGGTGGGTCCCGCTTGTCGGTGTCTTAACGAGACGAAGCGGTATGTGACCGTTGATCATAGATCGAACGGCTCACAGAGCCCGCGTTCGTCGTTGACCTGAAACAGGCGGCGCTCCTGTTCCGGCGACGGCGAGGTGGCCAGAGGAGGTACCTGGGTGGCCTAGGGACGGTGGTGAGGACGGTGTTCGATGGCGGAGGTCGTGGGGAAGCTCGGGAGATGAGTGGAGCTTGATGGGGAAGCTCCTGGCGTCGGCGGCGACCTCCTCCCTTGCCTCGGCCGTGCTCCAACTCCGGCGGTGATCTGGCGGCGGTTCTGTGCTTGAAACAGAGAGGAAAGAAGAGCGTGAGGATGCGGGGGTAATGGAGGTGCGGGTACGGTGCAGAGAAGAAAGAGGGAGAGGGCAACACGGCGCGGCCGCGATCGACCTTTTCTTCGGTGCGGCAGTGCACAGCCGGGCTTGTGCACGGTGGCTGTGGTGGCGTGCTCTTCCTCCTGGCGATGCACGGGTGTGAGGAGCGTGAGGGGGAAGTGGTGGCGGTGTGTGGAGAGGAGAGGGGGTGCGGGGTGGTTTTTATAGCGGAGGGGCTTGCGGTGCTCCATGGCACGGCGGTGCAGAGAGGGGAGGAGAGGTGCGGGGTCCAGATGGAGGTGTCTGGGAGGTCGCTGGGAGCTGAGGGGTGCTGCAGAGGTGGTCGGCTGGTCGGGGGGGGGGGGGGGGACAGGGGTGGCACGCGAGCTTCGGTGGCGTGCTCGGCCCGCCATGGCGAGCGGCGCGTACGGGCACGGACGGCGTGCACGCTAGGGAGCTTCTGCAGCGGTGTGGTCTCGTCGAGCAGGAGCAGAGGGTGGAGTGTGGTGCGGTGGACATGGCGCGGCGTTGCTTTGAGGTGGCGTCTGCCTCCTCCACGAGGTGACCCGAGCGGCAGCTCGACACAGCGCAATGGCGTGGCGTCGCCCGCACACCAGCTCTGGGGGTCAACGAGCACGTCGCTCTCGTCCTCCTTCGAGTGAGAGAGGTGAGAGGAGTGAGAGGGATCGACAATGGCGCGGGATTGCGCCGATTTGAGCTCCAATTTGTCGATCAAATTCTCGGATTTGGGATGAACACCACTGTGTTCACCCAGTGCTCGATGAAATGCGTGAATCAGCTTTTAATTTGAATTTTTCTGATTTAATTCATAATTTGTTTCACACTTATTTGTCAAGATTTGTGGTGCTGTGGTGGAATTTATTTGGTAGATGTAGCTTGGTGCATTTGATGATTTCCAATGTTAAAGAACATTGGGAAATTTGAAAATAGAATTTTGAATATAATTAAATAGAGAGAGGGGAAAGTATTAGGGATGAAATGAGAGGGGGCATATCACCACCTCCCTGAATTCTGTTTGAAAGGAAAATATATTTTTCCACTTTGAAATATTTTTGTGTCAAAATCTTAATAACCCCTAAAGGTTAAAGAAGGGATTTTGGAATTTGACAAATTGAAATATCTTTGTAATTTGGGAAATTAGATATTTTGAGGAGAGAGCAATATGATAATGAGATGGTTATTATTGCATCTCATTTCTGGATTTTAGGAGGTAAAATAATTGTTATAACAAAATAGAGATATAGATAGGGAGGAAGATTTAAATAAGACCCTTTTCTTTTAGTTAGTGTTTTTATTGGGAGTGTGTGATTAATTAATTCACCTTCTAATTGTTGACAGGGGTGTTTTAAAGTTTCCAGCACAGTTGAATAATTAACCACACAAGCAATCAATTTGGCAGGAAATAACAATCAACACTAGACAACCATTTATAAATCCTTAACCAAGTTTTTAATCACTCAGACAAGTGGTGGGGTGGTGATCCAGTGTCATCCTGACAAGAGTAAGGTGGAAAAGCTCAACTTCATAATTTGATATTTTTTCCAAAAAGGGTTGCTAAAATATATGGGCCATATACTTCCCACCTTTATTGTTTTCAAAGAATGAAAGTAGGAGTTTAAAATAGGGGCTACCAATACAAGGGAAATATCAAGATATAGATCTCCATATTTTTGGAAACACATAATTTTGGAAATACTTTTATTTTCAAAGAGTAAGTATTTTGGTTGTTGCTACACAAAGCATCTTTTGGAAATAAGTTGGTCCAAATAAAAAGAGTAGAGAAGATGTATGGAATATTTTCTTCTTGTCATAACCTGATCACCAAGTTTAATATATAGTTATATTGGTTGGGGGTCTTGGACTTTCTAGTCAAACAACTCAAACAACAAGCCATACCAGTTCAAACATAGCAATGGGAAGGAAAACACAATCATCAGCAAAACATTTCAAAAAGTTTTTTGTTGGTTCCGAATTTTGGGGTCTGGTAAAACTAGGTTTTTCTTGGTTTAAAAATTTGGGATGTTACACCGGCCATGGTGGCCATGGACCCCATGGCCCAGCCGCACCACCTCCCATGGAGGCTCAGCCCCACATGGGCCTCCCTGGCCCATTTAGGCAATTTGTCTATTTTCCTCTTTTTATTTAATATTAAAATATATAATTCACAATTAAATATATTTACATATTATTTAATCTCCCGTGGCTCCGTAACAATTTACAGACCACCCCGAACTTACTTCGGTGTTCCCCGAACCCTTCCGACTCCACCGGAACCCTTCCGATTCATTCTCTCTTCCTATTTCTATAATTTCGATAAATCCAAAACGTTCTCCAAGTGTCGTCAAGACCTTATGTGTGTTACCCTACGGTTCGGGAATACTCCAGACATGGTCGAGACCCTTCGCTCGACAATGACCGTCAAGAAGCCCTGGATGACTGTGACGGCCCCTGTGTATTCCAGAATAAATCGTCGTTGAACCGTCAACATAATATGTTCATTCCCTTTGTTCCATCGATACTACCTTTGTCCGAGATACGATCGTCAACATCCTATGTTGTGTTTTATCTCGTTACTGACAAAGGTTACTTAACTCGTTCCGTGATATTACATCTCCAATGACCTAGTCATACGCTGCGCAGCTTTATAAATATAATCTCACCGAGTGGGTCCAGAGTATTTTCCATCACACGGATGAACAAATCCCGCTCTTGATCACTCGCCCCGACTACTTCCTTCCAATACCCGAAAGTGTCACCTTTATTGTTACACTATATAAGATATGACGTTTGATGCGATCAAAATATCTTTCAGAAGCAGCGACTTGATATAATCTCACGGTCTAAGGAATAAGCTATCATGTTACTTTCCTATTGCAGTGTTGAACTTAGTGATATGATCCTCTTGCAATACTTTGGTGGGTAATTTCAATCAAATTATTCTACTAATAAAATGACTCCATCATCAACTGTTATGAATCAATATGATCGGGAAATCACGATCATACATTGACTGATGGACTAGTTTATGTAGAG
The DNA here is from genome assembly GCA_947311845.1 of Poa pratensis. Lineage (NCBI taxonomy): Eukaryota > Viridiplantae > Streptophyta > Magnoliopsida > Poales > Poaceae > Poa > Poa pratensis. The sequence continues at coordinate 82,354,819 of CAMZMU010000038.1, read as the reverse complement.
GCTTAACTAGAGACTCTGGTTTGTTTACATACCAGACGTGTATTAACAATTTCGATTAATACAGTTATAGCATGGTATAAAACTAATTATAAACTTAATGAGATAATGCGATAAATACTTATTATTTATTTGCCTCTATGGCATATCTCCAACACCACCCTCTTCTGTACTAGCATAATCTCAGAAAATAACTTTCAAGTTTTTTCTCCAAAAATGCTTGAATTTAGAACCGGTTTGTTGCACTTTGTTATTTGTGTGTGTGCGCTTTCATTGGTAAACTGTGTGTCCCACGGTCCTTGAGGGGAGTGATTTTTGTATTGAGAAAAGGTGAGTTTTTATGGGAATTGAGAAAAGTGAGTGATGAGTAAGAACGGGCTGCCAGAATAAACTGGGTTGGGTTAGGTGGTTGCTTACTGGGTGGTAACTGGTAAGCGGCCCGCCATGCTGATTTAGGTCTTGGACGATGGGCCTTCGTCAGGCCTACTTCCTCCGTCCTTGAATAAGTGAACGTTTAGCATTCAAATTTTTCCACAAAAGAGTGTACTTCTACCTCCCCAATGCATTTAAAAGTAGATAATAATACTTCTCTCTCATCGCACGGGAATCAAGCCCAACAACATTCAACACATGGCCTTCTTTTTTTCTACATGCACTTAGCTCATTGGAGATAAGGTAATTCAACACTGGGTGGCTTGCATTTTCCCAATGCATTTTCTACTCTCTCTATAATTTGTCTTAAAATTTCTAGATGTCCACTTATTTGAGGACGGAGTGAGTATGGTCAAAGCGTGCGGACGTTCATCGGCGCCGATTCGCGTCACACCCCCGCTGGCCAACTGATGTGCCCCCAATTCTCAAAAAGAAAAAAGAAAAAAGCTGATGTGCCCCCGATTACCGCGCCATCTGCCGCCGCGCTCGTCCCTGTGCCGGCGCCGCTGCAGCTTCCCGTTGCGATGGACCTGTCTTGACCCCGCGCAAAGCAGATCCGCTAGCCTCGGCACGGCAGTCTCCCGCCACAGGGGAAATCGCCGACCAACCGCTAGCCTCCAGCCCCACACCCGCTCGGCGGCGGCTAGAGCGGCGAACGCGGGACCCCGGTAGTGATGTTTCTTACGGAGTAGCGCAAGGGCGAGGCCGCCGGCGCGGCTGTGTGCCAGTGAGGGCAAATGAGGTGCTGTTTACTTCCAGATTCTGATATTTTAGGGTCGTTGTTAGAGCTTAAATTGCTTTTGTAAAAGTTTTGGTCCACATTTCTGTCAGTTAAAGTGTCGGTAGCTGTCTACTTCTGGCAGAAGGATCTGACTACGTTGCCTGTTGGAACTTAGCACGCCGAACTCACCAGAACACCCGAGCGATTTTTATTCCTGTTTTTGATCCGTTACTTCGAACAAGATGCAGTAATCTTAAACAGCTGCAGTTTTCACTTGTCAAGTGTGGCAAGTACAAACATGGTTAAAGTGTTTTAGCGTTTTAAACAAGTCTAGTACTCCCTCCGTCCGTAAAAGGATGTCAAAACTTTGTCCAAATATGCATGTATCTAGACATACTTTAGTTTGTATATGGATGCATGTTTGGACAAAGTTAAGACATCCTTTTATGAACGGAGGGAGTATCAGTTTTCCTTCCAATCTGAAAAGGCTTTGGGGATTGCCCACGGGAATTAGTGCTCGTGTGACAAGTGTTAGAACCATAGCTGGTGTTCGATAAATCGAAGCATCATTTACTATCAGCTACTTCCCCCTTTTCAGTTTACGCTTGAGTCGTTGCCACGCTACTTCTGAACGGAAGCTAATTTTAATTTATTTTTTGACAGAACTAACTCGTATATTTTTTTTTTGCGGAACAAGAAGACAATTACATCGGAGATATTACAGAAGGAACCCCAAGAAAAACAAAATTACAACTTCGTCCTTCTGCAAGTTGACCACGTCGCCGCCACGCCGTTGCCGTCGGTGGCGCGCCGCCGCCTCTGCCTCCCTTGACACCTTGGCTCGGAGGCAATCCCCAGATAACTCGTATATGCAAGAGAATCAGCACCTTGCAACTTCACGATCAGTCCATCGCTACTCCTATGATCCTATCTATGCGATTGCGGGACCCTGGAAGCAAAAGGAAGTGTTGTGTGCTTGGGTGCTCATGAAAAGCAGGTTCAGGTTCAGAGGAGGACCAAGTAACAAGTAAGTACGCGCCTTCAGCTTCCACGATTATTTTGGCCACTAGGAATTTACACGTATGTAACAAGGTTTAACTGGGTACACTTTGTGCATCCAGAATCCGAAATTTCAGTGTCTTAATTAGAGCCGGTGTTAGACGAAATTTGTAGTCCTCAAGGTCTTGGTAGGTAGCTATCTAAATATGCCCCTGGCATTAGATACAATGCCTTTTTTGGTCCGTAACTTATGGATGCTTGGACACAGTTGCTCTTGGAATATGTTCTGTGATACAATGCTGAATTTCGATGTACTTCTTATACTCTGAGTGTACTGTTGTACATGCCACCTTCTCAAAGAATTTGAAATCACCGTATGATTTTTGGATTCACAAGGGCTTATCAGCACTAAGAGTTGGTGCTCGTTGTAGGATCTTTTGAATCCACAAGGCTTATCTCCTCCGATCTGGTAGAACTTGCACTTTGTACATCCATATTGTGAGGAGAACTTTCACTGGAATGAGAAATAAGCGCGTAGGTCAAGTTATTGCGAAATAAAAAAATCACAGCAAAATGAAGGTACAGAAAATATGGGATCTTACATTAGTTCACAGAAGTTCTGCTTCGGCGGCATGTCTAGATCATCGAAGCTTCTCTCAAACATTTCTAGAACTTTTGTTATGGTGGGGCGATACACAGGTATCACTTGTATGCACCACAAGCCAATTAGGATCATCTTTCTCACGATTTCCTCAATTTCGCCTGTGACTTCACATGCTTGTAGTCCATCCTCTTGTGCAAGGTGGTCGTAGATCCAATCTGGAAAATACTTTTTGCTGGATTTTTCAACAATTGATTTTACGTTTCTCCTGCCACCAACCATCTGACTTTGTTGAAACCACTCCAAAGGTTCGAGAGTGAACTTCCGGGGCGATGAATCCAATTGTCCCTCTAGCACCAGTCATTGAAAGCTTGCTCTCCTTTGTATGACACAATTTAACTAGCCCAAAATCAGCAATCTTTGGGCTAAAATCATTATCTAGAAGGATATTTTGTGGCTTGATATCAAAATGAACAATCCGTGTATTACAGCTATGGTGCAAGTATTCTAGGCCACGAGCAATCCCAATTGCTATCGCAAAGAGCCTCTCCCATCCTAAAATTTCTTTCGGGTTCTCTGAGTATATGTACTTATCCAAGGAACCATTGGACATGTACTCGTATATGAGCGCTCGTTTGGATCCTTCCAAACAAAACCCATGTAAGCTAACAACATTAACATGAGAGGTCCTGCCGATGCTCATAACCTCATTCACAAACTCATCTCCATTTCCTTTGCAGTCATGTAAGAATTTCACAGCAACCAGACGATCATCATGCAGTCTTCCTTTGAAAACCACTCCATAACCACCTCTTCCAAGCTGATCATTACGAGAGGACGTTATTTTCATTACCTGTGAGTACATGTATCTTTTTGGAGCTAGGGATCCATAAGATGCTATCTTGGCCTCGTAATTCCTTTCAGTGCTACTGCTTGTATTTCTGCACAGGTGAAACCATAGTCTTTTCCCCCTTCTATGCTGTATCAGCACATAAATACATGGAAAGAGCAACGCTGCAACTGCTGATATCAAAACTGCAATTGAAGATGTTATTTTTCTTCGTACAGGGGTTATAATATGGACACTGGGATCTTTAGACCATCATTAATTTTAATTTTTCTTTCTGAAAAAATGCAAGGGGAAAAGGTAAAAACAAGCTAGAGATCGTAGTTTTTTTTTGCTCCAAATTGACTTATATTATCCACAACTTTGGTAATTGTTTCAATTTAGTATAGTTAAAAAATCATTCGTACAAAATCACGTTGAGGAACTACTGACATTTGATTATTTCAATGATACTCCCTCCGTTCCAAATTATTTGACATGCATTTGTCTAGTAACGAATGTATCTAGACACTAAACAAGTATAGATATATCCGTATTTAGACAAACACAAGTTAATTAATTTAGAACGGAGGGAGTACATGTGAAAAGATAGTGGAAATTTAGCATACTTATCATTAGTATCTTTGGGCCAGTCTTCTTGCTTCCTGGAATATCACATAATATTGAGTTATAAAATCAATACTGTCAAATAGTACTATATTGTTTATGTCTTTCCAGAAAAATTAACTGGCACCATATAGGATCTTTAGTATCTTGCTGAATAAATATATAAAAAGGTACATTACAATACTGTGAAGAGCACGTGCTAGCATATCTGACTTTGAAATAGTTGTTTGGTACAATAATTTAAGTTGGATGCCCATATAATTGTGGAAAACCTACTCTGCTAGTGTTTACCGAACTGTATATGAAACTCATTATCATGAACGCATTCTGAGTTCTGAAAATACTGCCATGGCTAACCGCAGTTATAGAGGAAGAATGGTTCCTATGTTTGGGGCTAATGGTGAACCCGATAGGTCAGGTGATTGATTAAATTTTTTCGGTACACTAAGTCTAGGATCTGGTACTTCCAGGAGTACCTAAGTGAACCTTGCCTCGTCGGTTGGCATTTTGGGGCACTTTGAAGTGCCCCTATATGTCAATTTTGTGCCTCAAATTGTTTTGGGGGCATTTTGTATAAGTGCATCGGATGCTTATGGCGGTAAAGGATATTAGGGCACTTTCAAATTTGCCACAAATAGTGCCCCTAAATGTAACAATTAGATGCACTTTGAATTTTGCCCCTAATACCTATTGGGGCACTTTCTCAAAATGCCCCCAAATACATTTTGGGGCACTTTGAGGAACTGCCCCAAATACAATTCGGGGCACTAAATCAAAATGCCCCTAAAATATAAAACAAACCACAATTCAAAAATATAAATATAGAATAAACCACAAATCTGGAATACATGCACATAATCTGATATTACCATACATATCCAGTAAAATCACAAAACAAGGTTAAGTCTACATGAAAGATATTGCAATGTGGAACAGACCACAAATATGGAATACATGCCACTCTGGTCATTCCTTTTTTTCAGCCAAGAAGAAGAAGAATGAACCACAAAGATAAGAATGTTAGGCCCCTGCTCGCTGCCGCCATCAGGCCGTAGCTCCAGGGCTCCCAGATGCGCAGGTCGACAAGGAGAGCTCCAGCTCTTGTCAGCTTCTCGCCGGCAGCGCAGCTTTTCTTAAGTGCGCAATGAACTAATGCTTCGTCATGTCCTTCATCTCCTCCAGCTCCCTCTCATAGGTGCTTAACTACATTTCACAAAGCCTAGTGGGATCAGGGAACATCGAACACATCTGATAGGAAATTCAAAACCACAAAATCATCTTATTGCCTGTTTTACAGAAAGAAAACCACAAAATCTTGGAATTGTAGGAAATTCCAAACGAAAAAAGGAAGACACTGACATTCTAGAAACAAAGCGAGCAGTTAACCTCAAACAATCCTGAATTACAGAGAAGACCACTTCCCTAGTCCATAATGTGATAGTCGTAAATAAGCAGAGAACTGTAGATTAAGATGACCAACTCTAGTTAAATGACCAAGCATAAATGAGTAGATCCAACGCAGTCAAAGTGGCCCTACCCCCATCCCAGAACTGCACATGAACAGAGGTGAGAACTGAAGAACAGTTCCTATTTATTCGTACTTGCCATTGATCGAAGCAGAGTACTAAGAGAAGCTATGGACCTAAGCAACTGTCCAGGCTGGGCAAGATCTCAAGATTACTATTTCACCTTTTGGGTTCATTATTTGAGATAACATTGCACTGATTATCCCATTACATTCTTTTGTTAGGGATAAGATTTCATGGGGACATAATTGCATTAGTTAGCCAAGATTCTTAGGCGAGTCTCTATTTAAGGATATGCATAATTGTACTTCTGTCTAAGCAAGAATAACTGAAGGTTCCCTAGTCCTTTCTTCAGCCAGTCCTCCAAGGCTTGGTGGCTGAGGGCATGTAACACAGCATCTTATTTGTCTTTTATTAGTCTTACAACATCAGACAGTGGAACTGCATGCACTGTTTGGTAAGAGGGTTTTAGAAGAATCACTTACCAGGACAAGCTCAATTGGCCTTAATTGCAGAGTGGCATCGCAGATACTATCTTAGCTCCTGCTGCTACTCAGCAGTCAAAGAATGGATGCATGCATAACTCTGAAGAAACACAATATAAGGCTGCTGGTGTTTGCTTGGCTATAGCTGGAAAATGTCAATAATTAATTAAGCGACGAACAGCTAGAACCTTCCCTAAATGTCAATAACTTTATTTTGTAGTCACTAAACAGATAATAACTACAGCATGAACCCTGGCTAACTTTTGTAGTTCAGAAAGAATATATTGTTTCTCAATCGTGATAGGCAAAGAATATAGAAAGGAAACTTCGTATGAAGGACTACTGGACTAAGAGACGCAATGTTTAGATTGCAGACCACATATTCTTCAGTGAGTTGATGTCTTCATGTGCATGCATATTCCTACTGAACTATAAGAATGATCAGAGTTCATAGTGGACTATAAGAATAACATATGTACTTTTTAGTTTTTAAGTAGCATGGATCATCAGACAAAAAAGTAACCCCGAAAAAATAGATATATAGAATGCTGATTTCCGACAAGAAAATAATAATTGTCAGAAAACAGGTGCAGTGGCTAAAAAATATTCCTAGTTCCAGTTTGACTTAGCAGGTTCACCAATACCTTTTTTTCACCTGGAGACACAGCCAGTGTATTCCATGAGAATTTTATTGGTTGGCATGCAGCTGTTACAGGTTACTTCATGAATGAACTGGTGTACGTATGGTTGCTGTTGTATTTGCCTCAGTTTTGGTAGTCAGTTCCCCATCTTGTAAGTTTAATCCATTAATTCAATCGGAAGAACTAACAACAAACAATCTGGGAACCTAGTGCAGATTCAAGGAACATTTAAGGCCAAACATAAACAGGGTCCCTACTACAGCTAGATATCCACAATAAGCATGACTTTCAATCCACATGAGCATGTCGTATCTTATTCAAGTGTTAATTAAGAACTACTCAGGTTCGAAAAATAAATCTAGCGCTCGCTGAAAGACAATTGGATATAACCAGTATTAACAACAGAAACAGGGCATACTGAGTGTTGCAAACCTGCTGGTATGAAATATCAAAGGTAGATTTGGGGTTCAAGTCCTTTGATGTCATCAGAAAATTCAGCTTCAGTCAGGCTCTACTGCTCTACAAAAAATACAATAATATTGATGTTTACCTACACTTACCAAACAGTGGGAAGATGATATGCGGCATACAATCAAACGAATGAAGTAATAGTATACACAAGGACGACCAAGTATACAATCCAACAAACGAAGTACAGAAATTAGATGTGAACAATTTACACTATGAATCTTTAAATTGGTGGAGGGAGGGAGCAATGTAGCATTCTTACCATCATTTTTCCTTTTCACTCCCTGCCTGGGCAACGAGGAGGTTTTTGGTTTCTGGCCTCTCGTGGGCTTTTATGATTGACATCTTTGCCACGAAGAGCTGCACCTTGTGCAACTTTAGTGGCTGCAGCGGCTTTTGCCTGTACCATAAATTGGCAAAATATTAACACAGTTCGCAAAGAGCACACACAGACACCTTCAAAGCAATCATGCTTCAATCAGATGATGACTACGAGAAAAGATAGTGGAACTGCTGAAAAAAAAATTAGTTAAGCATGTCCTGAGGCACCACAACCATATCCATGGCATATACATTGAGCTGATCATGTACAACAACATGGCCTACAAGCATGATTTTGACCACCAAATGATCCACAAGTAATCAGTAATGTCTAAATCCCCATCTACACCATCACCAGATCACGAGCACAGGGGGCAGTTAATACATCACAGCACAACCAGGGACGCATAAAAGTGTACTCACATAACCATTGAGCTGCTCAACAGGCTCATCAATTTCAGAAACAATTTCAGAAACTTGGTAAATGACCACTGACAGAACAGCATACAAAGAAATGCTCCAGCTACTGACCAATTTATCTATCTGGTAAAGTTGTCCATGGTCTTCCCAGTGGTATAGATGCGAGCTCACCGGGAGAATCTTGTTGTGCAGGTGGCCGGCGGCAGCGGGACGGGGAGGTGGTCCAGAAGGCCATCGGTAGCAGCTCACCATGGACGCCGGCAGAAGCACCTCGTGAGGGATACCACCTACTCGTCCATGTTGCCTACCCACCGGTTACAACGCAGCCGCAAGTGAAGAATAATTGCAGCTAAGCATCCCAATACAATCTAGTAACCTGCAAACCAAATGATTGTGGAATCATCATACTGCAAGTAAAAAATAATTGCAATCACATATCCCAATCTGGTACAGAGTCTACAGTGCTAGCTTAGTTCAGAAAGGATAATGCAAGTTGAAGTCGATACAAAATATTTAGATCTGTTCGGCCATCAGAAAGTAATTCAGCCACAACTAGCAGTATTCCTAATTTGATTAACAAGGACATCGAAATTAAGCATCTGCCCTCTATTCAACGCATGTAAACCAAACAAGACAACCCATGATATTAGCAAGTAAGCAAGTGAAACAACTACTAGTACAAGTACAAGCTGCACCTCCGCATAATTTCAACAACAGCAAAGCCTAGTGCAGGCTTGTATTATTGAATTAGCAATTCGATTGGCACACTAACGTCAAGAGCTAGCTAATCTACATACAAAATTAGGGAATAACTCGCTTATACGAACACAATTCATAGGACAGGCATTACAAACAGATGGCATGCAACCACCGTCCCGCCAGCGATCCAGCGAGGGGCGAGCCTCCAGTACGGATATCTGCGGCCACTCGACCGTAGCACAGAAGATAGAAGAGAGACGAGACTTACCCCAACTGAAGGCGTAACTGAGGAAGCGGCCACCGCCGCCATGGTTGTGGTGTGGCCAATCCAGCAGCGGCGGGACCCGAGGAGGTCATCTAGGGAGGCGACGACGGTTTCGAGGAGGACAACTAGGACGACATAGCCGCGGAGGAGCTGTCGGAGGCGCGGGAGCCGCGCCGGCGACTAGGCGACCGAAGCGGCTAGGGTTAGCCGCGACGATGTGACCGAGGCAGAACAGCGTCGCGGCGGCGGGGAATTGGGGGGGGGCGGAGACCGACGCGCTTGTTCTACGCCGGCGAGAAGCAGCACGGGAGGAGGCCGGAGCTGGCCGGAATCACGGCGGCTACTGCGTTCCGTTCGTCGGCGGAAAGGGGATCAAGAGACGTGCCTATATAAAAGCTTCTGGTCCGTTTTGTTTTTTCGGGATTACGTTTCTGGACGAAAGTAGCGCGCTTAAGATTAATGGGCCGTTCAATTAAAAAAAAAGATTAATGGGCCGTTTTCCTTATAAAAGCTTAACGGGCCCTTTTCCCCCACGCCGGATCCCCTATATATTGCCTTTGGCGAGTCCTATCGTACGACGGGTCCCCCTATGTATCACCTTCTGCGAGCATTACCATCCGACTCGCCCGCACGTTTCTTCTCCCCGATCTAAGCCCAATATGGAAGAAAGCCCAGTACAGAAGAATGGCTCCTTTTTCGTTCGGTGTTTCATTCTTCCGGTTCGTGTATCTCCTGTCTATGTTCACGTCCCAGCGTACAGCGCACGCTCGCTCACGCTGCTTGTCTTATTTTTTCCCTCTCTCTATTTCTGAAAAGATATTTCGAATATATATTTTTAAAATGTTCAGATTTCGAAAAATGGATCAGATTTTCAAAATGGTATATTTTAAAATGGTTCATTCTAAAAATGGTTCAGTTTTTAAAAATGGTTCCAATTTTGAAAAATGTTCAGTTTATAAAAATGGTTCATATTTTGAAAATGAACCATTTTTCGGTTTGGAACCATTTTCAAAAAGGAACCATTTTTTTCATTTAGAACCATTTTTTCGGTTCGGAACCATTTTCGAAAAATCGGATCCGTTTTAAAAAAGAAACCATTTTTTTCATTCGGAACCATTTTCAAAAATCGGAACCATTTTTTTGGTACGGAACCATTTTCAAAAGGGAACCATTTTTTCGGTTCGGAACCATTTTCAAAAAGGAACCATTTTTTTCATTCGGAACCATTTTCAAAAATCGGAACCATTTTTTTCATTCGGAACCATTTTCAAAAATCGAAACCATTTTTTCGGTTCAGAACCATTTTTTCGGTTCGGAACCATTTTCAAAAAGAAATCATTTTAAAAAAGAACCATTTTCGAAAATTGGAACCATTTTTTAAAAATAATTATTTTCGAAAATATGAATCATTTAAAAAAATAAGCGAAAATTAAAACATAAAAAGGAAAAAGAAAAAGTGAATAAAAAATGGAACATTTTCAAAAATCGGAACCAATTTCAAAAAAGCAAAACAATTTTTTGTCGGAACCATTTCAAAAGTTGGAACCATTTTTAAAATCGGAATCATTTTCAAAAAAAAGGAACCATTTTTTAAAATCGGAACCATTTTTTTTGAAAGGAACCACTTTTTAAAACCGAACCATTTACAAATAACGGAACCATTTTTTTAAATCTGAACCATTTTCAAAAATACAAACCATTTCCGAAAAATCGGAACCATTTTTTTCATTTAGAACCATTTTAAAAAATCGGAACCATTTTTTCGGTTCAAAACCATTTTTTCGGTTCGGAACCATTTTCAAAAAGGAACCATTTTCGAAAATCGGAACCATTTTTAAAAATCGGAACCATTTTTTCGGTTCGGAACCATCGGTGAACCAAAAATAATAGGGAACCAAAAATGTCGGTGAACCAAAAAGGAACCATTTTCAAAAATAACCATTTTAAAAAAGGACCCATTTTTAAAAATTCCTTTTTTAAAAATTGGAACCGAAAAGAAAAGAAAAAGAAACGAAACAAAAAAGAAAACTAACCTAAATAATCAAATGAAACAAAAAAGAAAGAAATGAAAAAATAAAACAAAAAACAAAAAAGAAATGAAAAACCGAAAACCCAAAACAGTAAACAATAGAAAGAAGAATAATGATATTCTAACACCAACCCGAGCCTAGTCCAGTGGCTAGTCGCCCCGCCATCGTGCTCGGACATCCTGGGTTCGATCCTGACAAGTGCTAATGGGCCGGCCCAAAACGCTCATACGTAACGGGCGAGTCGTAGTTAGGACTCGCAATAGGCGATATATAGGGTTTGCGTCGTACGACTCGCCGCGTATCGCGCGTCGCCTCGAAGGCCCACTTTGCGCGACGGCCCGTTAGATCGGTCGCATTTTTTTTTCTACTGAACCTCGTTCGCTCGTTTTTTTTTTACTTGACCTCGTTCGCTCGTTTGATTGTTCTCTCTCGTTGGTGCATTTTTAAATCTGAACCATTTAAAAATTGAAACCATTTTCGAAAAAGAATCATTTTACAAAAAATGGAACATTTTCAAATATCAGAACCATTTTTTAAAATCCGAACCATTTTCATAAGTTGGAGCCATTTTTTAAAATCGTTACCATTTCAAAAGTTGGAGCCATTTTTAAAATCAGAACAGTTTTCAAAAAAGAAGAACCATTTTGAAATGCTTTTTAAAATAATTCCGATTTTTCAAAGATAAAACTAAACTAAATAATAAAAAAGAAACAAAAAAAGAAAGAATAAAACGGAAACAAAAAAGAAAACGAGAACCAAAAACCCTAATCAGGAAAGTATGGAAAGAAGAATAATGGTATAATGACATAACCGCGAGCTTTCCCCAGTGGCTGCTCCCCCGTTTGTACGTGCAGGTCCATGGATCGAATCTCCATTGTGACATGTTTTATTCTCTTTTCGCTGCTCCTCCTCCTTGTACAGCTGTGTGGGTCCTTCCTTGCGTACCTGGAAAAAGACAGAGCTCGCTGGAAGCCCACCCACGCACTATGCCCTAGACGCGAAAGTCCACTCGTTTCATCGTGTTGCTAGAGCAGAATCGAGGCAACGGGAGAGAAAGGTTGGGTCAAAGCCACAAACACATTCTCCAATCTGCAGCGTATATACAGTACTAATACCTACACGTACAAAGCACGTACAGCAGCACGATTTTAATTCCCCCTGATTTCGTTTGTACAATGATATCTTTGACAAATTTGTACCGTATGTATTAAAATCAATTTTCTTAACTTTGGGGCTATGACCTTTAGGGGCAATTTGCTAAAGTGCCCCAATAGATATGATTTTTAGGGCACTTTGGCAAAGTGCCCCAATAGATATGATCTTTAGGGGTATTTTGCCAAAGTGCCCCAATATATATGACCTTTAGAGCCACTTCATCAAAGTGCCTCAAAAACTCATACTTATTGGGGCACTTTGATAAAATGCCCTATTTAAAACCTTTTAGGGCACTTTGAAAAATGCCCCAATCAAAATGTCCCTAAATATATGTTGTGGTGTAGTGACGGCTGCAGGTACAGGAAATTAATTCATCTTCTTGCTACAGAAGTGTGCAAACGAGAGTGGGGTGTAAAGGGACTGCAGTCAGAGTAAACGGGGATCACAATTTACAGTACTGTTTTATGTGGAGTACACTCACTCACTCACATAGAAGCCAATTTCGAAGGACACAATTTGATGCACCTGTAGAATGTCTTTGTCCGTGATTTATGCTTTTGTCTCTGCCTTCTAAATCTTGATTGGTGCCGACGAGGAAAAGTATCCCATTTCCTCTCACTAGTCCATTCCAGTTTTTAGGGTTTAATAATCATATAGTAGATCTCCATAAAAAAAATTGTACTTACATGCTGACTTGAAAGGAGCACCGAGAGATGAACAAATTGTTCCCATCCAGGTTAGCACCTTGTAAATAAACTCACTACATGGACCGTTGTCTAATTTGATTCATACTAGTTGGCATGTACGTGCAACGCACGTTTTTACAGAGAGGACAATTTACCGGTAGAAAAATACTTGGATTATTTCTTTTGGTGATAGCACAATAACTTGGTATCATAATAACGTAGTATGCATCGTGCACATGAAGGGAACTAACATCAGAAGTTAACAGGGATGGCCAGTAAGACGCGTAGATTGTTAGATCTTCATTAACGATGGAGAAAAAAGCTAGACATGTTTTCTTGATTTCACAAATCAAATATTCACCAGCTGGCTGAAAACAAAACCTGTTTCATGTGCATCAAAAAGCATATCTCTCCTTGTCTGATATGTTATCTTCTACTTAAATTTTCTTCTTAATTGGGTGAACCATTATAAAAGAGGTGGAAATATTCAATTAATCTCACAACGCAATCTGCAAACTTATATTGTCGATGAAAGAAGCTGTAACGATATTTGATATGCACCTTAGCGGCTTGCTTTTCAGCACGGATTGCTCATTGTTACCTTGTCTCACAATGACAGATATTCTCGTCGAATTCCTGATAGCCTTCTTAAAATCCCATTCATCAGGAAAGGCTGACCTTCATCCTCTTGTTTAATGACCTTTATCTTCATAAGTAGTCTGGTTGATAATTGGAGTATGGGTAGAATAACTGACTAATTACAAGCTGCATGCTCACTGTCAACAAATCTGAGGGAGCAAAACTCATCACCTCATTTGTACTCCTTAAACTAATTTTGGATACACAATTTTGGATGTTAGCAACGATATGCTTATTCATAAGAATTAGATAATCAAAGTAGGAGAATCCGGCTCCAAGTCCAGTGTCAGTATTTAGTATATTTACATTTTACAAATGGTAAACAGTGGAGTGAATATGAAGGTGCATACATGTGATTGTGTTAACCAAATCAACATTCAACACTGAATTTTAGCCACCAACCCCTCTATCAGAGTGATACATGCATAAGGTCCTTTGATAATATGACCTAAGGTTTTAGACTTCCTACCCCTTGGCATGTACACATGCCAGCCCAGTACATATGCTAAATATATCTTTCAAAATCTAAACAAATTTTGCAGGATGGAACTGTAGCAAACTAAAAGACCATCAAAAGAGGACTCAGTTACCCCCCAACGTTTTGCTTTATCTCCAACTGAACTTGGGCGGGCAGCAGTCTAAAAACAGAGAACACTTCTCAATTTATAAGCTGGTTCTTGCTCAACCTTGGGGCGGGCAACAGTCTAAAAACAGAGAACACTTGCTCGACCTGACTGATGAAGGAGTTGACAGGCAGAGTTTACTGGCCCGATCCCTTCCGTGAGTCCATGGCCAAACCAGATGACAAAGATCATCACTGAGCTGCACTTGATCAAGAACACATACTTCTGAATCCCCATAGGCTTAGCACATGGATTAGAGCAACCTTTCCTTCCCAATCTACCTAAATAGAACAACCATCAGTGAGCCTGAAACTGAAGTCGTTTAAGGACTCAACAGAACGCATGTCACGATACCATTGCTGTGTATTTTAGAGATTATAATGCTGATTGCATACCGTTCGGATGGGTTCCTCCGGCCGTCCGGTTGCGCAATCAATGATTGTATGAACGCCAACAAGCGTAGCAAGTATTTCTCCGGCTTGCTGAGGTCGGCCTATTGAAATCAGTAAGACGCACAAACGATCATGAGATGGATCCGCAATGTGGTAACCCCAGAGTACCCAGAGCAGGAAGAACTGAACAGTAAATTCGATTGCACAGTGCAAACCTACGTTGATGCGCCACTGTTCCGGAGGAAGTCGTCGAGCGCCGGCCGGGGCCTGACGAGGCACCTGACGTCATAGCCCATATCCAGCGCCCTCCTCACCACCTGCCGCCCTAGGATCCTCGTGGCGCCGACCACCAGCACGCTCGTCGGCCTGACGGGCGTCCCCTCCCCAATGCTCATCGCAGCCGCCGCCTACGCGTTACAGGTGACCACCAGCCTGCAGTGGGCCCCAGGACGGGCTGGGTGAGGGAGCGGCCTCGCGCGGGCCATGATCCAGGAGAGTGGGGGCGCGACGGCCTGGGGAGGTGAGCCGCGAGGGCAGCAGCCGCCCCGGTTCCTCCTCGGCGAGTCCATGGGCGGCGCGATGGCGCTTCTCCTCCACCGCACGCGGCCGAACTACTTGACGCGGGCGCCGTGCTGGCGGCGGGGGTGGCGGCAGGGCGGCACCGGACGCGCTTGAGGCGGCTGCCGGATGCGAGGATTAGGAGGCGGCCTCACGTGGAGCCGGGGCGGCGCGAGCGGGGAGACCTCGGGGGCGGCGCGGGGGCTCTGCCGGGCGCGCGTCCTCGGCCAGGACGACGGCGGCCTCGCGTGGAGCCGGGGCGGCACGAGCAGGGAGACCTCGGGGGCGGCGCGGGGGGCTCTGCCGGTGCGCGCGTCCTCGGCCAGGACGACGGCGGCCTCACGTGGAGCCGGGGCGGCGCGAGCAGGGAGACCGGCAGAGCGGCGGTTCCGTTTGGGAGAGGAGAAATAGAAGAACAAACCGGTACGGTGGCAATTTAGTAGTATTATGTGATTTGGTGAAAGGGTAAAACGGGAAAAATCGGACATTGTTGAGTTGTCAAACATTGGAGCGATGTGGAGCGTCGATCAGATATTTGAACGATACAGATTTAAAGTATCCCAACATGTTTGCTCTTTTCTCTACTATCTCTACTATATAATATGTCTTCAGGTGATGGTCCGTTTTTCACTTTCCGATTTTACCCTTGCAGTGGTAGGATAATTACGGAGTATGCCACCGCCAAGTCATATGACCGGTTGGCTATTTTCAGTTTTAATTGCCCAGTACGACCGCATCGCCGGCGCCCCCGCATGCCGCTATGGGCCAGCGACCCCCGCGCGCCGCCGATCTCCCTCCTTCTACGCGCCGCCTCAGTGCGCCTCCCAGCTACCTCCAGCACGCCGCCGCCGGGGCCAACGCGCCGCCCCCCACCTCGAGCAAGCCGCCGCACGGACCATCGCGCCCCCCCATCTCCAGCGCCGCCTCCCTGTTGAGCGCATCGACTGTCAGGAGGCAGCACCGACGACCCCCCTGCCCCAACCGCGTGAGCTCCGACAGAGGCCTCTCCTTCCTCTGGCAAGGCACCTCCAAGCACGCACCGGCCGGCCTACCGCCCCATTCATCAAGCTCCTCTGCTCGGTGGGGATTGCCACCGCCAAGTGATAATAAGAAGAATCCTCCTGCCCGTCTCGATCGACCATCGTTCCCTTTCCCTCTCCTTCGTCCAAATCCAAAAGCGCCGCCGTCCTGGCAGCCCACCCCAGCTCGCGGACCGCCACATTGGCCTCCATGGCCCCCTGATGGTCACGGTCTGCGCTGCGCTTGGACGGGTCGGCATCGGGCTGCTGGCCGTCGCCGGCATACCGTCTGTGGCCGCCGATCCACCCAATCCACGCACCGCTGGCCAGTGCCCTGCCAGCCTCCAGTTCCCTCTCCACTGGCTGGTGCCCAGGCTGGTGCCCATACGAGCGCCGCCGGGCCTCCTCGCGGACGGAGGTTGCCTGGTGCACCCAGCCATATGGAGAATGACGACAACGATTCAGCCCAGCCTCATCATCTAGCCAAGCAGCATCTGGTCGCAGATGTTTTTTGTTCGTTTCAATCCAAGCTTATGGCTTTCAGATTAAAAGGTTTGGACAAGTTAAACTAGGTCTATTTTAGTACTGATGTAGTGTACGAGCTGCCGCTTGCAAGGGTGAGCAGCAGACGAGGAGGTTGTTCGTGCTGGGTCCCCGTGATGTTCTCTGAAAACGTATTCAAGGTTTTCAACCCTGAAGCAGAAGAGGAAGCATGGGGTCGATGTTTTTTCTTCCAAAAAAGGTAGTCTTAGTTTCTACTAGGATTTGACTTACAATTCTAAAAAAGATGCTGAGCAAAAGTATCAAGGAATGTAGAATTATCTCAACTGGACTATAGATCGTTAACACAAAGAGATATAATTCTAGAATGTTGCCCTCTTTATGGAATTGAAAGCTCTAAAATGGTTGTTGACCAGCAATTCTGCTTAAAGACTTTCTATTTTCTTTCTTTTCTTTGAACAACAATGAAGGCAATTCTGTAAAGTTATATGAGTTCATTCCTCCGTGCTTATTTTTATTATTGTCGTATGAAGTTCCAGATATCAAAACTCTACATTTTCCACCGACATTTTACATAATTAGCATATTTTTGTATGAAATTTTTGAAAGCCTGATTTCTTCTGTTTTAGAATTCTAGGTAATTATTGATTGGTGGATTAGCATTAGACAAGCAGGATTTGTTCTTACGATATTTCTTCCTCTATTACAAGGTTACAATTATATTCTCCCGTTGCAACGCACGGGCATTGTGCTAGTCTCTACAATATAATACGGCTTGAGGTGTCCGTCGTACGTCGCGGTAGTTTTACACAAAACCCCCTAAACAATCCGAAAATCAACCCGCACTCCATAGGCGAAACGACGCTGTGTCGTTCCCGAGTCAACGCCTCCGTCGTCTTGTCGTCCTTCTCCTCCTCCCTCCTTTCTCCTTGAGCGGCGGCGGCCGACCCGGCCGGCCGGCTGCTGGCGCCTGGTTGACGGGAGAGTATTCGAGGATGATGATGATGGTGATGATGAGTACTTCCCCGACAACGGCGCCAGAAAAAGAGCTTGATGGCCTTAATCACACGCTCGTTGGGAGACCCCAAGAGGAAGGTATGATGCAGTTCAGCAGCAAGTTTTCCCTCAGAAAGAAACCAAGATTATCGAAACAGTAGGAGCAGCAACTCTTCAGAAGGTTGTTGGTGGCCGCACGGCGCAACACGATCACCAACGTGGAATCTGCACACAACACAATCAAAGTACTTTGCCCCAACGAAACAGTGAGGTTGTCAATCTCACCGGCTTGCTGAAAACAAAGGATTAAACGTCTCGTGTGGAAAATGAGTATTAAATTGCAGAGAATGAAAAACGAACAGTTTACAGTTTGTGGTTGTTTAATCAGTGTAAAAGAATGGACCGGGGTCCACAGTTCACTAGTGGTGTCTCTCCATAAAAGATAACTAACATGTTGGGTGAACAAATTACAGCTGGGCAATTGACAAATAGTGAGCGCATGACAATGCATATATGACATGTTGACTACTATGATATTTAATTGGGCATTACGACAAGATACATAGACCGTTATCCAACAGCATCTATGACTAATAATCCACCGCCGGGTTGTCATCCGAGTCCCCCGTTGGTATTAAGTTGCAAGCAACGGATAATTGGATTAAGTAAAGCGCGTAATGTAAACAAACACATATGCCCGTGGACATAGCATCGTTAGGTTATCCCTAGTGGCAACAGCACATCCACAAACTTAGAACTTTCTGTCACTATCCCAGGTTAAATGGAGGCATGAACCCACTATCTAGCATAAATACTCTCTCTTGGAGTTACAAGCATCTACTTGGCCAAATCATCTACGAGTAACGGAAAGCATGCAAGATCTTAAATAACATATAAGATAAATTGATAATCAACTTGACATAGTATTCAATATTCATCGGATCCCAGCAAACACAACATGTAGCATTACAATAATATGATCTTGATCATGTAGGGCAGCTCACAAGATCTAAACATGATGGCACAAAGTGGAGAGACAACCATCTAGCAACTGCTATGGACCCGTAGTCCAAGGATGAACTACTCACGCATCACTCCGGAGGCAGGCATGGCGATGTAGAAGCTTCCGGTGACGATTCCCCTCTCCGGCAGGGTGCCGGGAAGAGGTTCTGAACCCTCCCGAGCTAGGGTTGACGGCGGCGGCGTCTCTGGAACTTTTCGTGGATATTTGCTCAGGTACTTAGGATTTTCGCGTCGGGGGGAATAAGTAGGCGAAAGGGCGGCGGCTGCGGACCCCCGAGGGGCCCACACCACCCTAGGGCGCGGCAGAGGGGGGCCCGCGCCCTAGGTGCGTGTGGCCTCCTGGTGGCCCTCCTCTGCTGCTCCTTCGCTCCGTCAGGTGTGTTCTGGAAAAATAGGCACCCCCGTGTAGTTTCGTCCAATTCCGAGAATATTTCCAGACTAGTTTTTCTGGAATACAAAAACAGCAGAAAACAGGAACTGGCACTTCGGCATCTTGTTAACAGGTCAGTCCCAAAAAATGTATAAAGTGATATAAAGTAGATGCAAAACATGTAGCAATTGGTATAAAACAAGCATGGAACATCAAAAATTATAGATACGTTTGAGACGTATCAGTATCCCCAAGCTTAGTTCCTACTCGTCCTCGAGTAGGTAAACGATAAAAACAAAATAATTTTTGAGGTGATATGCTACCATCATAATCTTGATCATATAATATTGCAAGGCACATGTAAATGAATGAAGTGATCCAAGTCAATGGTCTATAATTTGCTACCAAATAGATAATGAGTAAACAATGAATCACACAAGCTAAACGTTTTCATGAATAGTACTTTCGAGACAAGCATCAAACAGTTTTGCATAAGTGTTAACTCATAAAGCAATAGTTTCTAATAAAAGGTTTAATCAACACAAAGGAAGAATTTAGTTTCAGCATTTGCTTCAACTTTCAACATATTTATCTCATGGATATTGTCAACACAAAGTAGTATAACAAGTCCAATACATTGCATATAACGCATGTTGTAACAAAGTTGACACTAGTGTTTGCTTGTGGAAGACAGAAAGAATAGGAAAACTGACTCAACATAAAAGTAAAAGAAAGGCCCTTCGCAGAGGGAAGCAGGGATTAATCATGTGCTAGAGCTTTTAGGTTTTTGAAAGCATATAGAGATTGCATAAAATATTTGATACTCCTCCCAACCTTGCTAACACAAGCCATGGCTAACCGAATCCTCGGGTGCCTTCCATCAATCACATACCATGGAGGAGTATCTATTTTTGAGAGGTGTTTGTTAATTGTCAACGAATGGTAGCGGGTGAGAACAGTATTCTACCTGTCGAACGGACTTTTAAGAGCGGCTCCCATGAAGGACGTTATTTCTACCAGCAAGGCAGATCATCCCTCTTTCTCTTTGGTTTACACACATTCAGGTATTTCACTGTTTGTCATTGCTTACTGATGAATCAGGGCAAAAGTGTGAAGAGAATTAATTGGTTAAAGTTGTAATTAATTGGGACTGGGCACCCCGTTGCCAGCTCTTTTTGCAAGTTATTGGATAAGCGGATGTATATGCCACTAGTCCAGGTGTAAAAGTCCACTCGACAAATAGAATAAAGAATAACCACACTAATTCCTCATGAGCTAGTAAACATTGACACAAAAAGGGAATAATAACATTTTGAATAATTTAAAGGTAGCACATGAAAAATTTACTTGGAGTGGCAAGGAAATACCACATATAGGTAGTTATGGTGGACACAAATGGCATGGATTTTGGCTCAAGGATTTGGATGCACGAGAAGCATTCCCTCTCAGTACAGAGTTTAGGCTAGCAAGGTTATGTAAGCAAACAAGAATATCAACCCGTACACCAAGTTTTATATGACAAACATATTGCAAACGTTATAAGACTTCATACCGTCTTCCTTGTTAACCAAACCCTGTTATTAGAAAATATCTAGACCTTAGAGTACCACCGATGCAAACCAAATTTTCAACAAGCTTTACGGTAGTTCTTCACTAATAGGCTTAACTCATGTGATGCACAATTTAATCATGATCTACTTGTTAACTCAAAACAATTGACAAGCATCAAGTTATCCATTTTAGTGATCTACAAGATTAAGCAAGTTTTTCCTTATACCAATTACCACATGCAACATTTTCTGAACCAACCAAACACCAATCAATTTATTTCATCAACTCTCCAAACAAATATAAGTGAAGCAAGAGAGTACTTTCTACAAAAGAAAGCTAATAGCTCTGACAAGAGATACATGAAAACAAGAGCTAAAAGCTGAACAGCGCTAGATATGAATACTCAACAAATATAAGTGAAGAATAGGAGTATTCTCATGAAAAAGCGGAGCGTGTCTCTCTCCCAATCAAGAATGCTAGGGTCCAGTCAAGCTTTATTGAAAATAAAAGTGCAATACTGAAAATAAAAGCACACAGACGCTCCAAGAAAAGCACATATGATGTGAAAGAATTAAAATATAGTTTCACTAGAGATGACCTGATAATTTTGACGATGAAGAAGGGGATGCCTTGGGCATCCCCAAGCTTAGACGCTTGAGTCTTCTTGAAATATGCTGGGGAGATCCATGGGAGCCTCCCCAAGCTTAAGCTCTTCACTCTTCTTGATCCTATTATATCATCCTTCTCTCTTGACCCTTGAAAACTTCCGTCACACCAAACTCAAAGTAGATCTCATTAGAGGGTTAGTGCATAATCAAAAATTCACATGTTCTATAAGACGCAATATGATTTGTTACTTTAAACATTAGCTACAGCCACTGATGTTATGTGAAGCTCTTCCACCCAAAAAAGAATTTCACTCAACACTAGTAAAAGAGAGAATGCAAAATAAAAAGGCATAATCTGTCTAAAACAGAACAGTCCGCAAAGACGAATTTTTTCGAGGCACTTACGACGCTCAGATCGAAAACTCTGAACTAATGAAAGTTTCAGACATTCATAAAGATTACGCACAAAAATTTCAGATTTAATTAACAATCTGGTGATTTTAGGAATTTCGTACAGTGAACAGCAAAAATCTGTTTCTGCGCAGCAATCAAAATTAAGCATCGTCTTAACATTAGAGGCTACTCTTGGCACAACAATGCGAGAAAATAAAGATACAAAGGAGTTGCTACAGAAGTAAACACTCCTTGACTCAATAAAAGAAAAATTGCAGAAAAAAAAATGGGTTGCCTCCCATAAGCGCTTTTCTTTAACGCCTTTTAGCTAGGCACAAAGCATGCATCAAGTATTACCAAGTGAAGAAGCATCAACATTGTAATTTGTTCGAACAATAGAATCATAAGGTGGCTTAATCTTCTTCCTAGGAAAGTGTTCCATACCTTTCTTGAGAGGAAATTGATATTTTATATTCCCTTCTTTCATATCAATAATAGCACCTACAGTCTAAGAAAAGGTCTTCCCAGCACAATAGGGCATGATGGATTGCACTCAATATCCAAGACAATAAAATCAACGGGGACATAATTGTTGTTAACCATGATAAGAACATCATCAATTCTTCCCAAAGGTTTTTTAATAGTAGAATCACAAGGTGAACATCCAAGTAACAATTTTCCAAAGGTGCTAAATCAAGCATATCATATAATCTTTTAGGCATAACAGAAATACTAGCACCAAGGTCACACAAAGCATTGCAATCAAAGTCATTCAATTTCATTTAATGATGGGCTCCCAACCATCTTCTAACTTCCTAGGGATAGAAGCTTCATGTTTTAATTTTCTTCCCTAACTTGCATGAGAGCATTAGTAATATGTTTAGTAAAAGCCATGTTTATAGCACTAGCATTAGGACTTCTAGCTAGCTTTTGCAAGAACTTAATTACTTCAGAAATATTGCAACCATCAAAATCAAAGTCATTATATCAAAAGTAATGGATTATTATCTTCCTTATTGCTAGAAATTTCAGCATCTTTATCAAGGACAGTTTCAGAGTTATCAGGCAATTTAGGACATTTTGCAATAGAAGTGGAAACATTACCAACACCAACTATCTTGCCATTAATGGTAGGAGGTTTGTTAACACTTGAGTTTGAAGCATTTTCAGAAGTAGTAATAGTATAAACTCTAGCAATATATTCTTTCTAGCAATTTCATCCTCTCTTTCCCATCTAGCATGCAATTCAGCTAACATCCTCACATTGTTATCAATTTTAACTTGTATAGCATTGAGAGTTTTGCTCTCTTTAACATCATGAGGCATGTTCTTTAGTTTCAATAAGTCAACATCAAGAGCAAGACTATCAACTTTAGAGGAAAGCACATCAATTTTCCCAAATTTCTCCTCAACAGTTTTATTGAAAGCAGTTTGTGTACTAATAAATCCTTAAGCATAACTTCAAGATCGAGGGTACACTCTTATTATTGTTGTAGGAGTTACTATAGGAATTTCCATAACCATTGCCACTATTAGAAGGATAGGGCCTATAATTGCTATTACCAAAATTATTCCTATAAGCATTGTTGTTGAAATTATTATTTTTAATGAAGTTCACATCAACATGCTCTTCTTGAGCAACCAAAGAAGCTAAAGGAACATTATTTGGATCAACATGTGTTTGACCATTTGCAAGCATAGACATAATAGTATCAATTTTGGCACTCAAGGAGGTTTCCTCAACAGAATTTACCTTCTTACCTGTTGGAGCTCTCTCGGTGTGCCACTCAGAATAATTAATCATCATATCATCAAGAAGCTTTGTTGCAGCACCCAAAGTGATGGACATAAAGGTACCTCCAGCGGCCGAATCCAATAAATTCCTCGAAGAAAAATTTAATCCTGCATAGAAGGTTTGGATGATCATCCAAGTAGTCAGTCCATGAGTGGGACAATTTTTAACCAATGATTTCATTCTCTCCCATGCTTGAGCAACATGTTCATTATCAAATTGCTTAAAATTCATTATGCTACTTCTCAAAGAAATAATCTTAGCAGGAGGATAATATTTTCCAATAAAAGCATCTTTGCATTTAGTCCATGAATCAATACTATTTCTAGGCAAAGATAGCAACCATTCTTTAGCACGTCCTCTCAAGGAGAAAGGAAAAAGTTTCAGTTTAATAATATCACCATCTACTTCCTTGAGCTTTTGCATTTCACAAAGTTCAACAAAGTTATTAAGGTGAACAGCAGCATCATCAGTACTAACACCAGAAAATTGCTCTTTCATAACAAGATTTAAAAGTGCAGGTTTAATTTCATAAAATTCTGCTGAAGCAGCAGGTGGAGCAATAGGTGTGCATATGAAATCATTGTTGTTCGTGCTAGTGAAATCACACAACTTAGTGTTCTCAGGAGTACTCATTTTAGCAGAAATAAAAACAGACAGAAAATAACTTGAAAGTAAACTAGATGCAAGTAACTAATTTTTTTGTGTTTTTGATAATTGAAAGCAAACAAGATAAAATAAAATAAACTAAGCAAGACAAAAACAAAGTAAAGAGATTGGAAGCGTGAAACTCCCCTTGCAGAAGACTGCTGTCTCCCCGGCAACGGCGCCAGAAAAATGCTGTTGACGGAGAGAGATGAGAGATGATGATTGAATTACTCCCCGGCAACGGCGCCAGAAAAATAGCTTGATGACGTGAAACACACGTTCGTTGGGAGACCCCAAGAGGAAGGTATGATGTTCAGCAGCAAGTTTTCCCTCAGAAAGAAACCAAGGTTATCGAACCAGTAGGAGCAGCAACTCTTCAGAAGGTTGTGTGGCCAGCACGGCGCACACGATCACAACGTGGAATCTGCACACAACACAATCAAACTACTTTGCCCCAACGAAACAGTGAGGTTGTCAATCTCACTGGCTTGCTGAAAACAAAGGATTAAACGTATGGTGTGGAAAATGAGTATTAAATTGCAGAGAATGAAAAAGGAACAGTTTGCAGTTTGTGGTTGTTTAATCAGTGTAAAAGAATGGACCGGGGTCCACAGTTCACTAGTGGTGTCTCTCCATAAAAGATAACTAACATGTTGGGTGAACAAATTACAGCTGGGCAATTGACGAATAGTGAGCGCATGACAATGCATATACATGACATGTTGACTACTATGATATTTAATTGGGCATTACGACATAATACATAGATCGTTATCCAACAGCATCTATGACTAATAATCCACCGCCGGGTTGTCATCCGAGTCCCCCGTTGGTATTAAGTTGCAAGCAACGGATAATTGCATTAAGTAAAGTGCGTAATGTAAACAAACACATATGCCCGTGGACATAGCATCGTTAGGTTATCCCTAGTGGCAACAGCACATCCACAACCTTAGAACTTTCTGTCACTGTCCCAGGTTAAACGGAGACATGAACCCACTATCTAGCATAAATACTCTCTCTTGGAGTTACAAGCATCTACTTGGCCAAAGCATCTACGAGTAACGGAAAGCATGCAAGATCTTAAATAACATATAAGATAGATTGATAATCAACTTGACATAATATTCAATATTCATCGGATCCCAGCAAACACAACATGTAGCATTACAATAATATGATCTTGATCATGTAGGGCAGCTCACAAGATCTAAACATGATGGCACAAAGTGGAGAGACAACCATCTAGCTACTGCTATGGACCCGTAGTCCAAGGATGAACTACTCACGCATCACTCCGGAGGCAGGCATGGCGATGTAGAAGCCTCCGGTGACGATTCCCCTCTCCGGCAGGGTGCCGGGAAGAGGTTCTGAACCCTCCCGAGCTAGGGTTGACGACGGCGGCGTCTCTGGAACTTTTCGTGGATATTTGCTCAGGTACTTAGGGTTTTCGCGTCGGGGGGAATAAAG